>JAANYP010003266.1:72720-326109 GCA_020465985.1 Centrapalus pauciflorus | reverse complement strand
TTGATTTTTCAGTTTCAGTGTTCAATTCAGTTTCTGAATAAGTTGACGAGAGATCTTCCTCTAAAGTGGGTACTCTAGAAGAATAACTCTCGTTAAGTTCTTCATAATGAAAAGAAATTTCTTTATCTTTACGCGCAACACGTTTCTCATTTTCTTGGTTTAAAACTTCTTTTGATGACTCAAAAAAGAAAGATTTAATACCGGCTCCCATATAATTCATGTCATAAAATACAGGCAAGCCATCTTGTGCTTTTTCCAAATATTTAGGATTTTTAAAACCAATTCCCTGTTTAGAATGGTAAAACCTAGTTTCTTTGGGCTGATTTAAATGGATAGTTTGTTCTGTTTGACCCCTTTTCAAAAATGCATCGTCAAGGGTCTTTATTCTTGCGTACAAACTTATCCTTTCTTCTTCAATCATTTTGTATTTTTTCTAAACTGTCTATATTTTCCATATTTACCACATCTAATTGTTTTGTAAGAACAAAAATTTCTTCTTTTAACGAGAGTTTTTCTTTTGAAAGCGTTTCCATGCAAGATTCAAGGTATATATTCCTATCCTGAACATCTACTTTTTCTATCAACATCTGTTTTATAACATTATGATTAGTTAACCATTTTGCATGATATAATTCAGATGATTCTTTCAGAATATGAGCTTGATGTTCAGCCTGTACACACTTTGCAGTTTCAGCTTTTTATCTATCTTGTAGATCAAGTATTTGTGTGTGTAGTGTACATTCATTATCTACAAATAATTTATTTACATGTGCAGGAATGTAATAGGAATATACCTCACTGGACTCTGAACCGGATGTGGAGCATTCGGGATCGTCGGTTGTAGTCATCAGACATGCTGGTGGATGTTTCATTGTCTCCCCCTCAGCAGCAGTGTCTGAATTTGCATCAGTGACATCAGTACAAATCTCCAACCCCTGACGATCAACCATATAGCAATTCTTGCCCTTTTCATCCTCGTCGTCTGAATCTTCAGCATCCCAGTAGTCCTCCTGGGCGACGAGGGCCAACGCATCCGTTCTCTTCTTTGCAGCCTCGAGCTTTCTTTCGTAATACGCAACGTCTCTCTCAAAATTGTTCTTGCATTCCCTAGCAAAGTGGCCCGGTTTGCCACATTTGTAGCAGAGACGTTCATCAGTGGCCTTTGGCTCGTCTGCTCTTGGCTTCTCCTCTCTTCTTTCCGCCGGCCTTTTGTCGGCCCGGCGGTGCTCACGGCTATCATCACGCCTTCTGTCCCGGCGGTCATCCCGACGATCATCCCTTCGATCGTCCCGCCTGTCTTCTCTCCTGTCATCTCTCCTGTCATCTCGCCTTTCGTCACGCCTTTCATAACGGCGATCATCGCGATAGTCGCGTCTGTCATCATACCGGCGATCATCCCTGTCATCCCTGCGGTAGTCATCTCTGCGATAGTCATCGCGGCGGTCATCCCTCCTGTCATCTGAGTACCTCCGAGGACCAGTGTCATATCGGAGTTGGTTGTTGGTCTTGTTGGAGAACCGTCGTTGTTGGAGACGGTTGGTCCACAAGGCAATCTGTTCTTTGATCGTGGCTTCCTCCTCATCATAGACCTCACGTGGAGGGGAAGCATACCTGTACTGAGATGATGAAGAACTAGGAGCAAAAGATGGTGTCGGAATCTGCGTGTTGGTGATCAAGGCTAGGGAATCATTTGGTTTTAACCCTGTGTTGGCTGATAGCAGTAGAGAGGCCAATTGATTTGCCATCAGCTTCTGTTGATCCACATCCCCTTGATATTTCTTAAGCTCCTTAAAGACGACATTTATGGATACCTCAGGAATGTTCAAAACTCTTTTTGTTGCCCTACATGCAAGCTGCCACTCGGGGGCTAAGGCGGCAAAGAATTGGATGTTTATGTCATCCCGATCCTTCTTGATGTGCAGTTTATTCAATTCGTTAAGGACTGCACAAAACCTGGTGAACGTGGATTGCAGAGATTCCCCGTCTTTGGCGCGGAATTCTGAAAACTTTGCCTTCGCCTCTTCAATTTTGGCACGATCATCAAGATCTGCCCCCAGCATTTGGATTCCCAGCTCGTCCCACATTTCTTTTGCAGACATTTTACTGTCTACACCTACCAAAATATCAGTGGGGAGGGCTTGATAAATCAGATATTCTGCCCTCTTATCAGCGTGCTGGCGATCCCTCTCGGCTTCATTTGCCGGCTCTCTTTCAACTTTTGAGGCTAGGACAGGAGGATCAGCCTCGGGTCTGGCAGCAATCTCTCTATAGTAGATGACGGGTCCTTCGGATATTGATTGAAGCATCAGATTCCCGAGAGGTTGCATTCCAACGAATTTCAGGAACCGGGCTTTCCATTGTTCGTACTCATCAGGATAGAGAACAGGTGGTCTGTTCTCAGATCCGAGTACAAGAGCTTCACGAGACATTATGAGTATTGGATTGGGGCTGATAAAGATTATGGAGATCTTAGAGGTGGAAACTGAACACGGATGGGTTGGACTGAAACCAGAATGTTCTGAATTCGGATGCTTGAGTTCGGATGAACAGGGATTCAGATGGAGGAACCGAATTCGGATGGTTTGAATTCGGATGAAGTGATTTCGGATGAATAGTGAGTCGGATGGGTAGATTTCGGATGACTGGACTTCGGATGGGCCAATCTCGGATGAATAGTAATCCGGATGAAAGTCCTAATTCGGATGTGTGTCGTAATTCGGATGAGCTTTTCGGATGACCTAAGTTCGGATGGATCTATGGACCGAATTCGGATGAACCGAATTCGGATGAACAGTGAAATGGCCGAAATTTGATCCGAAATAGGGACAGAGGACCGAATTCGGATGGTCCGAAATTGTGTGGTCCGAAATTAAAAAATTTAAGAACAAGTTCCAATCAGTGAAAAATGGAAAGTCTTTCCTGAACTTCGGATGGTCCGAAGTTCGGATTGGACCGAATTGGGGTCCGAAATTGACTTCTGGGATGTCCGAAATTCACCTAATTATGGTCCGAATTAGGATGATTGTGGGGTCCGAATTTGGTGCCTATGTGGTCCGAAATGCTACAGTATGTAATCCGAAATACAGCAGGTTTTTACGTTTTTCTAAGGCAGAAAAGACAGAATTCGATTTTTATCAGTTTTAATGCCTAAAAACAGTTCTAAATGATTTATAAACTATTTTAAACACTTTTGGTGATTTAAAACAACCTAGAAAACACTTAAAACTAGCATGAACACATGAAAAACCCACTTAAAAAACCCATATTTTCAAGCTTCAAAATGGTCGATTCTTGATGATTTTAACAAAGATATGGAAGTAAATGAGTTTAAAATCAGTATATAATGATAATGTGATGTTTATAGAACCATTATAACACAAGAAACTCGAAAAACCATGAAAAATGAAGATCTAACCGGTTGAATATTGAAGAACTTCGAAGAACATGAACAACCCAGCAGAACCCGTAAGTAATCAGTTGAAATCCACCCCTCTGAGCTCTGATACCAATTGTTATTGTGAAATCCCGTATATATTCAGCACCTCAATGATTTTCTCATCAAACACATGAAGAAGCAAGCTCAATAAATGTGTTCAATAAAGAAGAAGACAATATGAATGTTTTTTAATATTGATGGAACAGTGGCGGCTGGTATGTGATTCAAATTGTCAACCGTGTGTTTTTCTCAAAAGTAACCCTAGGAGCCTTTTTATAGGCTCCTTTAATTAAGTTACAACACTTGGCAACAATAGCCCCTACACTTTTACATAGACATGAAATACATAGAAATAAATACAAGACAAATTACAATGAAAATAAATATTACAAAATAATTCCAAGGATCGAAATAATAAATCTAACAATCTCCCCTTTTTCGATCACTTAGGAGGTCCTGGAACGCGGGCATGATCTGTGGATTCACGAAGACCAAGTATGACGTCGAATCGTCTGGTTACTTGTCTTGTATGTAGCCGCTCGTTCAGGTAGTCTATGCCGCTGAGTGTATTCTGTATCTCCGTAGGTGAGCATCTCTGTTCAGGATCTGGTTGAGCATCATAATCTTGTACTTTCTTTGTAAGAGCAGCTCGAACCAGTCGAAGTGTACCATTGGAATAGCAAGGTAGATCCTCAAAGCGCATATACCGTTTGTAGCCCTTGTGGTTCACATAAATAACACCCGGATCTCCTTTAAGTATCACTCTGTAGCCTGGGTGGTGGGCTAGGAGAAAGCTGTCTTGTTCCGGTGCACGTAGTCCTACCTTAACCAAAGCACTTTCGATCGCCATCTGAAAATCTGTTAGGCACATTATTATCGATCGGCGATTCATGCTTCGTACTAGGGCTGCTAGTGCGGTCATGTGCGATAGACGTTTCTTGATGCGATTTTTCAGAGTATTGTGAAGGAATTCAACGTCATCCGCACTTATGAAGTCAAGATCATTCTCGAAGATGTCATCTCCCGTCCCATCTTCTCTTTCCACTTGGTAGGATGGATAGAAGACTCTGGCTCTTTTGCACATCGTGATTGTCTTGAGCTTTTTGATCTTTGACTTCGACACATTAGACCTTTGTTCCCGGAGCATCAATTGGTAGTATTCAGCCTGTTCAGCTTTGGAGACATTTGTAAGTTCCATGAGAAGGCGTCTGCGGAAGGCTCCAGGCTTCTTTCTGAAAACCATCTTGAATCTTTCTTCAAGATATGGATTTTGAAACTTTTCCGGGGGAAAGTTCTGCAGAAATTCTTTCAGGCCTTGAACGGGTTTACAGATCCAACGTATCCAGATTGAGTGTATCGTCTTGATAAGGCTCTGTATGGATTGCATCAGGCACCAAGGGCATGGTATGAGACGCTATCAACTCATCTTTTAGACAACGGGTTTGAAAGAGGGAGAATTGATAGTACATTGTTCGTAAAGAGAAAGGGAGAAGATTTTATCTTGGTACAAGTGTACGTTGATGACATCATTTTCGGGTCATCAAATGAACAGATGTGCAAAGATTTTGAGTAGGTTATGAAGTCAAAGTTTGAGATGAGTGCTATGGGAGAGTTGAACTTCTTTCTGGGTTTGCAAGTTGACCAGAGGAAGGAGGGCATGTTTATCCATCAGACGAAGTATGCCTATGATATTCTAGAGCGCTTCGGGATGGAAGGAACAAAGCTGACTGCTCACCTTAGTACTCCGATTCAAGTGAATCACAATCTCGGACCGGGTACAGAAAGTGATACTGATGTGGATCCGACTCTATATCGGACTATGATCGGGTCACTCATATATTTAACTGCTTCTAGACCTGATATTATGTTTGCTGTGTGTATTTGTGCTAGGTTTCAAGCTAATCTGAAAGAATTGCAGATGAAAGTTGTGAAGCGGATTCTGAGATACCTCAAGTCAAAACCAAAGCTGGGACTTTGGTATCATGTTGATGGTGATTAGGAATTGGAAGCATACACGGATTCAGATTATGGAGGTTGCAGCTTGAACCGGAAGTCAACAACTGGAGGTTGTCAGTTCCTTGGAGGGAGGCTCATATCTTGGCAATGCAAGAAACAGACTTCGGTAGTCGTGTCAACGTGCGAGGCCGAATATGTAGCTACTGGTAGTTGCTGTTCACAGGTTTTGTGGATACAACAACAATTACGGGACTATGGTTTGACTTACACTCATACTCCCATTAGGATAGATAACCAATCTACTATTTCTATGACTAATAATCCAGTTAAACATAGTAAAACAAAGCACATAGACATAAGACGTCATTTCATTCGTGACTGTGCTGAAAAGAACTTAATAAAGCTGGTAGAAGTGACAAGGGAAGATAATAATGCTGATTTATTCACTAAAGCTTTTGATAAGTCACGCTTTGAGTTGTTAGTTCAAGTAAATGGTATGCTTAATCCAGAGTAACTTGACCTTAGTATCTTTTTCTTTCCTTTTATAATAAGTTAGTAGGTTAGTTTATTAGCTTATCTTAAAAATGAAAAACCAAAGAAAAAAGAGAGAAAATCATAAAAAGTTCAAAAAAATAGAATATTAGAAAATTGAGTTAAGTCTTAGAGACATAGGTTCAAACTGACGAAAATTAGCACAGTCGATACAATCTCTAAGTGTTAAGCTTTCACACATAATGCACCTTAAACTTTAAGTGGTATATACTTTCCTGTTTGATGTGTCGGTAGGCATAATACACAAAAGAAATCTCTTGAGCTATTAAAATATTCAAGAAAAAGTCATATGTGTAACTAACATAGATATATGACCAAATGCTCTTAATTTCTATGTTAGAGACATACAGACAATGATTCTAAATGAGGCATGCAAATTTTCTGGGGGATGTATAGCAACATCAAATACATCTTAAAGAAAATAAAAGACAAGAAAAATTTTGATAACGAAAAGTGAGTCAAAACAAGTCGCTTTGTTGTACGTAAGTACAGACCTGTCACCTCTGTTTTGACTCAAGTTAGCAAGGTTAAGTCGGTTTGTTATATGTAAGTACTGACCTGTCACCGCTGTCTTGTTAACTTTAAATAAACTTTAAGACAAACTAAGACACTCTGTTGTATGTAGATACAGAACTGTGTCCGATGTTTGCTTTTTAAAGAAAATTTGCAATACCGAAAAGTTATAATCATTGTGTGTCTGTCTTGATCATAGAAGTATGTCTAAGAATGGAACACGTAAGGTATTTCTTCATAAATAAAAAGGCCAAGGGATATTCCAAAGTGTAAAATGTTTAAAGGGAAAATCATACCAACAATCGACTTGGAATGTATATCACGACAAACAATCAAAGGAATAAAAAATTCCTAAGTGTGAAAGTGTAATACTGAATGTGCGTTTGACATCGCTATCTAGTTGAACCTTCTTTGACTTTCTCGCAAAAATATTCTGTTAGTTTTGGTCGTAAAGTTTGTAAAAGAATTTTTGAGTAGCTTAAGTTTACATTTTATTCAAACTTTAATTTACTTTATTTTATTTTATTTTATTTTTTTTCTAGGTAGGAAAAAGGTCAAAGTTACTAGGATGCATTTTTCGGTTGAATAAACAACTATTGCGTGAAAATCTGTTGCTTGGTGTGAACGATTTTTCAATGTTTGTAAAATAACGTTACACGAAAAAGTTGAATTTTATTCAAGAATTTATAAAATTTTCACTTAAGTTCGAAATACAGACAAATTCGAACTTAACTTCGAATTTGTCAGGAAGTTCAAACTTATGCTAAGTTCGAAGGTAGTTGGTATAAATAGGTCAACAATACTTCATTTATGACACCTACCCTCGAATTTCTTCATTCGAACTTGTCTTCCGGCGATCTCGAACTTGTCTTTGAATTTGCCGTTATTCGAATTTCTTCCTATTTCTCGAAGTTTTTCTTTCATTTCTCGAACATACACACATTCTTAGGTACAATAACCATTATTATACAAAGTTAGTGTAGTTTAGGACATTATTGTGCCAAAAATCGAGCCTATTTGATGATTATTTGAGTTGAAACTATGTGGTTTACAATCACAAGTTTTGACCGATAAAAGTTCAAATAAATCATATATAACTTCGATTACAATCTAATAGGACTAGATTATGCTGTTTTTTAAATTCAAATGGGGCTAAAATCTTGGATTTTAGTTTGAAAGTGACCGACTTCGAACATGTTCTTCAGGTTCGAACTTGTTGAAATATCTACAAGTTCGAAGTCAGTCAAGTTCGAACATATTCCTCGAATTTCTTTAAATTCTAATGTTTTTAAAATAAATTCGAACTTCTCTAAGTTCGAATGTGTTGGACTTCGAACTTATCCAAGTTCGAAGTTATGCAACTTCGAAATAAACAAGTTTAAATTTTTATTTTTTTTTAATTACTAATGTTGCTTGTTGTTTCTGTGTGCAGATATGGGGGATCGGTCATTTTATAATAAACATATCATGGTTATGTCCGTAGATCGTGAATTGCCTGAAGCGCGGCCCTATCGTCAGATGACAGAATTCCTGACCCAGTCCCGAGTCTCCTACGCTCTCACTCACAATCTTCAAATCAAATTGACTTATGTGCAACAGTTTTGGGAACATTTACAAGTGGATTGCTCGGTTACACCTACTGTACTAAGAACAAGAGTGGGTGGACAGCCATTCGTCTTTTCGGCTGATATGTTGAGGCAGATCCTACAGTTGGGATCGAAGGACCAAGAAGCGGGGCCAATAGATTTTCCGCTACATATTCGGTAAGCAACGTTTTTGAGAATGGGATATGCCCAAGACATCACGAAAGCTTCGTATGTGAAGAGTGGCTTGATTGGCCAATGGCGTTACCTTGTACACATCATTATGGAATGTTTTACGCCGAAGAAGGCGGGATTTGACACGATGGTGTCTAAACTGCAATCGGCGTTGATTGCCTTGGTGTACAACAAGAGCTTCAGTTTCTCTGAGATGTTTTTTGGGGACTTTGTGCACCAGATCACAGCTCCGGTGAGGAAAAGATTTTTGATGTACCCACGTTTTGCAATGACGATCATTCGCCACTTTTTTCCCAATTTGCCACCTTTTCCAGATCTAAGTGGCGTGGCCTTGGTAGATAAAAGGATTTTTGATGACTGCCAGACCCACAATGCGAGAAGCGCTGAGCAGGTCAGGCCGCAAGTAGCATCACTGTTTGGGGCGGTTATTGATCCTGATTTTGCATCCCCAGAGGGTGATAATTGGACAGCTGATGAACCGTAGCAGCAACAACAACAGCAGCCGCAAGAACAACAGCAACAGCAACAGCCACAACACCGTCAAAGGCAAAGAACTCCGGCTAGAAAAGCTCCGGTTGCCTGACCCACTCCTCGCCCACAGGCAGCTTCGGAAGCTGCTGGGCCGTCTAGTTCAGCTCCACAGTATGATGAGCGGGAGCAAACTCTAGAAGAGATTTGGGCTCAAGGAACTGCTGTCGAGCAAGATATTGCTGCAGAATTAGTTCAAGACATCTTGGACCCTCCGGCTGAGTTCAATGATATTTTTAGAGAGATTGATGAATACCAGCCATCTGAAGCTGAGTTTATGCACACAGAAGTCCAGGGTGAAGAAGAAGGAGAAGGAGTACGGATTGAGGCAGAGGGTAACGTAGAGACCGCACTCTGAGTCTGACTTTGAGTCTAGTTCTAAGGAGATAGAGGCTGCTGATCCGGCTGTCACCATTGGCAGATATGGATAAAGATTAGTGGTCAATAGAAGGAAAATGACAAGGCCAGCAGGTAGGGATGCAGAGGCAGAAGACTCAGATTTTGAAGAAGAAGAGGAAGTTCCACTCGTACCTAGGCATCGGGCGAGGAGGCATCGATTATGCAGGGAGCTCCATCCACTTCAGCTCCTCAACCTGTGTTACCGACTACTCCATCAACTTGAACCATCGCTCAATCAACATCCGCCTCCATACCATCAACATCGACTACATTCACAGATAATCAGCGGTTCACAGAGTTGAAAAGAAAAAGTGGACTTCCAAACAGTCCAAATTTATCAACTGTCCACAGCTGTGAAAGAGCTGCAACAACATAATGCTAGACTTGATCAAGAGAATGCCGAGTTAAAGACAACTGAGCTGAAGACGATGAAGACTCTCCTGGAGCAATTATTGAAAAATCTGCAAGCTTAGGGGGAGAGTAGTTGCAAGGAAGATCAGCTGAAAGTGAGAAGAGAAGATGACAAAGGCGATGATCAAGATGCTCAAAGAGAAGGTGAGCTAGCAGATCTTTCTCAAGAGACTACTCGGCAATTACAAATTCAGGGGGAGCCCAGTCAGTTTGGTCTTGGAGAAGGAGATGAAGGTGAAACTTCAAAGACTGTTGAGCACGAGATGATTGAAGCCTTGATGGACCTTGATGATGAAGACGATTTTGGTTTTGATCAAGAAGACTTGGAAGAAGGGGAATTTATTCACGAAGACGTGGTGGATTGGAAGTCAGATGATGAGGTTGCGGTAGATGAGGATGACAACGTAGATGAAGTAGTTATCCCAAAGCAGCCTATCACCAAACTGTATATACATAATGATCAGAATGTGATAGATCTGGATGAGCTTAACTTAGCATATATGGATGAATCAGAATCTGAAATAGCTGAAAAGGAACAAACAAGAGAAGAAATGACAAACCTATGGTTCAGGAAGGAGGAGAAGAAGACAGATCTGGCCGTAAAGAAAAGAATGAGACTGCCAAGCCCAGGAAATCTCTCAGGAGGGATTCTAAGCTGGTTCTTTTGATAGAGAACTGCAGCTATTCGTGCTCAAGAGAAGAGATGGGCTTCAGTACTTAAGGAGAACTTTGAAGGTTTTCAATACACTGCCCAACTATGAAGTAAAGGAACTGGCCTATAAAGAGCTTATCAACTTGGGAAACGACCCTTACGCTGAAGTTATAGCTAAAATCATCAGAAAGGAAGGGAGGTCTGGAAAGTTTGAAAGGATAAGGCCGAGGTCAGGCAAAAGAATTGAAGATGAGTCAAGAATTGATCCCCACAATGGCAAGCCTTGGGCTAGAATGGTCTACAAGCCAGTCAGATGTCTGAAGAAAGTGCCAATGAAGTCAATGCCACAGGATGTACTTAGCAACATGAAGTGGTGGTATGTGGATAATGAGACGGCTGAAGCAGTGATGGAGGATCTGGATGAAAAGACTATTTTGAGAGTATATGATCCACTGCATCTGATCAACTTATCCAAGGACGACCTGAGAAAACATCATGATCAGCCGATTTTCTTTCATGAAGGCTGCAGATCAGAAGGCAGGAAGTTCCAGAAGGTGGTAAGGGTTTGCATAGAGCAGGGATTATATGCTGGTAGTAGTTTGTATAGTTCTAGTATTTAGACAAAATATATATAGTTAGAAGCTATCGTCAAGGGGGAGTCTGTTAGTGCATCATGTGTGACGACATCAGTCTAAGTAAAGATGATATTTTGTAATAGTCAATTTGTTCGTAATTGCATATTAATACATGCTTGTTATATGTTTGATATATGTTTGATATTGATTGTATATATGTTTGAACTTGGATGTAAATGATGTTTTACAATAAGTTCAAACATAAGTTCAAAGATAAGTTCGAACATAAGTTCAAAGGTAAGTTCAAACATAAGTTCTAGAACAAGTTCAAAGACAAGTTCTAGAACAAGTTCAAAGGCCTGATTCGAACTTATGGTCGACAAGTTCGTGGGCTTGGGACTTCTCAAACTTGTCAAGAGCAAGTTCGAATCTGAGGGTTATAATTAAGAGTTAATCCGTTTTGATTAACAACTTTGGCAAAATTAACGCTAAGGGCGATTACGAACATACTGAGGCGATTTTGTGTGATTCTTGGAGAGAATCACATGTCGGGGCGTTCTAGCTTGCATCTATCATCGTGTGTGTCTCCGTGTTTCGTGTGTGTGATCTATCCATCAAACCGATAACGAGGATTCCACACTCGTTGGACGGTGTCGCGTCAAGATAGGATCCGTAGGTAGGTGACCTTACAGAATAGGTGCATTGAATGAACACTATTGACCTATTTATATCCTCACTGTGCTTCGAACTTATCCTCATTAAGTTTGAATGAACTTAAGTTTGTTTGATATTTCGAACTTAGGGTAGATTCGAACTTAAATGGAAATTTTGAAAATCTTTGAAAAAATTTCAACTTTTTCGACTTTTCCAACTTTTCGAAACTTTTTCAACTTTACGAAACCATTTCACACTAAGAAATTATATTATCACGCAAATTTTTTTCTCTAATTTAAAAATGCATCCTAGTAAATGACCTCGATCCTATTTATTTAAAACTTAAAATAAAATAAAAATGAACTAAAATAAAAAATAAAATAAAGTAAAATTAAATTGCAGAAATTTAAAGATAGAAACACACTAAATAATTTTGCAAGAGTGTCATAGAAGGTTCAATCAGAGAGCAATGTCAACACACTTTCAGTATTTCACTTTCACACTTAGGAACTTTTTTATTCCTTTGGTTGTTTGTCGTAACATACACTCCAACGATTGTCGGTATGTTTTCCATTTAAACATTCAACACTTAGGATTTTACTTTGGCCCTTTTATTTATCAAGAAACTACCTTACGTGTCTCGTACTTAGACATACTTCTATGATCAAGGCAGACACAAAATGATTATGACTTTTTGGTACTTGCAAGTCATCCTTAAAAGCCAAACATCGCACACAGTTCTGTATTTACATACAACAGAGTGTCTTAGTTTGTCTTAGAGTCCTTCTTATATTAGCAAGACAACGGTGACAGGTCTGTACTCACGTACAACAAAGCGACATATATTGCTAGTTTAAGTCAAAACAGCGGAGACAGGTCTGTACTCACGTACAACAAAGCGACTTATTTGCATACCTCATTCATAGACATTGTCAATATGTCTCTAACATAGAAATTTAGAAATTTTGGTCATACATCTTAGTTAGTTACACAAATGACATTTTCCAGATAAATTTATTAGCTTATAGGAAATCATTCATGTATTATGCCAACCAACATATCAGACAAGAATATGTATATCATTTAGAGTTTATAGTGCATTATGTGTGAAAGTTTTACACATAGAGTTTGTTAGAGACTGTGCTAAATTTTGTCTCTTTGAACCTAAGACTCTAAGAGTTCTCTCATTTTCCAATATTCTCCTTTTTTTTAGAATTTTTTATGGTTTTCTCTCTTTTTTCTTTTGTTTTTCATTCTTAAGTAAAGCAACTAATAAACTAAACTAATAACTTAAGAAAAACTTTAAAAAGGAAAGAAAAAAATCTACTGAGGTCAGGTTACTCCGGATTATGCATTCCATTAAGTTGGACTAACAACTCAAATCGTGATCTATCAAATGCTTTTGTGAAAAGATCCGCATTGTTGTCTTCCGTTCGAACTTTTACCAATTTAATCAAGTTTTTCTCTGCACAGTCACGAATAAAGTGATGTCTTATGTCTATGTGCTTAGTCCTACTGCGCTTAACCAGATTATTAGTTATGGCAATAGTGGACTGATGGGTAAAAGTCAAACCGTATGAGTATAAGTCAAAATGTAATCTCGCAATTGTTATTGAATCCACAGAACTTGTGAACAACAACTACCAGCAGCTACATACTTTTCCTCGCACGTTGATACGGCTACCGAAGTCTGTTTCTTGCATTGCCAGGATACCAATCTCCCTCCAAGGAACTAATTCAACCACCCATTGTTGACTTTCTGTATAAGCTACACCCTCCATAGTATGAATCCGTGTAAGCTTCCAATTCCAGATCTCCAACAGCATATTAACAAAGTCCCAGCTTCGGTTTTGACTTCAGGTATCTCAGAATCCTCTTCACAGCTTTCATGTGCATCTCTTTTGGGTTAGCTTGAAACCTGGCACAAATACAAACAACAAACATGATATCAGGTCTTGAAGCAGTTAAATACATGACTGACCCGATCATGGCTCGATATACAGTTGGATCCATATCAGTATCATTATCTGTACCCGGTCCGAGATTATGATTGACTGAATAGGAGTATTGAAGTGAGTCGTAAGCTCTGTTCCTTCCATCCCAAAGCGCTCTAAAATATCATAGAAATTCTTCGTTTGATGAATAAACATTCCCTTCTTTCGTTCTTCAACTTGTAAACCGAGAAAGTAGTTCAACTCTCCCATCGCACTCATCTCAAACTTAGACTTCATAACCTTCTGAAAATCCTTGCACATTTTCTCATTAGATGACCCAAAAATAATATCGTCCACGTAAACTTGTACCAGTATAATGTCTTCACCTTTCCTTTTAACGAATGGTGTACTATCTATTCTCCCTCTCTCAAACCCATTGTATAAGAGATGAGTAGACAGTGTCTCGTACCATGCCCTAGGTGCCTGATGTAATCCATACAGAGCCTATCAAGTCGATATACTCTGTTAGGATACTTGGGATCAGTAAACCCTGGCGGTTGCTCGACATACACCAATTCCTTCACTTTGCCGTACAAAAAGGCACTTTTGACATCTATTTGATATACTTTGAACCCTTTGAAGGAAGCGAATGCAAGAAACAATCAAATAGCCTCAAGCCTCGCCACTGGTGCAAACACTTTGTTATAGTCTATCCCTTCTTCCTGGTTGAACGCTTTAACCACCAGTCTTGCCTTATTACGAGTAACTATGCCACGGTCATCCCGTTTGCACTTAAATGCCCATTTGGTCCATATAGAAACTTCTCCTCGAGGCAAAGGCACTAGCTCCAACACTTCAAGCTTTCTGAACTGTTAAAGTTCCTCTTGCATAGCTTCAACCCAAGAATTATCCTTCAGAGCCATTTGCACAATCTTTGGATCTACTTGTGAAATAAAACACGAGTATAAACACGTATGAAATGCCTTGGAGTCGTTGATCATCGATAACATCACTGTATTACTATTCACACTACTCCTAATTCTCACACCAGCATGTGGATTCCCTATGATGTCCTCAATTGGATGATCCATATTTATCCTCGATGTTTCGATTGCATCGACCTGAAGGTTATCTCCCAAATTCGATACTATTTCGCCTTAGGGGGTTGTGACTTCAGACGTAACAACTTCCTCCTCGTGATCACTGTCTTCCGAGGCAGAACTATTTGTCTAATTCTCATCCGTAGGCAACAAAGGTTCATTGTTTGTTGGGGTCCCATCTTTTGTTGATCTAGTCTCAGATGTCGTGGGAATGCTCGCATTTGGAAATACTCTACCGTCGTCATTAAGATTTAAAGACGAGAAGTCATTTTCCACAGTACCTGCATTTCCACTAAACGGAATGTTAAATGATTCAAACACAGAGTCATAATCAAATAACCATTCGGGACCATTTTGGGGTTCATGTGAATAACTTGTTATGTCAATGTTAAACACAATTTCAACCATACCAGTAGTTTATTAAAAACCCTCTTGTTTGGTGAGTTTTAGACATAACTTGTTTGTCAGCCTTCTCACCAAACTTAGGTTGATGTTTTGTTTTTAATAAAGTACATGGCACCCTAAACGGTTCAAAGCCATTTAAATTTGGTGGTCTTTTATTCAGAACTTCATAGCAGATTTTGTTCAGCGATTTGACAGTAAGGACTCTATTTAATACATGACAAGCGATATTCAGTACCTCCCCCCAAAACATGGTAGGAAGCTTTGGATCTTAGAGCATGGTCTCAGCTGCTTCAATCAAAGTCATGTTCTTACGTTCTACCACCCCCTTTTTTATGGCTCATATGGTGCACTAAATTGATGCACTATGCCTTTAGTTAGGCAATATACACCAATTACTGCATTTTTAAATTCTGTTCCGTTATCAGTCCTGATACGTTTTACCCTTTTCCCGTATGAGTTCTCGACTTGGTCTAAGAACCCATTCAGCGTGCCTGCTGTCTCGTCCTTTGTACCTAGAAAGGAAACCCAAGAGAAACCTGAGTAATCATCAGTATTAACTAAACAGTACCAACTACCACCTATACTCCTTTTGTTGATTGGACCGAAGAGGTCCATATGCAGCAAATCAAAGGTGGAATCGATTAAGTTTTGAGTCTTTGACTTGTGTGACTTCTTATGTTGTTTTCCCTTCTTGCACGGTACACACTTGTATTCAAATTGAAAACTCTTCAATGGAACACCTTGCTCAAGGTCATTTTTCGTGATGAAGTTCATCTTCCTTAGGTGCAAGTGTGCCATGCGTCTGTGCCACAGTAGAGACTTGAACTCTGAAGCTTTGAATTGTAGACAAATCGTTATCAATGATGAATCTGATACATTCATGTCCATCATGTACAGATCATTCACCCTTAGGGCTCTCATCATAATCCATTCTTCAGGAATCTTGAATCCCGACTTCAGCACTAACGCTTCTTTTTCAATAAAGATGACTGAATTTTTCTTATCACAGATCTGAGAGACACTAATGAGATTGTGATCAAGTTTATCTACATGGTAGACTTGATCAAGAGTGATCGTCCGATTAGTGACTACTCCTGTTCCAGTGATATTTCCTCCTTTATTTCCTGCAAATGATATCAACCCTTTGTTCCCACTCTTGAAGTCCGTCAGTAGACTCCTTTCCCCAGTCATGTGACGAGAGCAACCACTATCTACGAACCATTTGTTGTTAAGACCTGTAGTTAACTCCTACACATGAAAGAAAACAAGTTAGTTATCACGGGGAACCCAAGCCATGACTGACTTAGTAATACCATTCTCGTCCACATACTTCAACTCTTCAAATACACATCTCTCCATTCAGGTGACTTGGGTTTTTGATTAAGAACATGTTGTGGAGTTGCGTGATTAATGTTCACTCTTGGCCTTTGGGTTGACATTTTCTGTGGAGCCCTAAAATAATTTCTATTATAGTGCATTTCACTGTTATATACATGGGCTCTTCCTGTTGTCTAATGTCTGTTAGGGGTATGTGACCTAACTGCAGTATAACTCCTCTTAGGTGTAGTACTACTAAAGACAGGTTGTGGTCCTGGCCTAGATTGACTAGGGACTCTATTTGGTGAATAAGTCCTAAGCCCTTCATTCTGTCGGATTGACACCGGTATTTGTTTAGTACCTACTCGTGGTGTTGTATTCAAGTTCTTCTCAGTGTTTTGAGAACTACTTGAACTTGCAATACTAGGAAATGATTTTAAGGGTTTTCATTTCTACTATTTGACTCTGCAACTTTAACCCTAGCTTCAGGTAGTTCAACATCCTTAAGGGTGATTTCTTTGGTCACTGATTCTACATGCTCATACATTAGTTCTAACCTGACACATTGTTCACAAAAATTATCTGCTATCACATCCTTAGAATCAGCTTTCATCTTGGCCCAAAGATCTTCCTTAATATCTAGAAGACTAGCATTTTTCAGATTTTAATGATTTGATGTGAGCTGTCACAGTTATATGTGTTTCTAGCACTTGGTTCAATCTATCATTTAGCGTAGCACATAAAACACATAAATCATGGAACGTAGAAAAGTTAAGAGATACCTTTTTGCGATCTAATTCCACGTTAGCCATTTGAGCTGCAAAATCCAGAGTGGCTTGCTCCTCAGATTTTTTCCAAACTCAAAGGAATTGAATCGGACTGCTGGGTGTCCTCCTTTTCAACTTCAGGTTTTTCATCGGTCTCAGTTACCTCAGCCATAAAAGCTCTGGCATTTGACTCCGGATGAGTACTCCAATCATATGTAACGTCTAGCTGTCTGTTAGTTGATACATTCGTTAACAAACTAGCTATCGCAGCTTGATTCCCTGTACTACCAGAATGCGGTCTTCCCTGATTCTTATTCTGATAATTCTCAACCTTTGGTCTTTGACACTCTCTAGCAAGATGTCCCAACCCTTGACAGTTGTAACACTTCACCTTTGACTTGTCAAAACCAACATTGTTCCTCACACTCAGATTTCTACCCATTCTCTTTATACACCTTCTAACCCGCTGCCTTTCCATGGCCAGTTGCCATTGTAAATCTGTTTGTTCTAAATAGTCCAGATCTACCTGATCGTAGTCCTCTTCCCACAGAGCTGGATAATTGATTTTTCCTTGAACACAGTTGTCGTATGCTGCTACAAATGAAGTTAGGAGACTTAAATGCTCCTTAGCTGATTTAGCACTCATAGGCATCTTGGTAAAACCTTGAGAGGTTGATCCTGAGTGTTGTGGTTTTTCTTCTGGATTTGAAAACCCTAAGAACGCTTTACTACCAGATTCTTCAGCTTCAACTGGTATTGACTCTTCTCCAGAAAAGAATGTTGTGGCCCCCGACTTCAGTTCATTAGAAGTTGATGTCTTTGATTTCCTGAAGTACATTTCAGAATCCTGTAATTGATCAAATTCCATCTCCTTCTTCTGCAACTTAAAGTTGTAGGCCCTCAACGTCCCAATGACTTCTTCCAGAGTTAGAGTTTCAAACTTTTCTTCATCATGCTTTATCAGGGCAGTGTACATCTCCCACTTTGCTGGCAAAGCATCTAGAAGCTTCTCTATCTTTTCCGTTTCTTGATACTCAACATGATGAATATCAAGTTCAATTAACAGATGGCACAACCTTGTGATGTTGTCATCTAAGATCTCGTTTTTCAGCCCTTTGAAGATCGCAAATTGCTGCTTTAACATATCTGTCCTCCCCTTTCTAACTCTAGGATTTCCCTCACATCTCTTCTCTAGAGCCTCCCAGAGCTCTTTAGAAGTTCTATGATTTCTGAAAGTGTGTAGAATTTCCAGAGGTAGTGTCATTCTAATTGAGGATATAGCTCGATTCTCAGCCTCATAAATCTTTTTGTCATCATCTTGCATATTTTGAATGAAGCAACAGACTCGAAACTAGGTAGATTCGAAACCCTCTGAAACAGACTCGAAAGGAGCGGATTTTGGTTAGACTCAGGACTAAGTGTAACCCTAATTACCCCTATTAGATTCGAGCGCCGCAAACTCGAAAAACGGCTAACACTTTGTTTTTTTAACGATTTTCAGATTAAACCAGTATTTTTCTAACGAAAAATACTGATTTCGACCAAAAACGTGAAAAACCACAAAGTGTTTTCCGAATAAGAATTTGCTAAGCTTGAAAATACGTTTTTGAGAGAAAAAACCGACTACAAACGTCAAGAAACCTAGAATGTATCTAGATGAACACAAAGAACACAAAGAACACTCCGTAGGCTCTGATACCACTTGTAAGGTCTACCTAACACAGATCTATCTAGATGCGGAACCGTCAACGAGTGAGGAATCCTCGTTAACGGGTAGACGGTAACAACTCTCAACTACGAAACACGGAGACTATCAGACACTGAACGAACGACACACGAACGATCCTACGAGTTGATTCTCTCCTAAACTGCACGAAAACCGATGATATATTCGAGATCGCTTATTGCTTAATCCCTGACGAATTCTGCAAAAAGTCTAATAATATCTCGAGTCTATCCCTAATTATAGACCCTGATTCGAGTCTGATGTGGGCCAAACTCGAATCTGGCCCAAGGCCCATTCGAGTCTGTCCACAAAGACACTCTCGAATCTGGTCATATTCGAATCTATGGCTACATTCGAATCTATCACAGATTCGAATGCCAAGCCTTGTATGATTCGAATCTAGCATTTCACATAAACAACTAAGTGTTGAAACTTATGTTTTTACTTATGCTTGAATTAATCTTTGAACTTTATGTTTGAACTTCTTGTAATATGTTACATCAAGTTCAAACACACATTCAATAACTGACAAACATACATAAGCATATATATCTAACATTAGGTTAATTCCCAATACCTTGAATATTACTTAAACCAAAATGTTAAATCGCTTAGACTGCTATCGTCACACAGGGTGTACCAACAGACTCCCCCTTGACGATAGCTTCTAATTATTTACATCAAGTTTAAGTACTAGAACTATATATACTACTGCCTGCATATAAACCAGCATCTATACAAACTTTTACTACCTTCTGGAACTTCCTGGCTTCAGATCTCCATGCTTCAATAAAGAAGATAGGCTGATCATGTAGCTTCTTCAGGTCGTCCTTTGATAGATTTATCAAATGTAGTGGATCATATACCTTCAAAATGACCTTCTCGTCTTGATCCTCCATGATGGCTTCAGCAGTGTCATTATCGACATACCACCATTTCATGTTGCTCAAAATATTCTGTGGCATCGATTTCATAGGCACCCTTTTCAAACATTTTACTGGCTTATAAACCATTCTGGCCCAAGGCCTTCCTGTATGAGGATCTATCCTTGATCCATCCTCAACTCTTTTGTCTGATCTCGGCTGAAGTCTTTCAAACTTTCCCGAACGACCCTCTTTTCTTATTATTTTTGCCATGACTTCAGCGTACGGGTGCTCGCCGATATTGACAAGTTCTTTCCATGCTAACTCTTTAACTTCAATCTTTGGCAGTGAATTAAATGCTTTCAGTGTTCGCCTCAAGTATTGGAGGCCATCTCTTTTCAAAATAAACAGCTGCAGTTCTCTGTCAAAGAACCAGCTTATTATCCCTCCTGAAAAACTTCCAGCACCCGGAACTCTCATCTTCTTTTTCATCTTCAGCTGATCTTTCTTTTCTTCCTTCTTAAACCAAAGATTTATCAACTCAGCTCTAGATGGCTCTTTCTCTGCCTCTTCAAGTTCAGTGTCCTTGACTGAGGCTATCTTGATGTAGTCTATATCAATCACATTCTGATTATTGCCCACATACAGTTCCATGACAGGTTGTGAATTTATTATGACCTCGTTGACATGATCGTCCTCGTCATCTATTACTTCGTCATCAGATTTCCAGTCAACGACTTCCTCTGGAATGAATTCCCCTTCCTCCAACTCTTCGACTTCATCTTCAAAATCGAATTCCATAAGCTCTTCCTCAATATCTTTTAGCGCATCGATCATGTCGCTATCCAAAGTCCTTGACGAACTAGCTTCTCCCATTTCTCCTTCAACTTGACTGGGCTCCCCCTGAACTTGTGTAGCCTGAGCAATAGGAAAATCTACTGGCTCATTCTCATTAGGTGCATCGGGATCATTTCCTTCGTCATCTTCATCTCTACGCTGCTCCTCATGATCCCTACAACTTGTCTCCCCCTGAGCTTTTAGATTTTTCATGAGCTGCTCAAGGAGGGACCGCATCGATCGGATCTCTGACGATTGATCTGCAATAAAGGACTTCAACTCTGTGTTCTCTTCCCTGACATTCTCCACAATCTTCTACAACTCGGTATTATCATTATCAAGATTTGCATTATGCGCCTGGAGTTCGCCGATCGCCTTTGTTAGGGCTAGGATTTGGACATGTTGGAAATCAACGCGTCCCTTGAGCTGCATAAACCGTTGGTTGTCAGCATAGGTGGTCGAAGTAGATGGAATGGATTGTATAGGAGTTGGGCGAATGGGTGATGGAATATATGGCTCATGTTTAGGTGGTGGTGGTGGTGGAGCGGTGGCTTGGGGTTCTTGAGTTTGAGTTTGAGGTTGTTGTGCATCGGATGCTGAGGATGACCCTTGCATAAACCTGTGACGCTTGGCCCTTTGCCGAGTCACTAATGGAGCAACTTCCTCCTCTTCAAAATCTGAATCATCAGATTCCCTTGCTACTCTCCTCCTCGATCCTTCTTCATTAACGACCAATCTTGAACCATACGTTCCAATTTGAACAGTTGGTTCAGTTGAAACTGACACAGGAGCCTCAACTTGTAGCTCCTTCATTTCTTCCGATTCGGTTTCTGATGATGACAAAGCTTTATCAGCTTGCTCTGGCATATATTCATCAACATCTCTTAACACGTCTTCCTCTCCTTCTGGTGGACTAAGTAATTCACCTACTAAAGCTGTAGCCACATCTTCGTTCGCATGAGGACCTGCCTCCCAGATTTCATTAAGCGTTTGGCACAGTTGCTCAGCTTCAGTTGAAACATTTGATGGCCCGACTTCTTGAACTTCTGGTTGCTGACTTGTCGAAGGCCTTGACGCCTGCGTTTGACTCGCAGCTGATCATTGTTGACGCCTTTGAACTCGCTGTGGCTGTGGCTGTTGTTGTTGTTGTGGCTGTGGTTGTGTTGCTTGAAATTAGACTACCCCTGCCCAGTTGGCAACATCCGGGGCTTCAAAGTTCCTGTCCAAGATTGCTCCGAATAATGGACGCTCCACTGGAATAGCCAACCTTCCTCGGTGCGAGGAACAGTCAGCGAAATTCCTTTTGTCCATAACAGCAACACTGTGAATGTCATTTGACTGCGACAGATTTGGCAAGAAATGCCTGATCATCATCATAATGAACCGCAGATATAACAAGAACTGCTGATTTTCTGGCGCGGTTATTTGGTGAACAAATTCTTAGAAGAACTTCTCCGAAAAGCTGTATGGTCGATTATACACCATCGCAACTATCCCGGACTGCATCTTCGCAACCATATAATCGAATCCTGCCTTCTTTGGAGCAAAGCATACCATAAAGACATGCGCAAGAAATCTCCATTGTCCAATTAATCCACTCTTCATATATGAAACTTTTGTCACGTCTTGACTGTATCCCATTCTTAGAAAGGCCGCTAGCCTTATACTCAAAGGAAATTCAATCGGGCCAGACTCTTCTTCTTGAGTGCCCAGCTGCAACACTTGGCGCAGCATATCTGCCGAGAATACCAGCGGTTGTCCAGCAATACGAGTGCGTAGCACTGTCGGTGTGACCGAGCAGTCTACCTGCAAATGATGATAGAATTGCCGAATATATGGTAACACTAGCTGCACATTATGAGATAGTGCAAAACCGATCCTAGACTCGACTAGGAAATCAAGTATTTGTCTAAATCCCTGCGTCTCAGGGAGATTATGATCTGGATGAAGCACCATATTATGCTTAGGCACAAACGCTCGAACAGCCATTTCTGCACAATAAACAAAAACTATTAGATTCATTAAAAATCAATAAACTTGTTTAAATTTAAATCTGTTTTATTTTGAACTTGTTTAAGTACAAAATCTAACACAATTAAATTTCTACAAGTTTAATAAAATTTAAATTAAATCATGCAAATAAAATAACAGATTCGAATGTAACAGATTCGAATAGGTCACCCTTTCGAGTTTGATGACAGATTCGAAGTCCCTGGTCTTCTCGAGTCTAATGACAGATTCGAGAAAAACCCCATGAACAGATTCGAAACGCCGTATTTATTCAAAGACCAAATCTCTTGATTTTAACCTTTTTGGACTTAGAAAATTACTTTCATTAGTCCTACTAGTAACTAATCACAGATATATGCCTTTAATTTGATTGTTTATCGGCCCAAACTTGGTAATTTTGTAAAAACCCTATTTCGACCCTTAAACCTTCAAAACTCGATGATTTAGCCTGAAATTGTGTATAAAGCTACATGAATCTTGTACAATCAAGTTGATTATACCTAGATGCAAGAGTAGAATCGAACACACTAGCTTCAAACTCGACAAAATGTCATTTAGGAGAAATACGATAGACTCGAGGATAGATTCGAAATCGCCGGTATTAGATTCGAGAAAGTAGATTCGACAACAGTAAGAATTAAATGACTTCACAGTTGACCTATATATACTACCAACCTTCGAGTCTAAGGGTAGACTCGAATCTACTGACAGATTCGAATCCTTCCACACTTCGAGTCTAAGGGTAGACTTCAACTTTTTCAACCTTTTTCTACGGTATTGTGTAACAAGATAAACTATGCCAACTCTTTTACCCTAAGCCCAAGACATTTCACGCAATGTTTATTTTATCCAACTTTGAATGCACCCTCAGTAATTTTTGACCTTAACCTAAGTAAAAATTAAACTAAAATAAAATAAAATAAAATAAGCTAAGTTAAAATAAAATAAAATAAAAATAAAATTTTGACCAAAAATTTAATCTAGACTTAAGCTATACTTATAATATTTACAAACTATGCTAAATACTAAACAAAATCTTTTTGATGAGTATAGTCTAAGAAAGGTTCAATCAGATAGCGATGTCTGATACTTACTTTCAGTACTTAAACTTTCACACTTAAGAATTTTTGATTCCTTTGATTGATTGTCGTGACATACCCATTTAGCCGATTGTTGGTATTTTACCCCTTTAAACATTCTACATTTCGGAATATCCCTTGGCATTTTTACTTATCAGGAAATTATCTTACGTGACTCAGACATAGACATACTTTTATGATCAAGGCACACAGACAAAGATTCTAACTTGTTGGTATTTGCAAACTTTCTTTAAAAGACAAACATCGGACACAGGTCTGTATTTTCATACAACAAAGTGTCTTAGTTTGACTTAAGGTTTATTCTTAAAGTTAGCAAGACATCGGTGACAGGTCTGTAATGACGTACAACAGAGCGACATATCTGCTAACCCGAATCTAAACAGAGACAACAGGTCTGTACTTACGTACAACAGAGTTGCATGTTTTCGACTCTCCGTTTTGTATGATATTTCTATTCTTTCCATTTTAAGATGTATTTGATGTTGCCATAGATCCCCAGAAAGTTTGCATACCTCATTTAGACTCAAAGTTTGTATGTCTTGTACATAAAAATTAAGACCGATTGGTCGTACATCTAAGCTAGTGACACGCTTGACTTTTTCTAGAGTATTTTATTAGCCTTGAGATTCCCTATATGCATTATGCCTACCAACACATCAAACTAAATAAAGTATAACACTTAGAATTTTGTTGCATTGTGTGTGAAAGCCTAAACACTTAGAGTTTGTAACGACTGTGCTAATTTTCGTCACTTTGAACCTATGCTTCTAAGACTTAACTCATTTTCTGATATTCTTTTTTTTTTTTTTTGTATTTTTATGATTTTCTCTCTTTTTTTTTTTGTTTTTCATAAGAAATAGGATAACCTACTAACTTACTAAAAATAGAAACTTACTAAAAATAGAAACTTTCCTAACTTAGCAGACTCCTGTAAAGAAAGAAATACTACGACTAAAAAGAAAATAAGCTACTAATACTAAGGTCTAATTACTCTGGGTTGCGCATTCCATTCAGTTGAATAAAATACTCAAACCGTGACTTATCAAACGCTTTGGTAAACAAATCTGCATTATTATCTTCTGTTGCCACTTTTACCAGTTTGATTAAGTTCTTTTCAGCACAATCACGAATAAAATGATGCCTTATGTCTATGTGCTTTGTTTTATTATGTTTAACTGTATTATTTGTTATAGCAATTATAGATTGATTGTCTATCCTAATTGGAGTTTGAGTGTAAGCCAAACCATAATCCCGCAATTGTTGTTGTATCCACAAAACCTGTGAGCAACAACTACCAGCAGCAACATACTCGGCCTCGCACGTTGACACGGCTACCGATGTTTGTTTCTTGCATTGCCAGGATACCAATCTCCCTCCTAGGAACTGACAACCTCCAGTTGTTGATTTGCGCGTCAAGCTGCATCCTCCGTAGTCAGAATCCGTGAACGCCTCCAACTCTAGATCTCCCTCCGCGTGATACCAAAGACCCAGCTTCGGTTTCGACTTGAGGTATCGTAGAATCCGCTTCACAGCTTTCATATGCATCTCCTTCGGATTCGCTTGAAACCTAGCACAAATACAAACAGCAAACATAATATCAGGTCTTGAAGCAGTTAAATACATAAGTGATCCAATCATGGCCCGATATAAAGTCGGATCCACATCAGTATCACTTTCAGTACCCGGCCCGAGATTATGATTCACTTGAATCGGCGTGCTGAAATGGGCAGTCAACTTAGTTCCTTCCATCCCGAAACGTTCTAATATGTCATAGACATACTTAGTCTGATGGATAAACATCCCTTCCTTCTTTTGGTCAACTTGTAACCCTAAAAAGAAATTTAACTCTCCCATAGCACTCATCTCGAACTTAGACTTCATCACCTTCTCGAAATCTTTGCACATCTGTTCGTCTGATGATCCAAAGATGATATCATCGACGTACACTTGTACCAAGATAAAATGTTCTCCCTTCTTCTTAACAAAGAGAATACTATCTATCCTACCCCTCTCAAAACCGTTCTCTAACAGATGGTTGGATAGAGTCTCATACCACACCCTAGGTGCCTGATGCAATCCATATAGAGCCTTATCTAAACGATATACTCTCTCTGGATATTTTGGATCTGTGAATCCGGGCGGTTTTTCTACATACACCAACTCCTTCACTTTCCCATATAGAAAAGCACTCTTAACATCTAACTGATATACCTTAAAGCCTTTGAAGGAGGCAAAAGCTAAAAACAACCTAATTGCTTCTAGCCTTGCTACTGGTGCAAATACCTCATTGTAATCGATTCCCTCCTCTTGGTTGAAACCCTTTACAACTAACCTAGCCTTGTTGCGCGTGACTATACCTCGATCGTCTCTTTTGCACTTAAAAACCCATTTGGTTCCTATGGCAACTTCCCCTCGAGGTAATGGAACTAACTCCCACACTTCTAGTTTTCTAAATTGCGAAAGTTCTTCCTGCATCGCTTCAACCCAGGAGTTATCCGTAAGTGCCATTTTCACATTTTTAGGCTCTACTTGCGATATGAAACAAGAATATAGACATGTGTGATATGCCTCGGAGTCGTTTATCATCGACAACAACACAGTGTTGTTATTTACACTACTCCGAGTCCTCACACCCTCGTTAGGATTTCCTATGATGCTTTCTAATGGATGGTTCTTGTTAATCCTAGAGGTCTCTATATCATCAACCCTTAGATTATCTCCTAAGTTAGATCCTATTTCACCTAATGGGGGAACAGGCTTAGCTTCTACATTTTCCTCCTCACAGACGTTTTCCTCAGAGTTGGAACTTGTTGCTTGAGTCTGATTCTCAGCGGTAGGTTCTTCTGGATCAGCAACTTCTGGAGACCCATCAACAGTCGCAGTAGGCTCGGATGTGGATTCAAACGTTCCTCGGAAAGATATGGCCATCGTCGTTCAGATGTAACGTCGCCATGTCTTTTTCGATTGTACCTGCAGTATCATCCAAAGGAATGTTAAATGACTCAAATAACTTGTCATAGTCAAATATCCATTCCGGACCAGTTTGGGGTTCATGTGTATAACTTGTGACTTCAATATTATACACAATCTCCACGGTACCATTTGTTTTGTTAAACACCCGTTTGTTTGGTGAGTTAGGCACATAACCTAGGAAGTATCCTTCGTCAGCCTTTTCACCAAACTTCGGTTGATGTTTTGTACGCAATAAAGTGCATGGTACCCCAAACGGTTCGAATCCAGTTAAGTTAGGTGGCCGTTTATTCAAAATTTCATAGCATGTTTTGTTCAATGATTTGACTGTAATGACTCGGTTTAAAATATGGCACGCGGTATTCACTGCCTCCCCCCAAAACATGGTAGGAAGCTTTGAATCCGAAAGCATAGTCCTTGCAGCCTCAATCAATGTTCTGTTTTTACGTTCGACCACCCCATTCTGTTGAGGTTCATAAGGTGCATTGAATTTATGCACTATGCCCTTTGATAGGCAATATACACCAATTATAGAGTTTTTGAATTCAGTCCCATTATCACTACGAATATTTTTAACCCTTGTGCCGTAGGAGTTCTCCACTTGGTCTAAGAACCCGATAAGCTTGGAAGTCGTCTCGTCCTTTGTACCTAAAAAGAAAACCCATGAAAACCGTGAGTAATCGTCTGTGATAACTAAACAAAACCAACTACCTCCTATACTCCTTTTGTTGATAGGGCCGAAAAGGTCCATATGCAACAAATCTAATGTTGAGGATATCGAGTTCTGCTTCTTGGACTTGTGTGTCTTTTTATGTTGCTTGCCCTTCATGCACGGTAGACACTTGTCCTCGAAATGAAAGCTCTTCAGAGGCACACCTTGCACCAGTCCATTCTTTGTTATGTAGTTCATCTTTCTTAGGTGCAAGTGAGCCATGCGTCGGTGCCACAAAACCGATTCCGTCTCCGAAGCTTTTGATAGTAAGCAGATCGGACCCATCGAAGTATCCGGCTTGTTCATATCGAGCATGTACAAGTCATTCTTCCTTGGTGCCCGCATTAATATCCAATCTTCAGGTATCTTGAATCCCGGTTTGAGCACTAACGCTTCAGTGTCAGTGAAAAGCACTGAATTCTTCTTATCACAGATTTGAGATACACTAATGAGATTATGAACCAGTTTATCAACGTGATAAACTTGATCCAATGTAGTCGTCCCATTAGTGACTTCTCCAGTTCCAGTGATATTTCCTCCTTTGTTACCCGCGAATGATACGAATCCCCGATTTCCACCCTTGAAGTCTGTAAGCAGACCTCTTTCCCCCGTCATGTGCCTGGAGCATCCACTGTCGACGAACCACTTGTTATTTGGACCTGTGGTAATCTCCTGCACATGAAAGAAAATAGGTTAGTTATCACGGGGAACCCAAGCCATGACTGACTTGGTTATACCATTCTCGTCCACATACTGAAACTCTTTCAAATACCCATCTCGCCTTTCAGGTGACTTGGGTCGTTGAACAGGAGTTTGTTGTGGTGCCCTAGAAAAATTCCTATTATACTGCATTTCAGACTGTGATCCCTGAGCTCTTACCGGTGCATACTGTCTAACGGGAGTATGTGACCTAACTGGAGTGTGTGACCTGCTAGGTGTGGTGCTCCTATAGACTTGTTGAGGTGCTGACCTAGATTGATTAATGACACGATTCGGTGAATTTGTCCTAACCACCTCGTTTGGTCCAACCTTAACCGGTGTTTGTTTCACAACAGGTGCTGGTGCGGCCTGCACAGCTTTCTCGGTACGCTGAGAACTACTCGTGCTCGCCACACTTGTTGAGGGTTTGGGCTGTTCTGGCTTCACTATCTTAGGTGTCGTATCAACTTTCCTATTTGGACAAGTAGAAGCCACATGCCCCCTCTCGTGACATCTAAAGCATGACATTTTGTCTATTGGCTTCTTTTGTGAGCCCTTAGACTTAGGTGTCTCACTAGTGTCTATTGCCTTTGGTACATCTACGGTGTCTGGCTCATCGACCTGATCAGCCTAAACAATTTTCTGTTTTCATGCAGGTGTTTCACTGGAGGAAGACACAAATTTGACTTTCTTAACCTTGACGGTTGAGTCCGCCACCTTAGGTGTATTTTCCATTATAGGCTCTGGTGTCGGTGTAGGTAGGTCCTCTAAGTCTACTGACTTGTCAGTTTTCTCCTGAGGCTGAGGGACATAGTTTGCATTGAAAGGTGGAGGAATTTCGTGAAATCCTAGACCTACGGGCTTCTTAGATTGTCTTTGGGCATCTAAAACTTTCCCTAGGTTTAGGCTTGAATTCCTAAACTTTTCCAACTTGCTATTCGCCTCTGCTACCTTAACCTTTATTTCAGCTAGCTCTATGTCCTTGTCCTTAAGACTTTTGGTTAAGGCTTCTACGTGCTCATACGTTAGCTCTATCCTAACACACTGCTCACTGAGTTTGTCTTTTAGAACTACTACGTCTTGAGCATCAGCCTTAAGCTTTTCTTTAAGATCTTGTTTGATATCATTTAGGCTAGCATTTTCAATTTTTAAGTTCTCATTTTGAGCAGATATGGTTTTATGTGATTCTAGGACTAGATTTAACCTATCGTTAGAAGTAACACACAATACACATAATTCATGAAAAAGAAAATAAGTCAGACTAACCTTTGAGTTATCAGATTCCATGTTGGCCATTTGAGCAGCAAACTCCAGCACTGTCTGATCATTCGCCTTCTCTACCCACATCGGACTGCTGTCCCGTGTGGTCTGCTCTTCCCCATCACACCCCGTTTCTGTGACTTCAGCCATGAAAGCTCTAGCATTCGACTCAGGATGTGAGCTCCAGTCATACGTACCATCTAGCTGTCTATCTGAAGTGACATTGTATATAAGACCCGCTAGATTGGCTTGACCAGATGATGAACTTGGAAGGTATCGTTGTTGGGACTGATTTTGGAACTGTCCCTGTTGCTGACTCTGCCCTTGGTATGTCTCTACCTTCGGTCTCTGACACTCCCTGGCGAAGTGTCCCAGTCCTTGACAGTTGTAGCATTTTACCTTGGTCTTATCAAACCCTATCCCCTTGTTATTCATCGTCAAATTTCTTCCAGTTCTCTTAATAAACCGCTTAACCCGTTGGGTTACCATGGCCAGTTGCCATTTGAGGTCCATTTCCTCAAGATCATCAGGGTCGACCTGATCATAGTCCTCATCCCAGAGAGCAGGATCGTTAATCTTGCCTTGAACACAATTTCCATATGCTGCCACAAAAGAAGCAAGCAGATTCAAATGTTCTTCTGCTGACTTTGCGCTCATGGGCATCTTCGAATAACTCTGAGATGGTGATGCCTGATGTACTTGGGGCTGCGGTTCTTCCGATCTTCCTAATCCTAAGAACGCGCGATTCAATGAGTCTTCGGACTCTGCTGGTGATGACGTTTATCCGGTGAAAAACGCTGTAGCAGTCTTCGGTTCGGATGCCGCTGAAGGTTTTGATGTCTTTCCAAAATACATCGCTGGATTCTGGACTTGTTCGTAATCAGTCTCGGCCTTCAGTAGCTCGAAGTGATATGCCCGCAACGTTCCCACAATGTCATCGAGAGATTGAGTATAATACTTATCTTCATTCAGCTTGATCATTGCCACCCACATAGCCCATTTGGCTGGTAAGGCATCAAGAAGCTTGTTGTTCTTGTCAGTGTCAGAATACTCAATTCCGTGACTTTCAAGTTCTGTCAACAGATGATAGAACCGAGTGATGATATCATCCAGTTGTTCATCCTTTAACGCCTTGAAGATTGCAAACTGTTGTTTCAACAGCTCTGTACGCTTTCTACGAACCCTAGGATTACCCTCACACCTTTTCTCGAGGGACTCCCAAAGTTCCTTTGACGTCCTTTGAGTCCTAAATGTGTGTAGTATATCCTGAGGTAAAGCCATACGAATTATCGAGAAAGCTTTGTTTTCGGCTTCAAACAGTTTCTTATCATCCTCCTTCATCATTTGGTATGATCGAGGATTATTACTGGTGGAATATATCCTTCGTCGATGCACACCCACATGCGCATGTCATTAAAGCGCCGGAAATCGGTAAACTGATCCTTCCACCAGTAATAATCCTCGATCCTCATCAGTTTAGGCGGAGCGTTTGCCTTCCCGACCTCGTGGTCCATTTCCATGAATTTTTGGAGATTTGACATCTTTTCGAAAGTGATTAAATTGAACTTAATTAATTTAATTCGAAACTAATTGGAATTAACCCGTTCGAATCTAGATAGATTCGAAGATAGTCAGATTCGAATTGATTTGGGATTAAATTCGATTAAGTGTTGGAATTCAATTTAAACTGGAAATTAAGTCAAATTCGAAAGCTCCTCAGATTTGAAGGCAGACACACTCGAAATTCAGCAGATTCGAAACACCAGATTCGAAACTGAACTAGACTCGAACTAAACTCGAAACTAAGCTAGACTCGAGATCCTATTCGAATGAAGCAACAGACTCGAAACTAGGTAGATTCGAAACCCTCTGAAACAGACTCGAAAGTAGCGGATTTTGGTTAGACTCGGGACTAAGTGTAACCCTAATTACCCCTATTAGATTCGAGCGCCGCAAACTCGAAAAACGGCTAACACTTTGATTTTTTAACGATTTTCAGATTAAACCAGTATTTTTCTAACGAAAAATACTGATTTCGACAAAAAACGTGAAAAACCACAAAGTGTTTTCCGAATAAGAATTTGCTAAGCTTGAAAATACGTTTTTGAGAGAAAAAACCGACTACAAACGTCAAGAAACCTAGAATGTATCTAGATGAACACAAAGTCTAATAATATCTCGAGTCTATCCCTAATTAACGGGTAGACGGTAACAACTCTCAACTACGAAACACGGAGACTATCAGACGCTGAACGAACGACACACGAACGATCCTACGAGCTGATTCTCTCCTAAACTGCACGAAAACCGATGATAGATTCGAGATCGCTTATTGCTTAATCCCTGACGAATTCTGCAAAAAGTCTAATAATATCTCGAGTCTATCCCTAATTATAAACCCTGATTCGAGTCTGATGTGGGCCAAACTCGAATCTGGCCCAAGGCCCATTCGAGTCTGTCCACAAAGACACTCTCGAATCTGGTCATATTCGAATCTATGGCTACATTCGAATCTATCACAGATTCGAATGCCAAGCCTTGTATGATTCGAATCTAGCATTTCACATAAACAACTAAGTGTTGAAACTTATGTTTTTACTTATGCTTGAATTAATCTTTGAACTTTATGTTTGAACTTCTTGTAATATGTTACATCAAGTTCAAACACACATTCAATAACTGACAAACATACATAAGCATATATATATCAAACACTAGGTTAATTCCCAATACCTTGAATATTACTTAAACCAAAATGTTAAATCGCTTAGACTGCTATCGTCACACAGGATGTACCAACACTTTTAACTTCACCAACTTGGGTGGAGAATTGGATTTGCCCACCTCATGGTCAATTTCAAAAAACTAATGCAAACTTGCATTCTTTTAAAAATTGTTTTAAATATTAAATTCGTTTGATTGTTAAGTTCGAAATTCAACAAGTTCAAATGTCTGCAAGTTCGAGAAAGCCTAATGCTTCTGACAAGTTTGAATCTGTCAAATTCGACTAACAAGTTCAAGCCAAATCAAATTCGAGAAACCATAAAACCAAGTTCGAGATCAGACAAGTTCAAACCAACACAACTTCGAATCCCTGACAAATTCGAGATCAATCAAATTCGAAGGTCTGACAAGTTCGAGGAACCCTAAAACACCCCCTATGTTCGAGCGCTGCAAGTTCGAGAAACACCAAAAATTTGACTTTTTAAATTTTTCAGATTAAATCAATGTTTCTAGGATTAAAAACAATGATTTCGACTGAAAATATGAACTAAGATGAACCTTTTCCAATAAACTTGCTCGAAAAACACTGAAAAACTTCAAAAATACGTGATTATCCGATAAAACGCCAAGAAACCTTATGAATGTTCACCAAACGCAACAAATACGAAGAACAATCAAGATGGCTCGGATACCACTTGTAAGGTCACAACGTCTGCGGATCTGATCTTGACGCGACGCCATCCAACGAGTGCGGAATCCTCGTTAGACGCTTAACGGATCGATCATGCACAGAAGACGGTGCCGAACACAATGATAACCGATTTAAGAAACGACCCTATATGGTGTATTGCTCCTAGAAAACTCTCTGAAAACCTTTCTAGCTCGTACGTGCAGTCACAAGCTCTGAAATACGGATTATCCAAAGATTATGAAATAAACCTGATTAAGTTCTAATTAAACCAGCTAAGTTTGTTTAGGCCTAAGCCCACGAACTTAATTAAATTCAAGCACAACACCCTACGAAATTAGTTCATCTAAGATCATCTGGGGTGGCCTAAGTTCGTGGCGTAGCCTTAGAACTTATCTTCACATCTTAGAACTTATCTTCACAGTCTAGAGCTTAACTTCAAAGTCTAGAACTTTACTTCACAGTTAAAACTAAACATGCAAATGTAGATATCATACAGAATCATGAACTAACACACATGACTTGTACTCATAAAGCCTCATCTATTACATTTGACTATATATTATATAACTACACTGCTATCGTCAAACAGGGTGTACCAACATGCATTGCTTCAAACCAAGACTGATCCTTTAGAGCCATTTGAACATTCTTCGGATCAACTTGAAAGATGAAACATGAGTACATGCAAGTGTGAAATGGCTCGGAGTCATTGATCATCGATAACAATACTGTGTTAATATTCACATTACTCCAAGTTCTCACACCAGCATTTGGATTCCCAATAATATCCTCAAGTGGATGATCCTTATGTATTTTCGATGTTTCAATTGCATCGACCTGAAGACTGTCTCCAAAATTTGATCCTATTTCACCTAGTGGGGGTGTGACTTCAGACGAACATACTCCTCGTGATCACTGTCTTCTGAGGGTGGACTATTTATTTCATTCACATCAATAGACGATGAAGGTCTTCAGTTGTTGGGGACCCATTTTCTGTCATTATATTTTCTTCAGATGACATGAGAATGCTCGAATTAGGAAAGACCCTACCCTTGTCATTAAGATTTAAGGTAGAGAAGTCATTCTCCAGTGTTCCTGCATCACCTAAAAGGAATGTTAAATGATTAAAACACAGAGTCATAATCAAATAACCATTCTGGACCTATTTGGGGTTCATGTGAATAATTGGTTACATCGATGTTAAACACAATTTCTATAGTAACAGTAGTTTTATTAAAACCCTCTTGTTTGGTGAATTTGGTACATAACCTAGGAAGTATACTTCGTTTTCCTTTTCACCAAACTTAGGTTGATGTTTCGTTTTTAGCAAAGTACATGGCACCCCAAATGGTTCAAAGCCAGTTAAATTTGGCGGTCGCTTATTCAGAATCTTATAACAGGTTTTGTTCAAAGATTTGACAGTAAGGGCCCTGTTTAAAACATGACAAGCGATATTCACTGCCTCCACCCAAAATATTGTGGGAAGCTTTGAATCCGAGAGCATAGTCGTTGCTGCTTAAACCAATGTCTTGTTCTTTCGTTCTGCCACCCCATTTTGTTGTGGCTCATATGGTGCACTATATTGATGCACTATGCCTTTAGTTAGTGCCGAAGAATGTTCAAATATCTCTAAAGGATAATTCTTGGGTTGAAGCAATGCAGGAGGAACTCTCACAGTTCAAGAAACTACAAGTCTGGGAGTTAGTGCCTTTACCTCGTGGAGAAGTAGCAATAGGGACCAAATGGGTCTTTAAATGCAAAAGGGATGTTCGAGGCATCGTTACACGAAACAAGGCAAGACTCGTAGTAAAGGGGTTCAACCAAGAAGGTAGGTTTTGATGTGGTGACATCCAAGTTGCAATCCGAGATGATCTTACTGGTGTATAGTAAGCCTTACCTTTTCTCAAACTTCTTCTTTTCTGAGTTTATACGTCAAATTATGGCTCCTAGTCGCGAGCATTTTTGTTGTATCTACGTTTTGTAATGACGACAATCCGACATTGCTTGCCAGACTTGCCGCCATCACCTGAAGTGGTTGTTGACGCAGGAATTGACAAAAGGATTTTTGCAGACTATCGAAGTCACAGCCGGAGAAGGGCGGAGAACGTTCGTCCGCAAATTACTCCACTATTCGGAGCTCTGGTTGATCCCAATTACGTTGCTCCCGCCTGGGATGAATGGTCGGATAATGAGCAACAGGGCCAAGAAGCGGCTCAAGAAGCAGCTGCAGCAGCACAGCGAGTGCTGATTCCAGCATGAGCAACAGCGGCCTCTCCCCCAGTCGTTCGACCTGATCCGAGACAGGAAGCTCTGGAAGATATCTTCGCTCACGGGGGAGCAGCTCAGCAAGATATTCTAGAAGAAGTAATTCATGATCTACTTCAACCCCGTGACGCATCGGGCAATATATTAGAAGACATTGACAATTATCAGCCAGAACAATCTACTATGGTTGTAGAGACTGATTTGGAGACAACATCTGATATTGTAAGCGATGTCAGGGAGGCAGCAAATCCTACGACGAATCTGGGTCGTTACCGTTCTAGACTCGTAGTGCCGCCACAGACAAAACAACAACAGTCTAGCCATCTACAAGCTGAAGAAGATGATGAAGCTTATGAGCCTGATGAAGACGCTTTGGTTGCCAGGCATCAAAGGGCAAAAAGGCAGAGATTAGATCAATCAGTGCCCTAACATAGAGGAGTTGAACGGACCTGTCACCATTGTTTTGACTCAATATAGCAAGCTATGTCACTTTGTTGTACATAAGTACAGAACTGTCACCGTTGTCTTGGCTAAATAAAATAAATATGCTCTACCCTAATACAAACTAAGACACTCTGTTGTATGTAAATACAGAAAAGTGTCCGACGTTTTTCTTTTAAAGATGATTTGCAAATACCAAAGAGTCATAATGATTGTATGTCTGTCTTGATCACAGAAGTATGTCAAAGTGTGGGACACGTAAGGTAATTTCTTGAAAAATAAAAAGGCAAAAGAAAAATTCAAAGTGTTGTGTGTTTAAGTGGACAAGAATACCGACATTCGACATGGTGTGTATGTTACAACAAACAATAAAGGGATATTAAAATCCCATAGTGTGAAAGTGCAACGCCAAAAGTGAGGTGGCAAAGTTATCTGATTGAACCTTCTATGACTCTCTCACAAAAATAGTTAGTTTATGTAATTTTATCTTTAAATTCTTGCAATTTATTTTTATTATTTTCTTTATTTTATTTTTACTTTATTTTTATTTCTACTATATTTTATTTTATTATTAGTTTACTAGGTAAATTTTCAACAAATAGGATCGAGGTCAGATACTAGGATGTATTTTAGTTGGAAAAACAAATGATGTGTGATAATCTGTTTGCTTTATGTGAAGTGTTCTATAATAAGTTGAAATAGTTGAAAAAGTTGAAAAGAGTTGAAAATTTTTCAAAGTTTCATGTTATGTTCATGAAAACCTAAGGTGAAGATGATTGGAAGTCTGATGATAAGATAGTGGTAGATGAAGATGATGAAGTTGATGAGGTGGTTATACATAAGCAACCTGTCACAGAGCTATATGTGAATGAGAATCAGAATGTGATAGACCTTGATGTGCTAAGATATCATGTAATGATGAATCAGAATCTGATATGTCGGACAGGGAGCTGACTAAAGAAGAGAAAAGGAAATGGTGGTTTAGAAAAGAAGAGCAGAAGACTGACTTGGCAGTTAAGAAGAAGATGAGGCTGCCAAGTCCAGGAAAGATAACAGGTGGAATTCTAAGCTGGTTCTTTGATAGGGAACTGTAGCAATTCATTCTTAAGAGAATAGATGAGCTACAGTACTTAAGAAGAAGGCTTAAAGACTTCAATTCATTGCCTATTTGGGAGGTAAAGGAGTTGGCCTGGAAGGAGCTCATAAACCTAGGAGACGACCCGTATGCTTATTGCAAAGATTATCAGAAGAGAAGGTCGGTCTGGAAGGTTTGAAAGGTTGACACCAAGGGTAAGAAAAAGAGTCATGGACGAAACGAGGATAGATCCTTTGACTGGCAGACCATGGATCAAAATGTTTTACAAACCCGTTAAATGCTTGAAGAAAATCACGTTAAAGACTATACCACAAGATGTTTGAGTAACTTGAAGTGGTGGTACGTTGATAATGAGACAGCTGAGGCTATAATGGAGGATCAGGATGAGAAAGTAATTTGAAGGTATATGATCCATTACATCTTGTAAACCTCTCTTGGGGTGATCTTCAAAAACTTCATGAGCAGCCAATTTTCTTTCTCGATGGTTGGAGTTCAGAAGGCAATTCTAGAGAGTTGTTAAAGTTTGTATTGAACAAGGACTCCATGCAGGGAGCACTGTAAATAAGCCTAGTTCTATAGATTAATGGAAATACAGTAGAAGCTATCATCAAGGGGGAGTCTGTTGGTACACCCGGTGTGACGATAGCAGTCTAGTTTTTGTAATAGATAGGACTTTGTTAATACAAGTCATGATTGTTTGTTCATATTTATGTCTTAAGTTCATGATTGTGTATTGTGTTCATGTTGGAATGTTATGTTCATGATTGTTTGATAAGTTCATGAGATATGAACTTATGAGAATAAGTTCAAGAGGTATGAACTTATGGTGATAAGTTCATGAGGCATGAACTTATGAGAATAAGTTCATGAGACATGAGGGTACGAACTTATGGGTCATAAGTTCGTACGAACTTAGCCGTGATAAGTTCGTACGAACTTATCTCAATGGGCTTGAACTTATAAGTTCGTGGGCTTGGACCATGCACGAACTTAAGGGTTATATCATGAACTTATGTGTGTTATTCCATTAACACTTGGAAAATAGCTTTCAGATTCGTGTGGGTGAGATACAAGGCGAATTCTGAGAGTTCCATAGCATTCAAATGGAGCAATACATCTTGTGGTGTCGATACTTGTTCGGTTAGCATCGTGTTAGGCTCCGTGTTTTCGTGTGATCGATCCGTTAGCGTTAAACAAGGATTCCGCACTCGTTTGATGCCATCACGCCTTGATAGATCCGTAGAGGGTGGACCTTATAGAATAGTTGGTATCTTGAAACAAATACCTACAACTCCCAAAGTTGTATCAGTTTCATCACCAACTTTGCAACGCAAGGAAAAATCAAATGTTACATTAGCTCCTTCAACATTTGAAAATTTAATCATCATCTTCAAAGGTTACAAAAGCACAGACTTCAGATTCTTCTCATGGTAAGAAAATTTTGCAAAATAATGCTTATTTCAGTTCGACTAATTTTCGTTCTTCATTTATGTCAGATAATCTTGTGAAAAGATCATCCCAGCAAGTTTGGAGAAAGAAGCGGATTGCAATGAAAAAGGACAATTTTTAAAAAGAGTGGAGGATAAAAGAAAATATTATTACAAATAGGAATAGTTGCTTAGGGAAAAATGTATGAAATAACTTAGATACTAAAAAATTGTCTTACATACTCTCGTGCTGATTTGATGTCATTAAACTCTGTTGATTGTTATGGTTTGAATGAAAATCTATTTCCAAGTCTAGTGTAGATGTGTGGGTAGAAAAGATCAAGGTTCCCAAGTCTAGACAGAATAGGGTTCCAAAGAAATCAATTCACAAATCAGTTCCTAACAGAACTGTTCAAAAGTGGATACCCAAGATAACTGTCCAGAATTGGGTTCGTAAAGTTAAGAATGTTGTTGTTTCTGTACCTAACGTTGCACCCCTTGGTTCCTGGAGCTGCACCTGTCGCACGAGCACCCTACCGATTAACACCGTCAGAGATGCAAGAATTATCCAATCAGCTGCAAGAACTGTTGGATAAAGGATTCATCCGACCAAGTTCCTCACGTTGGGGAGCTCCGGTCTTATTTGTAAAGAAGAAGGACGGATCGTTTAGAATTTGCATTGACTATCGAGAGATGAACATGTTAACCATCAAGAACCGATACCCTCTCCCCAGATGCGACGATTTATTCGATCAACTCCAAGGATCTAGTGTTTACTCTAAGATTGATCTGCGATCCGGATACCACCAAGTTAAGGTTCGGGAAGAGGATATACCCAAGACAGCATTCGGAACTCGTTATGGACATTACGAATTCTAGGTGATGCCATTTGGTTTAACCGACACACCAGCTGTATTCATGGATCTCATGAATCGAGTGTGTAAACCGTATTTGGATAAACTTGTAATAGTGTTCATAGACGATATCCTTATATACTCCCGAAGTCAAGATGAACACGAGCCGCATCTGAAGATAATCGTAGAGCTACTAGAGAAATAACAGTTGTACGCCAAATTCTCTAAGTGTAAATTTTGGCTACGAGAAGTAAAGTTCCTAGGGCATGTGATTAATGGCCAAGGAATTCAAGTAGATCCATCGAAAATCAAGGATATTAAGAACTGGGCAACGCCTAGGACTCCAACGGAAATCCGTCAGTTTCTAAGTCTTGCCGGTTATTATAGACGATTTATCGAAAACTTCTCTAAGATAGCTGGTTCGCTAACGGAATTAAGTCGGAAGGATGTGAAGTATGTCTGGGGTGAAGACCAGGTGACGACATTCAAAATGTTGAAGCAGAGATTGTGTAGTGCGCCTATTCTGTCCCTACATGAGGGAACATAAAACTTTGTGGTCTACTGCGATGCCTCACACAACGGGTAAGGTTGTGTGTTAATGCAGAAGGATAAAGTCATCGCTTATGCATCGCGGCAACTCAAAATCCACGAGGTGAACTATACGACTCACGACTTGGAGCTCGGAGCAGTGGTGTTTGCTTTTTTAAATATGTAGGCACTACCTTTACGGGAAAAAGTGCACGGTATTCACGGATCATAAGAGCCTTCAGCACATTCTGGACCAAAAGGAGTTGAACATGAGGCAACGGTGTTGGGTTGAATTGCTAAGCGATTACGACTGCGAGATCCGATATCACCCGGGCAAGGCAAACGTTGTAGCTGATGCGTTGAGTCGAAAGGAACGGGTTAAGCCCTTGATGGTCCGAGCTTTGGTCATGACAATCGAGTCAAACCTAAACTCTCATATTCTCGAGACACAGAAAGAAGCAGTCAAGAATGAAAATATGCTAGATGAAGCCTTGAGAGGAATGGATAAACAGTTTGAAATCAAGACCGGTGGATGCCGGTACTTAATGAACAGAATTTGGCTACCAAAGTTTGGAGGGTTGAGGAAGTTGGTCATGGATGAAGGGCATAAAACAAGATATGCTATTCACCCAGGGTCAGATAAAATGTATCACGACTTGAAGGAAATGTACTGGTGGCAAAACATGAAGGCTGACATTGCTACATATGTCAGCAAGTGACATGTTTGAAGGTTAAGGCTGAGCACCAGAAACCATCAAGACTATTGGTACAACCAGAAATACCGCAGTGGAAGTGGGAGAGAATAACTATGGACTTCATCACAAAGTTGCCAAAGACTTCTGGAGGTTACGACACCATTTGGGTGATTGTGGACCGACACACAAAAACTACACACTTCTTGCCAATCAAGGAGACTGATAAGATGGATAAGTTAACCCGAATCTATCTTAAAGAAGTTGTCTCGAGGCATGCAGTCACCCTATCGATTATATCCGATAGAGACAGCCGGTTCACATCAAGATTTGGCAATCGTTTCAAGAGGCGTTGGGTACACGCCTGGACATTGGAGGACATGCTAAGGGCATGTGTTATCGAGTTTGGCAAAATATGGGATAGGCATCTGCCATTAGTTGAGTTTTTCTATAACAACAGCTACCATTCGAGTATTAAGACTGCTCCATTCGAGGCGCTTTATGGGCAAAAGTGCCGGCCACCGCTTTGTTGGGCTGAGGTAGGAGATAGCCAGATCACTGGACCCGAGATCATCCAGGAGACTATCGAAAAGATAGTCCAGATTCGGAACCGATTAAAGATTGCACAGGATCGATAGAAAAGCTATGCATATATTAGATGGAAGGATTTGGAATTCCAGGAGGGAGATCAAGTAATACTGAAAGTCTCGCCTTGGAAAGGTGTAATCCATTTTGGGAAACGAGGAAAATCAATCCTTGTTATCGTACCATTCAAGATCTCCAAAACAATTGACCTGGTAGCCTACCGACTCGATCTGCCTCCAGAGCTAAGTAATATACATAATACCTTCCACATGTCCAACCTTAAGTAGTGCCTGGCTGATGAAACACTCGTCATACCCATGGACGAACTAGAACTAGATGAAAAGTTGAACTTCATTGAACAACCCGTGGAAATAATGGACCGAAAAGTCAAGAAACTAAAGCACAGCCGATACCCGATAATAAAAGTTAGATAAAACTCTAAGAGAGGTCCTGAGTTTACAAAAATACCCTCATCTGTTCTCGAATACTCAAGTAGTGGAGAACACGAGCTAATTTCGGGACGAAATTCCCTTAACAGGGGGAGATTGTAACATCCAGCACTAAACCAGGTTAGCAACTATGACCTAATCAGTATTTACTAGCCAATTATAACCTAATCGGTGGTCATTAGAATTTAATCAAACTGATTAACAGAGTTCATAAGGAAATTCAATTCAATTAGAAACAATTTCATCGGTGCGATGAATCGGCAAATTAATTATTCCGATCGATTTGCGATACGATGGATTAATTCAACTAATTACATAATTAAATTATGATTAGTAACACTAATCATGCACTAATACACTTACTTAACATTAATTATGCAAGACTAAAACAATTCATTAAACTAATGCATTCAAAAGTTTTTATGAATTTACAAAAAAGGGATATACAAGAATACATTCTAAATACATTTATACAAAAAAATTGAAAATACATCATAAATACCTCCCTATGGCCGGCTCATAGGAGGTACAAATCCAAGGTGTTGACTTCTATTTTTAATTATTAAAACACCATACACAATCACCATCATCACACTTCACTCTTTCACTCCACCAAGATTTGCACTCAACCTCCATATCCTTCATCATTTCAATCTACTTTTTTCATATATAAATAGAGTTCAAAATCTTTCATTTCATTCACACCAAAAATTTCTTTCTCTCCTGTTAAGATCCGACCAAGAGAGGCCTAGTTCAAGGCCAACAAAATATTCTTTGTTCTTCAAGTTATTTCAAGTGTTTTTGCGTGCAAACAATTCAAGTGCAAACCTTCTACTCATTTTCATTCTTATACTTCATCAAAGTAAGTAAATACTAACTTATTACATCTTATATTTATGTTTATATAAGTCTTGCATAATATATATAATCACGAACAACAACAAGTTTCTTAAAAACTCAAGTTTATATCTCTAGTTTTGTTTTTAAGTTGTTTCCTTCAAATGCGTTTATATAAATAAAAACACATTATGTAAGTATAAATATTATGAAAACAAGTCATATAAATGTGTTTTATAACCTTTTATACAAATGGTTTTTGAACAAACAACAAGAATAACAAGTTGTTTCAAGTTTATGAAATACTGATTTTCGGCAGAAATATTACGTTGAATTTGAAAAATCACAACTAATTCATAACTATATGAAATGAGTTGATTCTTGTCTCAAACGTTTGATCTATGACTTGACTAAAAATCTCGAGGTTTTCATAATTTAATATGGAGTTTAGAACCCTCAGATGGGAACCCGAAAGTTTGACAGCTCAAAAATGACCAACAAAGGGTTTTTAACGAGCTTTTTCCCCAACCTAAACACCTCGAAAAATGTCCGTTATTGACTTTGAAAATTCTTTGTACATAGTAGTTTTGTGTCTGAGAAAACCAAAGCCTAAATCGTTTTGGAACATGGTCAAAAACGGCCTCAAAGTAGGCCGAAAAACCTTTAAAAAGCTGGAAAAATTATATATATATATAATTTTATAGAGGGTTTTATTTATAAACTTGTAATCTTGGGTGATTTAAAATATAAAACCTTTATACATACATATTATCATATATATGAGAGTTATTAAGTGATGCAGGCCCATGTGTCGATGATAAGGCCATCCTGTTTCTGGAGGCCCAAGATAGGGTCCGTAATAAAAGGGGCTAAACGGAAACGGCCCTAATTTTTTACTCGGGTCTCCGTTTGGGGCGAATCAGGTGTCCAGACGACCAAAGGCGGTTTGCCCAACCGTTTGGCCCAAATTCGACCCGGAATGAGAGTTATGGGCTGTTGTATGATTTTTTTGGGTTTTTGGGTTTTTTCTTTTGGTTCCCTGGGTCGACCCGTTGGGTTTTTGACCCATTTTCAGTTTTCCGTTTCTATTTAAGTTGTGTTGAAGTACTGTATGAAATCATATTATGAATTAAGAAAACTTTCGCATTTTCCAAATTTCCGAATTCAAATTCGGTTGTTTGAAGCCTAATTGTTTGACATTCTACGGAATCAACAAACTTTTGGTAGAGATTATTCTGGTATTCTTTTGAATCAACAGACTAGTCCATATTTTCATTTGCTATGATGCATCAGTTGGTATCAGAGTCGAAATCTTCGAGTTCAGGATGCGTCCGAGGAGACAGAAACCACTTGACGAAGTGTATGAACGCGAGTTTGAGCAACGGATTTTCGCGAGGATGGATGAAAGGTTGGATCAGGTGGTTACTCAGTTTACTGATCGATTCACAGATCTGTTGAACAGAGGCCATGAGGATGAAGATTTTGAAAACCCGTTCAACAATGACCGTTCGTCTTCCGGGTCGGAAATTGAAGAACGGCCAAGGCAGAATCGCAGGGATGATAATAGGCGCTGGGAGACCGGATTTAAGACTGAGATCCCAGAGTTTGATGGGACTAGTCTTAATCCAGAGGGGTTCATTGATTGGCTGGCTACGGTTGAGGAAGTGTTCGAGTTCAAAGAGGTACCCGAAAACAAGAGGGTATCACTGATTGCTACCAGGCATCGCGGTAGGACATCGGCATGGTGGAAACAGTTAAAACAGACACGAAACCGTCTGGGTAAACCAAAGATTGAAACGTGGAGGAAAATGAAGAAGTGCAGGAGGTCTAAGTTTCTGCCTCATAACTTCCAACGGGTGATGTACCAAAGGTTACAAAATCTCAGGCAGGGGCCAGAACGGTTGATGAATATACAACCGATTTCTATCATTTGATCGCGCGGAATGATATTCAGGATACGGAAGACCAACTTGTTGCTCGGTATGTTGGTGGCCTGAGAGTTTCAATCATGGATGCCGTGAATCTGTTCAATCCGATTTCCGTTTCAGAGGCACACCAAAGGGCACTGGCCCTTGAGAAACAAAACCGTCGGGTGGGTGGTGGTTCTGGAGTCTTTTCAAATACCCCTGGTGGTGGTGTCCCTTCGAATTCCCCGGGTAGTGGTGCCTCTTTCGAATGCTCCTGGTGGCAGAGGTTCTGGTTCAGGTGGTGTAATGACACGTTTCACCCCAAATCAATCATGGACATGGGGTGCTACTGCTGGGTGAACTCCAACAGGAGGCGCAAGTAGTAGCGGGGGTCTGAAATGTTTCAGTTGTGGCGAGACGGGCCATCGGGCATTTGACTGCAAGAAGGCTGGGAAACGACACATGTATGCCGAGACTGGGGATTGGGAATATGAATATGCTGATGAGGGTTACGAGGATAATCCATTGTTTGATGAAGAACCACAGTGCAATGAAGAAGTCATCACCAGAGATGTGGGGGTGAACCTGGTTGTAAGGCGCTCGTGCTTTACCCTAAAGACAGTTGGTGAAGATTGGCTCAAACACAACATCTTTCAATCCACCTGTGCGATATTGGGTAAGGTTTGCACCTTTGTTATCGATTCTGGAAGTTGTGATAATCTCATTTCTGAGGAGGCGGTTTAGAAATTGGCTTTGACAACGGAAAATCGCAACAAACCTTACAAACTGCAGTGGCTGAAGAAAGGTGGTGAGGTAACAGTTTCTAAACGTGCTCTTGTTGTTTTTTCTGTTGGTCAAACATATAAGGATAATATGTGGTGTGATGTTGTAAATATGGATGCTTGTCATTTGTTTTTGGGTAGGCCGTAGGAATATGATCGAAATGTTGACAATAATGGACGCACCAATACTTATAGTTTTTTATTTGGTGGCGTGAAATTAACCTTGGTACCTACTAAGCCTAAGGAAATAGTTACCAAGCAATCTGGTTCTCTTTTAACCCTTGCCCAGTTTGTGGAAGACATTGAAGATGTAGAGGAAGTGTTTGTTTTGATTGGGAAGGAAGTGCCCGAAGAAGTTGAGATTCCAGAGGTTATGACTCCTTTACTCAAGGAGTTTTCTGATGAATTCCCTACTGAGTTGCCTGATGGGTTGCCTCCACTGCGAGATATTCAGCACCACATTGATTTGGAACCCGGAGCTCAGTTGCCCAACAAACCGCACTACAGAAATCTTTAATTTTACAACCTTTTGGCTGTGCAATTTGGGTTTCAGGATTCGAGTTATCAGAATCAGATTCATCGTTCTGGACTTGTTTATCTTTTCGCTTACTCTTTTTATCATCACGTCTTTTAGCTTTGGCCTCATCTCTGGCTTGAAACTGTTCTTGCATAATCTTATTTTGTCGTTCAGAATGTTGGGCTAATAGTGGTTGCATCATTTCAAACATCTGTTGGGGAGTCATGTTGTCTGGAAATGTCACCTGATCCTGACATCTTTACTGAAAATTAAAATCATTTATCTATCAGTTTATAGACTTAGATCTATGTACCCTTTTTCCCATCCTAACAGTCTGTACGTCCTATCTCAGTTCAAACCATCTAAATGATTGATACATATGTATTGCTTCAGTTTGAGACCAAGTATTACTCACATAATACTTGATTCACTCAAACTATGGGCTCTGATACCATCCCGTGAAGATCACCCCTCACGGGGCAGTAGTCACGGGTCTAGGTCCCATATCATGCAACACGATATCAATCATAACTAAGATAGAGTAATTATATTGCGGAATTGAAATTACAAGTACAAACATATTAAGATTAAGTTTAATACAGATTACAATTTTCAACTTAAACTTATAAAGGGTATCATCTAATCTAATACATTACATCATACAATCATATCCAGTTTACCCAAAACCACCACAATTGTCATCTTCCAATCAGTACCGAAGAGTTTGTTGAGTAGTGGTCTGTGAAAGCTTCAAAAATTGGATCTTGAATGACCAAAGAACTAGCTCCAACAGACTTCCCTTTATCTTTTCCTGTAAAAAGTGTAAAGTAGCAACTGTAAGCAATGCTTAGTGAGTTTATAGATTTTCAGACGTCACACATTATCAAGCGGATCATGGGTCTAGCGTGATATATCTTGACTGCCGCTACAGCCACTCATGATTGAGACATAGTAATCATAGAGTCGGATGATGTTCAAGCCACGCTCACGCTTAAATCGTGGGGATCGGCCACATACTGGGCTAGCTACCAGTAAATCAACATGGCGGAACATCGGAGGGTCATTACCAAGTTCAATAGCACTGGTGAAATAGCATGGTCTAGAACAATAGACCGACAAGGCTAATCAAGCTGAATTAATAAGTCAAATGTCTGAGCAACAATCGAAGCTTAAGTCATTAAAGTCATGAAAGCAATAAATCTCATAGCAGTATCTGAAATGAACTGTAATGCAATGTCATGTGAAATGATAATCAAATAGCTATCATGATTGTCACATCCTTGCTTTAAAACATGCTTGCTTATCCCAGGAATAATAATAAATGCATAAAGCTAAATAAAATATTACAATAAGTCATGCACTACACGTGCTACACGGTTACAGTACTAAGTTGCTAAAAACATCACAATTTAAATAAAAGCAGCTACCCAGAACCCAAGGCATCATAAAGCTATACCACAAGCTAAAAGTTAGCTAAGTCCTCTGGGTTGATCAGAAAATAGACCTAAGCAGAAGGTCCAGCTTGCTCCTTACCTTTTCCTGTAAAAATTGTGAGTAGCAACTGTAAGCTAAAGCTTAGTTAGTAAACAGATTTTCATGAATGCATGAAAAATATGAGGCGAAAGTGCCTATAAAGGCTGTTATGCTTGCTTGCTTGTTTGCTTAATACCCAGAAAGAATGCTGCACGATTGAGACATTTCACGCAGAAAGGAGATGCCACCACTAGGGGTTTACCGCTGACAGATGATCAATCTGTGATGCGGGGCTAGCTACCCGCATAATGCTCAAGGGATAGTGGTGAACATCAGAATTGCTTGCTCGCTAAATATAATGCTTATGAGATGCACAAAGAAACGCTAACACAAAGTTTGCTGTATAGTATGCAGAACAATAAACAGATAGCAGATAAATATGCATATTAATAGATCAAATGTAAGATCCGGCTAAGCTGGGCATCACCTGTACCACAGTGTTCGCCTTCACTCACAAAAGTCTATTGAATTCCAAAGAAATCATATAGAAGCAATTTATGTCTCAATTTCATATAAAACATGTAAACAAGAATAACTGTTACTCACAGTACTGAAAATGCTTTGAAATACTCTGAAATGCTTGCTCGGGCTTAGTTACACTTTAAATTGCTTTATAATGCTTGCACTTGCTTATCTAGGCTTTAATATATTCTGGCACTGACTTTGACTCGCAACTGGGCTAAACGGCTTATGTATAATATCTGAAGTTTAAAATTACAGAACATGTGCTAAATTAATAATGCTAGCTCAATATTCCAACATCTATAAGCCATAACTTCTAGCTAAATATTTTGCTATTTATTTTGCTATTTATTTTGCTAATTTATGCGTTGCTCATTAATTTTATCAATTAAATTCGAATTTAGGAGACAGATTCGAACACATTGTTCCAAATTCGAAGACAGATTCGAACCAGGGGTTAGATTCGAACCTCATTCTCGAATCTGAAGCTAGATTCGAACCTATGTCTCGAATCTAGCTCTATTCGAGCTTGTTCTTGATATTTCAAGTTTGTTCTATGCATACTTGAGTTTGTTCATAAACTACTGCTTTAAACATGCATTTTCAAGCCTCAAATCCACAAATAAGCTAAGTAATAAGCCTCGGTTAAGTTATATTATACATAATCTACCATATTTTAGCTAAAACTCATATGAAATCAGCTTTAAATCGGCTAAAATGATAAACTCGAATTTGTAGCTTCAAAACCGAAAGTGCAGAAAACGAAAAGGGCGATTCTTACCTCAAAACTGTATGAAATCACGCATGCAATAGCAGATTCGGATAGTACACTTCGAGACCTTTCCGATGACGTATAGAACTCGAGATTTGGTCGGTCGGTTAGGGAGAAAAGCTAGAGAGAAGTTTCCGGGCTTGAGAGAGAGTCTCTCAAGTTGCTAGATTAGTTTTGCAAAAGTGAGAATATGGAGCACCCAATTCCTATTTATACTAAATCTCGAAATTACATCATTTTACGCAAATTGCTCTAAAATTCTTAAAATAAAAATGCAAATAAAAGCAAGGTGTTATAGTATGAGCCCACCACGCTTGCACTTCGTCCTCGAAGTACCTAAGGCTCAAACAAATGCGGATATCGAACACTCATGTCTTGCTCAGATTCCCAGGTCTGAGAAGTTCCGTGAGAAGTTCTCCATTGCACCAACACCATTGCTACCTCTCGATTCCTCAACTTCTTCATCTTTGTTTCTAGAATAACTTCAGGCTCGTCACATTGCAGCTTTTCATTAATCTTGTAAGTTAGAAGATCGGCCCACTTTTCTTTGTCATCTTCTTTGCACTTCCTTAATTGCGAAACGTGGAATACAGGGTGTATGTTGGACAGTTCGCTCGGCAAGTCCAACAGATAAGATTGAGTTCCAACACGCTCGGTGATCTTGAAAGGACCAACGAATCGTGGTGCTAACTTGCCATGCTTCCCGAATCTGAACACACCTTTCATCGGCGAGACTTTCAATATGACATAATCGTCCTTCTGGAATTCTAAAGGTTTATGGCGTCGGTCGTGATACGATTTCTGTCGAGATTGAGCGGTTTCTAAGCGTTGGCGAATAATTCTGATCTTTTCATTAGTCTGCTGAAGTAGCTCGGGACCGGCGATTGGTGCTTCACCGGCTTCATGCCAACACGTAGGAGTTCGGCACTTGCGTCCGTATAAGGCTTCGAAAGGTGCAGCTTTGTTGGATGAATGGTAACTATTGTTATAAGAAAATTCTGCTAGTGGCAAGTGGTCGTCCCAACTACCGCTAAACTCAAGAACACATGCCCGCAGCATGTCTTCAAGTGTAAGGATCGTGCGCTCACTTTGGCCATCAGGCTGCGGATCATACGCTGTGCTCATTCTGATCTTTGTGCCTAATCCATCTTGCAATGCACTCCAGAACCTCGATGTAAATCGGCTGTCGCGGTCGGAAACAATTGATAGAGGCACACCGTGTCGGGTAACGATCTCGTCTATGTACAACTTGGCTAGTTTCTCAAGTGAATAGTTTTCGCGAATCGGAATGAAGTGAGCGACTTTGGTTAGGCGATCCACGATAACCCATATTGCATCGTGCTGTCTTCGCGTAGTCGGCAACTTTGTCACAAAGTCCATCGTTATGTGATCGAACTTCCACTCGGGAATTGGTAGCGGTTGAAGACTCCCGTAAGGCTGCTGATGCTCCGCTTTGACTAATCGGCATGTAACACAATTATCGACATATTGGCCTACGTCTCTTTTCATACCGGGCCACCAATACTCGGCTTTTAGATCGTTGTACATCTTGGTGCTGCCAGGATGTACTGAGAAGTTAGAACAGTGGGTTTCCGAAAGAATTTTCTGTCGAACATTACCAAATTTCGGAACCCAAACGCGATCTTTTAAGAGTTTTAAGCCACGAGGGCTATCAGTTAAGAACTGAAGTTGCCCTTTCATGTCCTCAGAGTTGAGGTTTTCTTCTTTTAGGGCTTCGGCTTGAGCAACGAGAATTTCATCGATCAAAGTAGATGAAAACAAAGTATGGGTCAAGGTATAGAGACATTTAGCAGAGTAAGATTTACGACTCAATGCGTCGGCCACCACATTCGCTTTGCCAGGGTGATACAAAATATCACAGTCATAGTCTTTGATGAGTTCCATGGAGCGTCGCTGGCGCATGTTGAGCTCCTTCTTGCTGAAAATGTACTTAAGGCTCTTGTGATCCGTATACAGCTGACATTTGGTGCCGTAGAGATAATGTCGCCATGTTTTCAACGCAAAAGTCACAGCAGCAAGTTCAAGGTCATGAGTCGGATGACTCTTTTCATGATCCTTAAGTTGGCGAAAAGCATATGCTATGACTCTGCCTCTTTGCATCAAAACACACCCAAGCCCTTGATATGAAGCATCGCTGAAGACCACAAAGTCTTCATTGCCTTCGGGTAAGGCCAGAATAGGTGCTTCGGTGAGTTTCTGTTATAAAGTTCGGAATGCGTTCTCTTGAGCTTCTTCCCAAATAAATGGAACATTCTTGCGAGAAAGAGATGTAAGAGGCATGGCTAGTTTTGAGAAGTCCTTAATGAATCGACGGTAGTAACCCGCCAATCCCAAGAAACTTCGGATCTCAGTATCTGATTTGGGAGCTTCCCAATTTTGAATGGCTTCTATCTTAGAAGGATCCACAGAGATTCCTTCACCAGATATCTCATGACCAAGGAATTGTATCTGATAAGATACAAGATTTGCAAGTTAACGCTGAGCATGAAGTTTAAGAAAAGATAAGCTAAAAATGAATAAATCGAGATGGTTAGCACCTGTCGCAGCCAAAATTCGCATTTAGAGAACTTGGCGTAAAGTCGCTCTTTGCGCAGCAACTCTAGCAGCTCTCTAAGATGCACAGCATGCTCAGCTTCGGTTTTCGAGTAGATGAGAATATCGTCTATAAAGACGATAACGGACTTATCGAGCATTGGTCTACAAACGCGGTTCATCAGATCCATGAACGCCGCAGGAGCGTTTGTAACACCAAAGGGCATGACAAGAAACTCTTAATGCCCATATCTAGTACGGAAAGCTGTTTTGGGAACATCTTCTTCATGAACTTTGAGCTGATGATACCCAGATCTAAGATCGATCTTCGAAAAGTAACTGACTCCTTGAAGCTGGTCGAAAAGATCGTCTATTCTGGGCAACGGATATTTATTCTTTATTGTTACCTTGTTCAACACCCTATAATCAATGCACATCCGGAGAGTCCCATCTTTCTTCTTAACGAAAAGAACAGGAGCTCCCCAGGGAGATGAACTTGGTCGTATGAGTCCCTTATCTAGCAATTCTTGCAATTGCTTCATCATTTCTTGCATCTCTGCAGGTGCAAGTCTATAAGGGGCTCGAGCAATTGGTGCCGCGCCGGACACTAAATCAATTCTGAACTCCACCTGACGGTCTGGTGGGAGTCTAGAGATGTCCTCGGGAAAGACATCTTGAAACTTGGAGGCTATCGAAACCTCGGCTAATGCTTTCTTTTCAGACTTAGCATCTATCGCATATGCTAAGTATGACATGCAACCCTTAGCTATATGTTTTCTAGCTTTGACTACAGAAATTAAACATATATCACCTGTCTTTCTGTTACCGTAGATGCAAATATTGCGGCCATCCGGAGCAGTGAGCTTTATCAACTTCTTCTTGCAGACAATGTTGGCGTCATGATGATCAAGCCAATCCATACCCACAATGACGTCGAACTCGTGAAAGTCCATCGGGATAAGGTCCAGTTGGAAAGTACAGTTGTCGAGCAGAATGATGCAGTCATGGTAAATTTTATCGGTAGACACACTTACATTACTAGCCGTTTCAATATCAAATATAACAGGTAGAGTAGTCGGTGCAATTCCAAGTTTAGATGCAAATGAATTTGATATGAAGGAACGGTTGGCTCCTGAATCAAAAATAACTCTAGCAGGTACAGAGTTAACGAGAAACATACCAGATACCACATCTGGTATTTCCTTTGCTTGCTCAGCCGTTATCTGGAATGCGCGATTCTGACTCCGAGCTGGCTCGTTACGGCGACTAGATCCTCCTCGCGATGTGCTATGCCGGGCCGGTTGATTTTGTCTTTGCTGTTGATGTTGTTGCTGAAGTCGGTATTGCTGTTGCTGCAATCGCGGATGATGCTCTGCACTCGGGTAAATTATGCTGAACGGATGCGTACATGCATGCTCATTATGTCCAGGGCGTAAACAGTTGTTGCAAACTTTAACTTTGTTAGGACATTCTTCACTGCTATGTCCTATTTCGTTGCACACGTAGCACCTCACATCATTGGGGTTACAACGCCCAATGTGTGACTTCTGGCAGCGGCGACACTGCCTCGGCTCAGAATGTACCGCATAAGATCGAGATTGCTGTACCGGAGGTGAGCTGAACTGTCGTTACTGAGACTGCTGTGGCTGAGAATATCTGGATGAAGATCCAGAATAGCTTCCAGTGCGCGATTTCTTGGGCGGTGATGGACATGTCGGGTTAACAGATGAAGCAGGAACTCCTCCAGCTCGAATAAAATCTTGCTCGAGAATTCGAGCAGCTCCAACACAATCAGTATAGTTGGTATATCCCTGGTGCTTCAAGAACTTCTGGTACTCGGGATGCAGACCCATCAGAAAATGGTCGATCTTTTGCTCCTCCGTAGCAACCTGGTAGTCAGACAGTAGGCTAAGTCGGGTAAATTCAATCTCATACTCAGTCCCCGATTTGGTTCCCTGAGTAAGAGACATCAGTTTCTCTTCCAAATGCTTCTTTTCGTCAGCTGGGCAATACTGACGAAAGAAAATGACTTTGAATTCATCCCAAGATAGAGACTTAATCCAGTTGGCTCCGTGCATGTTTTCCTGAGACCTCCACCACATAACAGCGCCACCCTCGAACAATGTAGTAGCGAAGTTGACCTTGGATTCTTCAGCACAGTTGCTGATGAGAAATATTCGCTCAATGCCAGTGATCCACTTGAGTGCTTCAATCGAGTTTGCAGCTCCTTTGAAAGGTTGAGCTCCGCAGGCTTTGAAGTAACGGAAGTTGCAGCCCTTAGGAAAGACTACAGGGGCTTCCTCCTCGTCAGTGTCGTCGTTTCGGCGTCCAGTGTCATCATGTTGTTGTTTCCTACGCTCTTCTCTGCGCCTAGTTTCGGCTTCATCACGAGCACGAAACAGATCTTGCAGAAACTTAGCTTGACGCTCGTTGTTCTCGTTAAGCATAGTTTGCATAATTTGCATGATCTGTTCAGGAGTGAGTCCACCTCCAGCTCCTTCACCAGATCCAGACATGTTCTGAAATTATATAAATAATACTTGCATAAGAATAGGCATAACTCCTATTCTACCCCATTTCCCAATTCCTAAAGCAAAGTCAAAGCCTATCTCAGGTCAAATTAAAGCCTAGACATTCGAAGCTAATATCTTTGCTTAAAAGTTTGAGTCCAAGTATTATTGCTAACACTTGAATCCCTCAAACTAATGCTCTGATACCATCCTGTCACATCCTTGCTTTAAAACATGCTTGCTTATCCCAGGAATAATAATAAATGCATAAAGCTAAATAAAATATAACAATAAGTCATGCACTACACGTGCTACAAGGTTACAGTACTAAGTTGCTAAAAACATCACAATTTAAATAAAAGCAGCTACCCAGAACCCAAGGCCTCATAAAGCAATACCACAAGCTGAAAGTTAGCTAAGTCCTCTGGGTTGATCAGAAAATAGACCTAAGCAGAAGGTCCAGCTTGCTCCTTACCTTTTCCTGTAAAAATTGTGAGTAGCAACTGTAAGCTAAAGCTTAGTTAGTCAACAGATTTTCATGAATGCATGAAAAATATGAGGCGAAAGTGCCTATAAAGGCTGTTATGTTTGCTTGCTTGCTTGCTTGTTTGCTTAATACCCAGAAAGAATGCTGCACGATTGAGACATTTCACGCAGAAAGGAGATGCCACCACTAGGGGTTTACCGCTGACAGATGATCAATCTGTGATGCGGGGCTAGCTACCCGCATAATGCTCAAGGGATAGTGGTGAACATCAGAATTGCTTGCTCGCTAAATATAATGCTTATGAGATGCACAAAGAAACGCTAACACAAAGTTTGCTGTATAGTATGCAGAACAATAAACAGATAGCAGATAAATATGCATATTAATAGATCAAATGTAAGATCCGGCTAAGCTGGGCATCACCTGTACCACAGTGTTCGCCTTCACTCACAAAAGTCTATTGAATTCCAAAGAAATCATATAGAAGCAATTTATGTCTCAATTTCATATAAAACATGTAAACAAGAATAACTGTTACTCACAGTACTGAAAATGCTTTGAAATACTCTGAAATGCTTGCTCGGGCTTAGTTACGCTTTAAATTGCTTTATAATGCTTGCACTTGCTTATCTAGGCTTTAATATATTCTGGCACTGGCTTTGACTCGCAACAGGGCTAAACGGCTTATGTATAATATCTGAAGTTTAATATTACAGAACATGTGCTAAATTAATAATGCTAGCTCAATATTCCAACATCTATAAGCCATAACTTCTAGCTAAATATTTTGCTATTTATTTTGCTATTTATTTTGCTAATTTATGCATTGCTCATTAATTTTATCAATTAAATTCGAATTTAGGAGACAGATTCGAACACATGGTTTCAAATTCGAAGACAGATTCGAACCAGGGGTTAGATTCGAACCTCATTCTCGAATCTGAAGCTAGATTCGAACCTATGTCTCGAATCTAGCTCTATTCGAGCTTGTTCTTGGTATTTCGAGTTTGTTCTATGCATACTCGAGTTTGTTCATAAACTACTGCTTTAAACATGCATTTTCAAGCCTCAAATCCACAAATAAGCTAAGTAATAAGCCTCGGTTAAGTTATATTATACATAATCTACCATATTTTAGCTAAAACTCATACGAAATCAGCTTTAAATCGCCTAAAATGATAAACTTGAATTTGTAGCTTCAAAACCGAAAGTGCAGAAAACGAAAAGGGCGATTCTTACCTCAAAACCGTATGAAATCACGCATGCAATAGCAGATTCGGATAGTACACTTCGAGACCTTTCCGATGACGTATAGAACTCGAGATTTGGCAGGTCGGTTAGGGAGAAAAGCTAGAGAGAAGTTTCCGGGCTAGAGAGAGAGTCTCTCAAGTTGCTAGATTAGTTTTGCAAAAGTGAGAATATGGAGCACCCAATTCCTATTTATACTAAATCTCGAAATTACATCATTTTACGCAAATTGCTCTAAAATTCTTAAAATAAAAATGCAAATAAAAGCAAGGTGTTATAGTATGAGCCCACCACGCTTGCACTTCGTCCTCGAAGTACCTAAGGCTCAAACATATGCGGATATCGAACTCTCATGTCTTGCTCAGATTCCCAGGTCTGAGAAGTTCCGTGAGAAGTTCTCCATTGCACCAACACCATTGCTACCTCTCGATTCCTCAACTTCTTCATCTTTGTTTCTAGAATAACTTCAGGCTCGTCACATTGCAGCTTTTCATTAATCTTGTAAGTTAGATGATCGGCCCACTTTTCTTTGTCATCTTCTTTGCACTTCCTTAATTGCGAAACGTGGAATACAGGGTGTATGTTGGACAGTTCGCTCGGCAAGTCCAACAGATAAGATTGAGTTCCAACTCGCTCGGTGATCTTGAAAGGACCAACGAATCGTGGTGCTAACTTGCCACGCTTCCCGAATCTGAACACACCTTTCATCGGCGAGACTTTCAATACGACATAATCGTCCTTCTGGAATTCTAAAGGTTTATGGTGTCGGTCGTGATACGATTTCTGTCGAGATTGAGCGGTTTCTAAGCGTTGGCGAATAATTCTGATCTTTTCATTAGTCTGCTGAAGTAGCTCGGGACCGGCGATTAGTGCTTCACTGGCTTCAAGCCAACACGTAGGAGTTCGGCACTTGCGTCCGTATAAGGCTTCGAAAGGTGCGGCTTTGATGGATGAATGGTAACTATTGTTATAAGAAATTTCTGCTAGTGGCAAGTGGTCGTCCCAACTACCGCTAAACTCAAGAACACATGCCCGCAGCATGTCTTCAAGTGTAAGGATCGTGCGCTCACTTTGGCCATCAGGCTGCGGATCATACGCTGTGCTCATTCTGATCTTTGTGCCTAATCCATCTTGCAATGCACTCCAGAACCTCGATGTAAATCGGCTGTCGCGGTCGGAAAGAATTGATAGAGGCACACCGTGTCGGGTAACGATCTCGTCTATGTACAACTTGGCTAATTTCTCAAGTGAATAGTTTTCGCGAATCGGAATGAAGTGAGCGACTTTGGTTAGGCGATCCACGATAACCCATATTGCATCGTGCTGTCTTCGCGTAGTCGGCAACTTTGTCACAAAGTCCATCGTTATGTGATCGAACTTCCACTCGGGAATTGGTAGCGGTTGAAGACTGCCGTAAGGCTGCTGATGCTCCGCTTTGACTAATCGGCATGTGTTAGGCACAAAAAGGCCTCAGTCAAACCTGTTCTACATCTGAGGGGGAGATTTATAATCAAACCTTTTGATGCATTTGAAGGTTGAATTTAAGGCCTGTTACATGCCTTATTGAAACCTGAAAATGATTTGCAATATCAGTCTAAAGCTGTTCTATATGTTGCATGTGTTGCAACTAAGACAGTTTGTCCAAGCTGCTCTGTCTGCTGAACAGGCTGGACATAAACTGTCTACGCTGCTCTACACTATTGAGCAGCTTGGGCATTTTTAAAGTGTTCTGTTCTTTGTAAACAGAACCTGTTCTTTGTGAACAGGCTAAACACTTTATGGAATTTGTTTCCAAGTCATCATGTATTTTTTTTGACTACAAGATCAGTTTACAAAGTCGAAGACAAAGTGGAAAACAGAACTGCTCAGCCTGCCCACGCTGTTCTGTAACATGAAGACAAAAGGTTATTTGAAAAAGGGTGACAGACCTTTTTCTTATATCAAAATAGGCCTTTACAAGGAAGAAAGACGCAAAGTTGACATTCCTAAATTAGTTAAAGGCAATGCAACAGTAGACAAAGTAAAAAGACAAAAGTTCTGCACATGTGAAGACAAGTCTGCTTTTCAGAAAAGTGCAGAAAAGGTTATGTTGTCTTTTCAACAAGACTTTTCCTTTTCATTCCGTCCAATGAAGATGTTTCTCTTAGATCCTCTAAGTGAGTATAAAAGGAAGCTTCTAAGGTCAGAAAGAAGCGTGAAGAAAGCTAAGTGCTGAAACCCAAGAGTGAACGTGCAAGTGTGTTTTCATGCATGCAAGCCTGCTTGTGTAATACAGTTTCTTTGTGTCTAAGCTGTCCTACATAAGCTGTCCCTCTGAGTCTTGTAAACACAGTGAGTGCTTCTTAGTGAGTGTATTCATTGTATACTAGTTTGAGTCTGTCTTAGACTAGTAAGCATACTGTTGTATCTGTCATCTCAGCTTGAACTATTCCGCATTCAAGCTTGTTTGTAATTAACAAATTGTTGATAATACATACAAACATTGAGAAAAGAGTGTCTAGTTTTTAAATTGCTGTATTCACCCCCCCTCTACAGCTTATAACTATATACTTTGGGAACTTCTCGGGACCTACAACACACATCAAAAACAAGTGTTTGCAAAGCCTAAATCAAGTTTTAAACAAATATGGTGTGTCAAGGACAGATTCTTAGATCAAACTGCTGATGCAAAAGATCAAACTGCTAAGCCAAATTCTGAAGCTGTTAGTGCAAAATTTGAAGCTTTTAGCACTAAAATCACAGATCAGACTGTTAAGCATCATTCTGGAACTGCTAGTGAATCATCTGAGACTGTTAGAAGAAAAGATGATCAAAATAACTGGATACCTCATATTCTCACTAAATACTCTCCAAAAACTCCATCAGTAGATCTCAAAAAATATAAAAAGTCAAAAACAGTGTTTAGTTATGTCAATATGCAAGGCCAACCCAAAACCAATTTGGTTTGGGTTTACTCCACAACTGACTGAGCTGTTATTTGTGCAGGGCAACCACAGGTCTCCTCATAAAACAAGATGGCATTTGGACAGTGGATGCTCTAGGCACATGACAGGCAATTCTGAGTGCTTGTCAAATTTCAAAGACTTTGATGGAGGATTTGTTGCATTTGGAGGCAACTCAAAAGGAGGTAAGGTTACAGGTAAGGGTACTGTTAATGCAGGCAACATGCTATTCCATGATGTTTTGTATGTTGAACAGCTTAAGTATAATTTATTAAGTGTCTCTCAAATCTGTGACAAACAAAACATTGTTCTGTTTACAGATTCTGAGTGCATTGTCCTTTCAAAAGATTTCAAAATTCTTGAAAATCTTGTTTTACTAAGAACACCAAGAAAGGACAATGTTTACTGTCTGGACACAGATCTTTTATCTAAATCAAATACTTTAAGCTGTTTGATATCCAAAGCATCATCCAATGAGTCTGCTCTTTGGCATAGAAGGATGTGTCACATGAACTTCAAGTCCATGAATGTTTTAGTCAAAAAGAATCTGGTAAGAGGCTTACCACAAAAGGAGTTCATCTGTGATGATCATTGTGTAGCATGTCTTAAAGGCAAGCAACACAAAACTTCTCATAAGGCCAAAGAAGTAAATTCAATCTCATCTGTTCTTCAGTTGCTTCATATGGATCTATTTGGTCCAACATCTGTTTTGAGTTTGAATAAAAGGGCTTACTGTTTAGTTATTGTTGATGATTTCACCAGATTTACTTGGGTTTACTTTCTTAGGTCCAAAGATGAAACTGCTGAGCTAGTTAAGTCTTTTATCCTTAAGATAGAAAACCAATCCAACTCAAAAGTTAAGGTGATAAGATTAGACAATGGAACAGAATTTAAAAATCACATTCTAAACAGATTCTGTGAGTCCAAAGGCATTACTAGACAATATAGTGCACCAAGAACACCACAACAAAATGGTGTAGCTGAAAGAAAGAACAGAACATTAATTGAGGCTGCTAGAACAATGTTAGCTGATTCAAATCTGCCAATGACTTTCTGGGCAGAAGCTGTCAATACAGCCTGTTATGTTCTGAATAGGGTTCAAATTGTCCAATCACAAGGGAAAACTCCCTATGAGTTATTCCATAACAGAAGTCCCCTAATAGCTTTCTTCAAGCCTTTTGGATGTCCATGTACTATTCTTCACACTAAGACTCACTTAGGAAAATTCGAAAGTAAGGCTGAAGAAGGATTCTTTGTAGGATACTCAAATCAAAGCAAAGCCTATAGAGTATATAACAGTGTGTCTAAAATCATTGAAGAAAGTGCCAATGTTGAATTTAATGAACATACTGCAAATATCAAAGGTACTGGTCCTGATTGGTTGTTTGATTTAGATTCACTAACAAATTCTCTGAGCTTTGTTGAGTATACTGCAGAAGCTGATGCATACAGGATTGAAGCTGCTAACACAAATTCTCATGCTGCCAATACAAATTCTCAAGCTGTTGGCACAAAGTTTCAGACTGCTGCAGATTCAACAAGTTGGGATGATTACACCACTATACCACTTCTGTCCTGTGATCCTCCAGGGGTCCTGAATGCTCAACATGACACAAATCCAGACACTGAAGTGCCACTTCCAAGTCCTGAGAGAACAGCTCCAACACAAAGGGAAACAGTCCCAGACTCAAGTCATGTTGTTCCAGAAACTGAATCATTCACTGGTCCTGATGGAGATGATACAAATCTTGGATCCTCTTTTCAGACACAGAGAGAGAGCCTACACTAAGAGTTCACAAGTATCATCCTCTCAATCAAATACTAGGTGATCCAAGCACTCCTGTACAAACAAGGAAAATGGTTCAAAATGAGACTGCTGCTGCTGAACAAGCAGTTCCTGAATTCAGTCTAGCTGCCTTTGAGAATGCTTGTTTCATGTCTCAACTAGAACCTAAAAAGGCATCAGAAGCCTTAAAAGATTCATCTTGGATTGAGGCTATGCAAGAAGAGCTTCTACAGTTCAAGATTCAGAATGTATGGACTCTGGTGGATCTTCCTAAAGGTAAGAGAGCAATTGGTACAAGATGGGTGTTCAGAAACAAGAAAGATGAGAGAGGGATAGTCATCAAGAATAAAGCAAGGCTAGTAGCACAAGGTTACACTCAAGAAGAAGGCATAGATTACGATGATGTATTTGCTCCAGTAGCAAGAATTGAAGCCATCAGACTATTTTTGGCCTATGCAAGCTTCAAAGGTTTCAAAGTGTATCAAATGGATGTGAAGTCTGCTTTTCTGTATGGAACAATTGAAGAGGAGGTATATGTGTGTCAACCTCCTGGTTTTGAAGACTACAAGTATCCAGACAGGGTTTACAAGCTAGACAAGGCTCTCTATAGTCTCCATCAAGCCCCCAGAGCATGGTCTGACACTCTGTCATCCTACCTTCTACAGAATGGATTCAAGAGAGGCACCCTGGACAAAACACTTTTCACTAAGTCTATCAAAGATGAGATTCTGCTTGTCCAAATATATGTTGATGACATTATCTTTGGCTCAACAAATGACTGTCTGTGCAAAGAGTTTGAAGCTTTAATGCACAAAAAGTTTCAAATGAGTTCAATGGGAGAACTCACTTTCTTTCTGGGATTACAAGTCAAGCAGAAGCCCACTGGACTTTTCATAAGCCAATCAAAGTATGTAAAAGACATACTGGACAAGTTTGGGTATCAAGACACCAAAGCTGCAAGCACTCCAATGGATCCTCACAAGCAGCTTCATACAGACAAAGATGGCATAGATGTGGACATACATTCATACAAATCTCTCATAGGATCACTTATGTATCTAACATCTTCTAGACCTGATATTATGTTTGCTGTCTGTGTGTGTGCTAGGTTTCAATGCTCTCCAAAGGATTCTCACCTGGTTGCTGTTAAGAGAATCTTTAGATACCTTAAAGGCCAACCACACTTAGGCCTATGGTATCCTAAAGACTCTCCCCTTGTACTAACTGCTTATTCTGACAGTGATTATGGTGGATGCAACATTGACAGAAAATCCACAACTGGTGGATGTCAATACTTAGGAGCAAGACTGGTCTCTTGGCAATGCAAAAAGCAGACAACTGTGTCCACATCTTCCACTGAAGCAGAATATGTAAAACCTTAAGAACAGTCTGTGTTCTTCGTCTAATCAAACAGATTAGAGGTGATTGTAATCATTGAATTCAGCAATACAAACAATCTTTACTACTTCTTGTGTTTTATTCATTATTGATTCTGAAAGTTTTTTTTGTTAAAATAATTAAGTGTTATTCCGCAAACTTCTTAATTAAACTTTGATTCAAAGCAAGATTATTGATTTATACTCTGATAAATTCAAATCAGTTAGTCTTGGTTATTCAGTTTTAGATCCTGACAAATCTGGATTCCTATATATGGTATTGTACGAAACATTCTTTTCTCTGAAGCCCACAAATCCAAATGTTACGCACAAAAAAAGCGTCAATCAAACTTGTTTTATACCATAGGGGGGGGGGGGATCCTTGATCAAACCTGTTTGATGCACTTTGGGGAGATTTTTAGGATGTTTAATGCCTCAAACCAACCTTGTGATGATTTTCAATACTAAGCCTAAGTTTATTTTACACTGTTAAATAAGTTGTAACCTAGTAGTATGTCAAAACTATCCTCATCAGTTTAACATGTTTGACAGTTTATATGTAAGTTTTTGTATCTGTTGGACAGGTTTGACATAATCAAGTGGTTTGTTCTTTTTGAATAGGTTTAACACTTATTGGAATGTGTTTCCAAGTCATCATGTAAAGTTTTGAATGTTAGGATCAGTCTAAAGATTCAAGACGTAGTGGAAAAGTAGAATTGTTGCAACCCTGCCAAAGCTATTTTGTTACATGAAGACAAAGAAGATATTTGAAAAGGGTGACAAACATTTTTTACATCAAAATGGCTTTATAAGAAGACTAAAGATTATAAGTTGACTTGTTTCTTTGTGTAGGTCCCAAAATGTTTCCCACGTATGTTGTTGTAAGCTGTAAAGGGGGGGGGGGGGTTGAATACAACTATTTTAAAATTTCAACACACGTTCTCAAAGTTTGTATGTACATATTAACAAGTGTTAATTACAAACAGGTTTGAACTGTGGAATGGTTCAAACAGAGATGACAGAAACAACATATGAACAACTAATCTAAGACTCACTCAAACTAGTTATAATGAATTCACTCACTGTTTTACAAGACACAGATAGACAGCTTAGAAGTAGAACAACTTAGACATACTATTACTATTCTATTCTTTGTTGAAGGCAGAACTTGCATGCATGAAAACACAATTCTTTTTGCACGTTATGGACTTGTGGATGTCTTTCTCTTGGTTGTCTCTCATTCCGTAGAAGCTTCCTTTTATACTCACTCAGAGAATCCCAGTGAAACTTCCTCATTGGATGCAGAGATAGTGGAGTGCATTTACAAAAGACAAGGATACTTTTCTGCACATTCTGATAAAACATAATTTGTCCCTTTGTTGCAGAATATTTGTCTTTTCTTTTTTGTCTCTGTTTCATACATCTTTACCTTAAAGAGGAATGTCAACTTTAAATATTTCCTCTTCATGTATAGCTATTTTGATATAAGAAATGGTCTGTAACCCATTTCAAATATCATATTTGTCTTCTTGTATCAGAACAGATTAGGCAGTGAAAGCAGCTTCTGATTTTCTACTTTGTCTTCGAATTTTAAACTGATATTCTAGTCCAAGACTTTACATGATGACATGAAAACACATTCCATAAAGTGTACAACCTGTTCACAAAGAACAGGTTCTGTTCACAAATAACAGAACACTTAATTTGAGTCAAAGGTGTCCAACAGATTTGAATAGCGTAGATAGTTTATGCGAAACCTGTCCAAAAGTTTAGGACAGCTTAGGCAATCTGCCAGGTTACAACAAATGTAACAATGTGAGCAGCTTTGGGCTTATATTGCAAATCACTTATCAGGTTTCAATAAGGCATTAAAAGGCCTTAAATTATACTCTTAAGTATATCAACCGAGTTTTATTAAAAATCTCCCCCCTATAATATAAAACAGGTTTGATTGAGGCCTTTTTGTGCCTAACAATCTCCCCCAATTTGCAATATTCAGCCTAAGCTGATTCTATCAATGGTCACTATATATTTTTACATTATAGTTGCTGAAATGAAAATACAACGTTGAAGTAAAGTAAAAGATTAGTTTGTACATACATGGATATTGATATAAACAACATGTGTGTTTACAGGTACAACTAATGTATTGGAATAAGTTACAACACATGTAACAAGGTACAACTTATGTACAAAGAAAATTCAACCCTCTTTGCCAGCTACTGACTTATGGACAGCTTCCATTCTTCATCTACTCATCACTAGTAGATGGACCTTGACACTGTTCTTCACCTTTCTTCTGAGCTCGTTCTATACTGGCCTCAATATCTTCTAACTCAAGTCTGAGGAACATAAAGTCAGGGTTCTCAAGTTCTCCTCTTCTATGGAAGGCTTTATGCTGATCCCATATGATGACTCTCCATCTGGCATGCTTCTCAAAAGCCTTAGAGAGTTTGAAGACTATGATTTGTTTAAGACCAGCTTTGTGAAGGTCTGAAGCTCTTTGAAACCACAATCTTTTAGACAGAGGATCCACAAAGAATACTCCTACTTTAGGCTCTTCAATAAACTTGCCTTCTTCAGGTTCAAACCCTACAGGCAAGTTGTGATCAACTCCTTTGATCTCAATAGCGTAGAGGCCCTGCTCAATCATCATGACTAGCTCCTCAAGCTCTGTATATCTCTTTGTCTCCTAGGCTTGATCTTAGGTTCTACTTGTGAAGTACCTTTTATCATTTCTTCTGATATCAAGCCCAGATCTTTTACTTTCTCCATCAGCTTCTTAACATATGCCCTAACAGTTTTAGCAGTCTTAGATTTTGATCTGCTCAGGGCAACAACCAGTTCAACACATTCTCTGTATCCCATATTTGCAACATCAATGGATTCATAAGGTTCCAGTTCAGGACCTTCAGCACCAAGCCTTGTGATTTGAAGCCTCCACTGTTTACCTTTCCTTGAGATGGGAACAACTTTGACAATTGTTTCTTTGGCAAGTCTTCTATTAGCGACATCAAACATATTTTTCCTTGCCATGTTGTCAAAGTAGAACTGGGCGTTTGCTGATGAAGGGATAGAGGACACAGACCGTGCTTTGGTCACTAAGACCTTCGAACCTTGCTCTTTCTCACCCTCTTTGCCAGCTACTTACTCATTTAATGTTTTTACAAGCTTCCTTTGAACTTCCAAGGCAGGCACATTGATTTTTCTTGCCTCCTTGGCAGGAAAGACTTGAGCAGCTTTTACAGAGGCTGCTTCCTTCTTCTCTCTTTCAAGACTTTCATCCTGCTCTTGTTTCCACTTGTAGTAAGTTTCCAGTGGAATTTTCATTTCTTTGGATTGAGCCTTGTCAAATTTGAGTTGAAGGTCCCTCTGATCATCAGTGTCCACATCAACTTTCCCTTTTCCTTTTGCTGCTTTGGACAAGGCTATTTTAGCTTCCTCTTCTCTTTCTTCTTCAGATGTTTCTTCCAAGACAAGTTGTCTTCTTTTGCTTAGCCTATCCCTAGAAATAGATTCCTCCCCCTTAGATGGTGCAGCGCTTGGAGATCTAGCCTGAGTAGGCTCATCAGCTATGACCTGCAGCATCACCAGTTTGTAAATGACCTGCTGCTTGGCCAAATGAAGCTGATTTCTCCTTAGAGGGAGATGAAGATTTCTCTCCCTTAGACTTTGTCTTCGAGGCATATTTCTCCCCCTTTGAAGGAGATGGCATAGAGCCTTCAACATCAGGTCTGCCTGAAGGAACGGATCCAACAGGCTTGGCTGCAGCAAGTTTGGTAATACGTCTTGAACCAACCAGGCTATGCACTAAGAAAGCCAGGTTGTCCTTAACCTCTGCTAATTGGGTAACACAGGTTTCAAGGGAAGAAGAATGGGAATTTACAAATGTGGAAAGCTGGGAAATAGCAGTCTTGTCAGTGTCAGTGAACACCAGACTTTGAAGCTGTGCAAGAGTTCTTTCAAGAGATTCTTGCATATCATCAAAGCCTGCTGCCATAGAATTTGACAGGGATACCACTAAGGTATTTAGAGATGCTAAGGTGGAGGGCAGTGTGGTAGAGCAGGTTTCAGCAATACTTGACAATTGTTGGGAAACAGCTGTCATGTTAGACACAGAGTCCTGTTGATGAGATAGGATAGAGGAGAGTGAGGACGAGAGCTATTGCAGCTGTGTAGTGAGTGCAAGCAGCTGAGAGGAATAGTCAGGCTGGGTAGCATGGGTTGGAAAGGATGACTTGAAAGAATCAATAAATCCTTTAAGCTGTGGAGACATGAAGTCTGCTATGGTAGAGGGAAGGATAGTTAAAGAGGTTTCCAAATAGCTAACTTTGTTGGACAACACAGAAATCTATTCCTTGAAAGAAAGATCTTTCGGGGATGGAGGAGTATGGGTGGATTGTTTTGAGTGGATGGATGGAGATGAGTGTGATGGTGATGATTGAAGAGTATGAGGATCACTGGGTGATGGAAGGGGCACATTTGAATGAAGTTCCATGGCCTGGGCATAAGTCAAGTGACCCATTTTGGAAGGGTCAAGAAAACCTTCAGCAGTGGCTGAAAGTGCTTCATGAGTGAGGCTTTGAGGAATGTTTGCATTTCAGATGTCACTGGCATTGTGACACCTTCATCAAGACCATGGGTGGTTCCGTCAGTAGTGCCTTGGTTTTGAGCCACGTCTTCATGGGGAGAGGAGATGTGCATTTCAACATCATCAGTGGTAAAGACTGATGATGGAATTTGCACTTGGGGAGCAGCTTCACCAAAGGCTTGTTCTGTACCCTGAGGATCATCAGCTTGGGATGTTGGTCCTTCAGCAGCTGTTGGGGATTAAACAGCTGCATCATGAGGAGCAGAAGGGGAAGGTTGATCTACTGGTTGGCTTGTACCAGCAGTTTTGGCACCTTGTGCAGACTCAGGGTGTGAATGAGAAATATGAGAGGGGGACTATGTGGACTCAGTATGGAGTGGAGAGTGCTCCTGTCTATCAATATCCCTAACCTGTTAAGAGGCAGAGATATTTGATGTGGCTGACTCCTTTTGTACAACTGGTTCCTCTTGTGAGGCACCAAAGGGCTCAGGCTGACCCAGGGTAGACTCAGTTTAGAGTGAGGCATGCTCCATAGAGGCTGCTCCTTCTCTCGAAATAGGAGAAGGAGATGAAACAGGTGTTGCCTCTTTTTCAACTGACTCCTTTTGAGAGGGGTCAGAGGGGTTTTGTTTAGTGGGCATGGAGGAAGATTTCTTCCTGGCTAAGGATTTTTCCTTTGAGAGGAATACATGACGGTAGATGGTGAAGTAGGTTGTTGTGTTTGAACTGGTGAGGAGACTGGGCTAGAAACAGGTTGTTGAACCCGTTCCATGGTCTTAGTGGCCATAAAGGCACTAGCCACAAAGGCTTCAGGTTCAACAGATGAACCAAGGTGACCAGCCTACTCCCCCTCAACCACTGAGGCTGAGGGAGCAGACTTAGCTGTTTTAGCCTTCTTGGTGACAGGCCCAACTTCACTAGACATCGAGGCACATTTTGCCTTTTTGGTCCGTGATTTGGATTTTCCTACGAGAGCAGAGATTGGATCCACCTCCTGAGTAGAAGGTCCTTCCACTAAACCAAGTAACATCCTCATTGGTGTTGCTAGAGGAGATTCATCAGCAGGAACGGGGGTGTAAAATACTCTGTTTCCAATGACAGGAAACACCATGGTTGTCAAGTAAGGTTGTGAGGTGTAGAGATGCTCACCACACACATGTTTGAATATCAGACTTTGAAATCTGGGGAATCTAACAGCAACAGGACGCTGTTCTTTTTTTTTTTTTTTTGTCCACAAAGGACCTCAGATTGGAGAATATACATTTTACCATGTTGAGAGTATTCCCATCTACAAACTGTAAGGCTACTTGAACTTCATCCCTGCTAAGCTGGTCAAAAGAACCAACTTTGCAACTTAGGCTCATCACCACAGAGGCGAAGAGAAAGCTGTAAGTTGGTGCAAGCTTCTTCCTGAACAAGGTTGCACCCACCCTAGGTTCTGACACACCACAACAGCGTAGCATATTACCCATTTGTTCATTCTCAGGCTGAGGTTTCTCATTTTTTTCAGCCACAGGAAGGTGAAGTACTTCCTGAAGTAGAGCTGCAGTGATCTCAACAATTTTTGTGGTGTTGAGAATTGTTCCCCTTATTGTTTTGGTAGCAGGTTCGTAGGAGCAGGTGTACCAAAACTCATAAAACATCTCGTAGAACATGACACCAGGAGTGGCTGTCATATCATAGTTGAGGGGATGGGCTTTCAGGAACTCAACCATTTGTTCATAACCTTTTCCAATGTAGTTTTTGGGAATGGTTAAGTTTGCTACGTAGTTGGTGGGTTTGATGGTTAGCACGGTGATGACTGATGGATGCTTTTCAACATCATCACCAAGGAATACAGGAATAAGGGGGTTGTTCTGGGAGGCCATTTCTGAGAGTAGGTAAGGATGCACGAGTTTTTGACACTAAGTGCTTTAGGGTTTTACAGAGGGTATAAATACAGTAAGGAAGAAGAAGATGAAACAGTGATATGGGCATTTATAGGATTTGAATGTGAGAGAGTAGGAGAGAGAAAGATTTGGGCGGTTGATTTGAAATGTTACTAACGGAAAACGAAATCGTTTACCACGTCAGCACGCTTGTCAGACCAACTTGACCTTTTCCTCCACTTACACACGTAACACACATTATCCGCAGGTAATTAAGATAAATAAATACATAATTTAAGTTACTTAAATGTGAAGTAATGTTAATTAAAAGCTGATGTTCTAGGCTGTTGTTCAAACCTGTTATGAAAATATTTCATCAAAAGCTGATCACTCTATAACCTGTCTGTTTAAACCTATGCAGTTACATGAGCACAGGTTTCAGTGTGAAACATGTTCAATTGCTGAACAGATTACAAGGCTTTGCCTTGTGTGCCAGAATACAGAGTGAGCAGGTTTTAGGTTTAAACAACAGAACAGGTTTGAGAGAAAAACTTATTTTGTCAAATCTGTTACTTGTCAAACCTGTTCAAATTTTAAGAAACTAGCTAAGTGAAGAACAGATGAAACCTGTCCTGTCAAAGCTGTTTTGTAATATTTTATCAGATTTGATTAAGTAGTCTTAGAACATCAATGACACTTAGTCACTTTTATTTAACATTCCCAGCTTGCACACAATGGAGTTAAACCTATTTTCATCAAGAGGTTTGGTGAAAATATCTGCAAGCTGTTCTTCTATGGGAACAAAGGTTACTCCACATTACCTTTTTGGATGTGATCTCTTATGAAGTGATGTCTGACCTCAATATGCTTTGTTCTAGAGTGGAAGACTGGATTGTTGGAGATGGCTATGGCACTTGTATTGTCACATAATGTAGGAATTTTCTTATATACATGGCCATAATCTTCAAGGTGATGTTGCATCCAAAGAACCAGCCTACAACAGCTTCCAACAGCAATATATTCAGCTTCAGCATAGAAGTAGAAACATAATTCTGCTTCTTGCTGCACCAACTGATCAACTTTCGACGAAGGAGTTGACATCCTCCTATTGTGCTCTTTCTATCTAGCCTGCAACCTGCAAAATCAGAATCTGAATATCCAATTAGTTCAAGGCTTGAGTCTTTGGGATACCGAAGACCTAACTTGGTGTACCCTTTAGGTATCTGAAAATTCTTTTTACAGCAGCTAGATGTGATTCTTTTGGATCAGCCTGAAACCTAGCACATAGACAGGTGGCAAACAATATATCTGGTCTACTAGCAGTTAAGTATAGCAAGCTCCTAATCATACCTCTGTAAGCTGTTCATTAGTGGAACCAAATATAATATCATCCACATATATTCGAACAAGCATAATATCAGTTTTCACTTTCTTTATGAACAATGTAGTATCCACTTTACCTCTAGAATATCCATTGCTCATATAGAAAACAATAAGAGTGTCATACCAGGCTCTTGGAGCTTGTTTAAGCCCATAGAGTGCTTTGTCCAACTTATAGACAAAGCATGTATGATTTTCATTTTCAAAACCTGGTGGCTGCTTAACATATACCTCTTCTTGTAGCTTACCGTACAAAATTGCACTCTTTACATCCATGTGAAATACCTTCATGCTCTTGTGAGCAGCGTAAGCTAGAAACAAACGAATTGCCTCTAGCCTGACCACTGGTGCAAATGATTCATCATGATCAATACCTTCTTTTTGTCTATACCCTTGAGCAACAAGTCTTGCCTTATTTCTAATTGTTAGGCACAAAAAGGCCTCAGTCAAACCTGTTCTACATCTTAGCGGGAGATTTTTAATCAAACCAGTTTGATGCACTTGAAGGTATAATTTAAGGCCTGTTAATTCCTTATTGAAACCTGATAAGTGATATGAAATATTAGTCAAATCTGTTTACCCTGTTGCATTTGTTGCAACTAAGGCAGATTGCCCAAGCTGTTCTATTCTGTTGAACAGCCTGGACATAAACTGTTTACCCTGCTCTATCCTGTTGAGCAGCTTGGACAAATTCTAAGTATTCTGTTCTTTGTGAACAGAACCTATTTTTTGTGAACATGCTTAAACACTTTATGGAATATCTTTCTATGTCCTCATGTACTGTTTAAGACTACAAGATCAGTTTACAAAGTCGAAGACAAAGTGGAAAACAGAAGCTGCAAAGACTGCCTACGCTGTTTTGTTACATGAAGACAAAGTGGATATTTGAAATGGGTGACAGACCATTTCTTATATCAAAATGGCCATAACAGAAGTTGAAAGGTTCAAAGTTGACATTCCTCTTTCAGTTAAAGCCTTCTACAACAGAGACAAAAAGGAAAAGACAAAGATTTTGCAATGTAAAGACAATAATGCTTTGTCAGAACGTGCAGAAAAGTTGTTTTGTCTTTTTGGAAAGACATGCCACTATCTCCTTGTCCAATGAGGAAGCTTCACTGAGATTCTCAGTGAGAATATACAAGGAAGTGTTGTAATAGATTCCCTGTTGTAATCAGCACACAAATGTTTCTTTATCACTCACAAGAAGAATGTAAACTCAGTAACTGTGTAATGATGAAGAACAAAAGGAATGTTGGGAGAATAATTGCAAAATGGCGGTTGGAACAAATTCTCTTTTTTTTCAATATATATGTCAACCGTGTGTAAAGAATTACAAACCCTAGGAGCCTAGTTGTAGGCTCCTTTAATTAACTATCAAGGAATGGCACATATGCCCCTTGTACTTTTCCATACAAATAAACTAACTAGAAAATAAATACAAGACTAAACATTATCTAAATAATTATTACAAAATAGATCCACAAGATCGAAATTTAATATCTAACAATCTCTCCTTTTCGATCATTGTGGAGGTCCTGAAACTCTGGCATGATCTGTTGATTCATGGAGCCCAATGATGACGTCAAATCGTCAAATAACTTGTCTCATGTGTAGCCGTTCGTTCAAGTATTCGATGCCGCTGAGGGTATCCTGAATTTCCTTCGGTGAGCATCTAAGTTCTGGATCTGGTTGAGCATCATATTCTTGAACTCTTCGTGTAAGCTCGGCTCTAACCATTCTGATAGTACCATCGGAATAACAAGGAAGATCCTCAAAGCGCATGAATCTCTATATCCTTTCTGGTTCACAAAAATAACACCCGGGCCTCCTCTGAAGATGACTCTGTAAGCAGGATGGTGGGCTAGAAGAAAGCTATCTTGGTCAGGGGCTTGTAGTCCAACTTTAACCAGCGGGCTCTCTATCGCCATTTGAAAATCTCCGAGGCACATGATAATAGAGCGGCAGTTCATACTTCGAATGAGAGCACCTACGGCGGTCATGTGTGACAGACGCTTTCTGATTCTGCCTTTCAGTCGATTATGAAGAAATTCGACGTCGTCCACATTTATGAAGTCCAAGTCATTTTCGTAGAACTCCTCAACTGTGCCATCTTCTCTCTCTACCTGAAAGGCAGGATAGTATACATTCGCTCTTTTGCACATTATGATGTTGAGAGTTTTTTTTATCTTAGATTTGGAGACTTTGGACCTCCTTTCCCTGAGCATCAACTGGTTGTACTCGGCCTGTTCAGCTTTGGATATGTTGGTCAGTTCCATGAGTAAGTGCCTGCTGTAAGAACCTGGCTTTTTTCTGAACACCATCTTAAACCATTCTTCCAGGAACGGATTCTGGAACTGCTCTGGAGGAAACTTTTGTAAGAATTCTTTGAGGCCCTGAACGGGGGGTTCTTCTATCTCTGAAGATTTGGCTTCAAGTAGTTTGAAGATTTTCCCCCGCCGTTCTTGTCTTAACTCTTCTTTCAATTCAGGTGGAAGAGTATGTACCTCACCTTTGGAATACCAACCCACCCAGTACCGGGCTGCTCAAGAGGGTCATCAAATCTATCTACCCGCCTGGTCTCTGAGGGTCCTAGCTCCATAAATTTCACTTGGGATGCAGGTTGGATTATGGGTGGACTTTGAGATTCGGGAGGGCTTTGGACTATTTGGGATTCTTGTTGAGGAGCTGGGGGTGGAGAGTTTAGGAATTTAAAGGAAGATGAGGATTTTTGTGGTGATTCGGGCTCAGGCTTAGGGATGATTAAGGGTTGGTTGTCATCAGTATCGGAGTCTGAGTCAGACACCAATATGATTTCAACCTTTTCATGGATGGGTTCGAACTCTACCTTGGCCGTCATTGGATCCAATGGAGCTGGACCCTCAAACATGGGTTCGCCTTCTATCATCAAGTACTCCTGAGCCTCGTGCATCTTATCCCCTGACCCCTGAATGTCTGTACTTTCTGATATTTCTCCCCTTTCATTCAACATTAGGTCCTCAGACTGAGTCTTCTGACGCTTCTCCCCCTCATGACGACCAGGGTCGTCTTGATCGTCATGCTTCCTATTTTGGGACTCAACCTGTGGACGACACTGGAGCTCGATAACTGCAGATTCTAGACGGTCCATGCGTGATTTTAGTTACTCCTGGACTTGAAGTATTAAGCGGTTTTGCGCATCTATTTTATCTGAGAGCTCCTGAATCATCATTTGGACTGATCGAGTCCCTGGTGGAGGCACATCCTCAGAGGCGACACCCTTACCCTTAATTATTGATAGAAGGGTGGAGGCACATCCTCAGACTGAGTCTTCACGTAGAGCTGCCGTTAACATCTCTAACTTTATTTGGAGATGGCCTGAAGTGGAAGGCGTAGATGGAGCCACTTCAGGTCTTCCTTCTGTCATCTCTAGCTGCACAATGGGATGCGCATATCCAGAAGTTTGAGGAGTCGCCATGGAGGCAGCTCGATGATGGGACGCCATGAAGGCATCGTGTGATGAGTGTGGGGGTGGGGAGTGAATCGTGGGAGAAAGATGTTCGGTCACATGGGGCGGAGTGTGACCTCTCGTTCAACACCACGACTCTCCGAATGATAGGGTGATGACATGCGTGGTAAATCCCCGTGCAATGAAGTAGCACCCTGTTGAGAGGATGCTAAGTGGGTGGTTGGGGTGAGTTCGACCATCGGACTAATGGTCTGAAAGTGGGTTGTCCAGCTGATTGGGCTGTGGTCACCCTCGGATGTTATTTCAATCCCTCTTACAACAGAGACGGTTCTTTCGGAATCTGCCATCTCTCCTGCCTCACCTGCTCCTCCCTCTCTCACGCTCACAAGCTCCCACTCACCGAGACCCATTGATTGTTCTACTTCCACCGCTTCTCCCTCTTCCTCACTCACTCTAATCTCACCTTCGGACTGGGTAGGCTCAGTCGGATCTGACCGAGCCTCATCCGGATAAAATTCTCTTAAGTATGCCCTAACCCTTTCAGATTGCACTGCCCTTTGAAGAAGGGACAATGGGCTTGTCATCACCGGTACATAAGGAGCCCCTTTTGGCAGATTAAGCTTTTGGATCGCAACTGTTGGGTAGACATCTGCCTCTGGACGTTCATGTAAGTCGTCGTCGTTGTCCATGGCATACTGAATTATTAATTGTAGAAAACGCTGGAGATGGATGTATTTTCGTCCTCGTTTGGTGCCCCTCTCCAGGTGAACTCTCCTCAATTCCTCGAAGAGGAATGCCGCGTAATCCGAATTCGGGGCTTGGTCCGAATTCGGACGTTCGAAGTTCAACAGTGCAGTTGATGTGTTCATGCACCATGCTACGTGAACAATGGTGATTGTGATAAAAATGCATGAAAATGAAGATCCTAGTCTAAAAGCATGTAAGGAACAATTTATTTAACTACCATTAACTGAAATAAGCATATTAAATGACCTAAAAAAAGCAAAAACCGAAAGAACAAAGTATGAAAAATTTGAAAATCAAACAAGCAATTTAGTAAGTTAAAAGCTGCAATAAAGTAAGAAAAAAGTTACCTTATAGTGCCGAAGTCGAAATAAGCAAGAAAAACGGTGAAAAACGAAGAACTACAAAGCTTCAAGCGATGGTGATGGTGGTTTGGCGGCGGTAGTGATCGTCGACAGTGAGGAGAGAAAGAAGAAGAGGTTTGAAAACTTAAGGAAGAAGGAACATAGTTGGGTTGACCGTTGACCCGCCCCTTTTAAAGAGGCTCGGATCGGGTACACAAGGATCCGCGCCCAAAATTACATGGGCCGCCACATTTGTTTGTCAAAACAAAAAAATGGACCTTGAACTATTTTAAGAATGAAGCATTTTTTGAACAATAAAATAAAAAAATTTGGCCCAATTAAAACACATATTTTTGTATTTTCCTTTGAAACAAAAAGAAAGCAAATGTATAATAAAATATTTTTTTTTGTAATTTTCTTTTATCAATTAAGTTGAGATAAAGTAAAATAAAAGAGAGTAAACATCAAGTGTTTTTGGCTTTTTGACAAAATTTAGACAAATAAGATAAAATCTTTTTGTGATTTTTTGAACAATTAAATTAAACCTAAACATAAAAAAAAATTTAACCAACCTAAAATTTAAAAAATTTTAACTAAGAGAAATAAAAAAAAAATAAAAAGGACAAAAACTTAAAAATTAACATCCTAACTATACTCCCCCTTAAATAAACACATCTTCGCTTCTTTATCTTTTTCAGATTAATTCCTTGAACCTATTTAGCCTTAAAGATACAGACAAACCTGGATTACATTTGCGTCCCACTCAGTGATGAACAATTCACACAACAATTTATCAGGATCATTAATTATTAAAGATGTACATAGATAAGGAAACACTGAATTTTAATTTTCTGACATAATCCTTAAATTTAAATAACAGATATTTTCTAAAATAACGGAATTTCAAACACGATAGTTTGAAATAGAATTATTTAAGACAATATCTGATATTTAATTGGAAGTTGGATTCAACATGCCGATATGGGATACTAAAAACTGAAACGAGGTTCGTCTAAAGCTTTAGTAAAGATGTCCGCAAGTTGATAACCGTGCCAACAAAATACAACTCAATTGTTCCCTTTTCTACATGCTCTTTAATAAAATGATACCTGATATCTATATGTTTTGTTCGAGAGTGCTGCACGGGATTGCAAGAGATGGCAATTGCACTTTGAGAATCGCAGTAAATTGGAATATTGGTGAGTGAGAATCCATAATCACGTAATTGTGTTCTCATCCACAGCACTTGAGAGCAACAGATTGCAGCTGCTATGTACTCAGCTTCAGCTGTGGATGTTGAAACACAATTCTGCTTTTTGGAGGACCGACTCACCGGTCTGTCTCCCAAAAACTGTATTCCTCCCGACGTGCTTTTCCTGTCAACTCTACAACCTGCAAAATCAGCATCTGAAAAGGCAGTAAGATCAAAATCGGTTCCCTTTGGATACCAGAGACCAAGATCGGGTGTACCCTTAAGATAACGAAAAATGCGTTTTACCGTAGTTAGGTGTGATTCTTTTAGGTCAGCCTGAAAGCGAGCACAAAGACATGTTGAAAACATTATATCAGGCCTACTAGCAGTCAGATACAGTAAGGATCCTATCATCCCTCTGTAAGTTGTATTATCGACACTTTTTCCAGAAGGATCGGTGTCTAACTTACAGTTGGAGGCCATGGGAGTTGTGATACTCGTGCAAGAGTCTAACTTATACTTCTTGAGAATATCAAGAGTATATTTCGACTGGTTCACAAAAATCCCATTTTCAAGTTGTTTGACTTGTAATCCGAGGAAAAAGTTAATTTCCCCCATCATACTCATCTCGAACCTGGACACCATTAGGGCTGAAAAATCCTTCCAGAAATTACTGTCAGTAGATCCAAATATAATGTCGTCGACATTTATTTGTACTAGCATTATGTGTGGGCCTTCCCTTTTCGTGAACAGAGTTGTGTCCAGCACACCTTTGCTGAAACCATCAGAGATAAGAAAAATTGAGAGACTATCATACCATGCGCGAGGTGCTTGTTTTAAACCATAGAGGGCCTTGTCTAGCACACATAAACATGGTCAGGTTTATGTGCATCAACAAATCCTTGTGGTTGTTCAACGTACACCTCTTCGTTAAGTTCACCATTAAGAAAGGTTGTCTTGACGTCCATTTGGTACACTTTGAAGTCCTTGTGTGCCGCGTACACCAAGAATATTCTGATAGCTTCGATCTGTGCAACTGGAGCGAAGGTCTTGTCAAAATCTATCCCTTCTTGTTGTCGGTAGCCTTTGGCAACAAGTCTCGCTTTGTTCCTTATCACAATGCCGTTCTCATCTCGTTTATTCTTACAGATCCACTTTGTTCTGATAACTGTACGGTCTTTTGGCTTGGGAACTAGCCACCATACTCTGAGCTGTTCAAACTGGTTGAGCTCTTCTTGCATTGCAACAATCCAGTCAGGGTCTTTTAGGGCTTCATCCACACTAGCGGGCTCTATCATACTAAGGAATGATGCGAAGAGACATTCATTATCAGATGCCCTACGTGTTTGGACACCAGTTGAAACATCACCAATGATTTGATCGATTGGGTGACTTCAGGTCCATTTAGTCTCGTGTGGAAGGGGTGCTCGGGATGAAATCTCAGTGGTGAGAGTGGGGATGGATGATGATTCATGTTCAATGGTTTCGAGTGATGGTACCACTGGTTCCGGTTCGAGTTTCGAGTGTTCAGATGAAGGAAGGATATTTGGCATTATATGCGATGGTATTTCAGGAGTAGATTCAACTGCGGATGTATCAGTGGATGATGTTGATGGATGAGGATATGATGTGGATGAAGATGGATCAGATAAAATTTGTGGTGCAGATGAATTGTTGGATGGATTACCTACATTATTAGCAACATTAGACACATTAGCGTTAGGACCGAAAAATTCTACGTAAAAAGGATCAAATAAATTAACTAAATCGGAAGATGAAAAAGAAGTAGAGAGAGTAGAAGAGTCTCCAGGCATTTGTGTAATGGGTGGTCCTGTATGATCAACTTTGGGTGCCAGTTCAGCCAACTCATCAAATGTGACATGCACACTTTCATTGACTGTCCTGGTTCGGGTATTGAATGCACAATAAGCCTTCGAGTTGGATGAGTATCCAATGAATATCGCTTCATCCGCTTTTTCGTTGAATTTCCCGAGGTTGTCTTTATCATTAAGCACATAGCACCTGCAACCAAATACACGTAAGTACTTGATAAAAGGTACTTTATTCAGGAAGAGTTGATAAGGAGTTTTATTAAAGCGCTTATGGATTATGGAGCGATTCTGTGTGTAGCAAGCTGTTGACATGGCTTCGACCCACAAGAATGAAGGTAGCTTTGAGTAGGTCACCATTGTACGAGTGGCTTCCACAAGGGTACGGTTACTCCTTTCTACGACTCCATTTTGTTGAGGTGTTCGAGCAGCAGAATATTGATGCTGAATACCTTTGGATCGAAGGAAGCCCTCAACTACCGAATTCTTGAACTCTGTGCTGTTGTCAGATCTGATTGATTGAACAGGTTGCTGTTGGGTTTCAACACTCTTTATAAAATCTATGATTTCTTGAGCTGTCTCATCCTTGGATCGCAAGAACTTAACCCAGGTATATCGTGAGTAATCATCAACGATAACCAACACATATCGCTTCCCATTTATACTTTGGGTCCGCATAAATCAATGTGAAGTAACTCCAATAATCTCTTCGTTGATGGTTTGGGTTTTGTTTTGTGAGATGATCGTTTCATCTTTCCCTTCTCACAAGCTCCACAAAGATGGTCTTTTTCATATCGTAATTCTGGGAGACCTTTAACCAGTTATTTTGCAGCCAGCTTGTTGATGTTTTCAAAATTCAAGTGGGATAACCTTCGATGCCACAACCAAGAGTCTTTTGAAGAGGCTTTTGATAGGAGGCAGATGCTATCCTTAACCATGAGCTTGGCTACATCTATGGTGTAAAGGTTAGAGTTACGGGAACCTGATAAGATTTCTTTGCCATCCATACTCTTTACGCTGCAGTTCTTAGCCCTAAATGTTACTTCTAATCCTTTATCGTAGAGCTGTCCTATGCTAAATAGATTATGTGATAATCCCTCAACATAGTCAACGTCCTTGATGGCTAGATAGTTTAAGACTAAGTCCCCGTATCCTTTTATATGAGCTTGATGTTTCTTCCCAAATTTTATCGTCCCGCAATATTGTTCAACTACGTTAGACAACAATTCTCTTCTCCCAGTCATATGCTTGGAGCAACCCGAATCCATATACCAGATGGATTTAGCCTGAAAAACAAATAAATTCATATAATGAAAAACTATATGCATTCAAACACATCCATTCTTTATTGACAATCAAACCGTGTTCTGAACCGATATGTTCAGAAAACATGATGAAATAAGACCGGGTCCTGAGCTGTGTGCACCGAAGCCAAACGTGTCGGTTGAAGCACAACCAACAAGCAGAAGAACGAGTCCTAGTCTATGATAACTAGAAGCCAATTCATTGAAGTACGGGTCTTGATCAGTAGTAACCAAGAACCATCTGCATTAAGATCACACAACCTTGGGTACTCATCTCAATATGGTTCCTTTTTGGTTAGGAGTTCCAGGTGAATATGACACGTGTGCAGTTTTAGGAACCCATTTAGCAGTTATCAGTTTTAGGGAACCCATTTATCCCTACAATCATACTCTCTTCTATCGTCCCTTCGGTCATTATGACGGTCGTCCCTTCGATCATAGTCTCGGCGGTCATCCCTACGATCGTCACGCCTATCATCTCACCTTCCATAACGGCGGTCATCTCGATAGTCGTGTCTATCGTCGTATCTCCTTTCATCCCTGTCATCCTTGCGATAGTCGTCCCGACGATAATCATCTGGCTTTCATCCCTTCGTTCATCTGAGTACCTCCGCGGACCGGTGTCGTAGCGGAGCTGATTGTTAGTCTTGCTGGAAAAACGTCGTTGTTGGAGACGATTTGTCCACAAGGCTATTTGTTCTTGAATAACCGCTTCTTCCTCATCCATTACCTCACGCGGAGGAGAAGCATATCTGTACTATGACGAAGATGAACCTTGAGCAAAAGATGCAGTGGGAATATCCATGTTGGAGATCAAGGCTAGGGAATCAGTGGGTTTGATGCCAGTGTTGGCAGATAGCAGCAAAGATGCGAGTTGATTTGCCATCTGTTTCTGTTGATCCACATCACCTTGATACTTTTTCAGCTATTTAAAAACGAAATTGATCAATACTTCGGGAATGTTCAGGACTCGTCGTGTGGCCCGGCATGCAATCTGCTACTCGGGGGCTAAGGCTGAAAGGAACTGGATGTTTATGTCATCCTTGTCGTTTTCGATGTGCAGTTTGTTTAATTCATTCAGGACTGCACAGAACCGAGTAAATGTAGTCTGCAGCGACTCCCCATCTTTCGCTCAGAATTCAGTGAACTTGGCCTTAGCTTCCTCAATTTTTGCTCGGTCATCTAGATCTGCCCTCAGCATTTGAACTTCTAACTCGTCCGACATCTCTTTAGCAGACATCTTGCTGTCTACTCCAACTAAGATATCAGTGGGGAGGGCCTGATAGATCAGATATTCGACCCTCTTATCTGCATGCTGCCTGTCTCGCTCGGTATCATTTGCGGGTTCCCTCTCAACCTTTGATGCGAGTACAGGGGGGTCAGCCTCGGGTCTAGCCGCTATTTCCTGATAATAGATAACGGGGCCCTCAGATATGGATTGAAGCATAAGGTGTCCGTTGAGTTGCATACCGACAAACTTTAGGAACCGGGACTTCCATTGTTCATACTCATCGGGATACTGAACAGGTGGTCTGTTCTCGGATCCGAGTACAAGAGCTCCACGAGACATGATTTCGGGTGCTGATATGAACGAATAAGATCTTGAAGGTGGAAACTTTAATCAGATGGTCTGGACTGCGGATGAATAGTACACTGGATGGTACTGATTCGGATTTAGGTGCTGATTTCGGATGTAACCGAATTCGGATGACTCAGAGGATTCGGACAGGAACCGAGTTCAGATGGACCAAGACTAGGCTGATGAAAGGAGGATGAACCGAATTAGGATGGTCCGGATTCGGGTGAATAGTGTCTATTTCAGATGGAACCTAAGGATTAATGAACCAAATTCAGATGGTCCAGATTCAGGTGAACAAGTATCAATACAGATGAACACTTAGGAAATTTTTCAGCAGGGAACACTGAATTCGGATGGTCCGAAATGGAAAATGGTCCGAAATGAAAAAGCAAATTAAAGCAGAAGTCAAATTAAGTAAAGTAAATTGCCTGGTCTGGAATTCGGATGGGACCGAAACAGGGTCCGAATTGGGCTAGATTTTGGTCCGAAGTAAACTTAAAATTGGTCCGAAATGGACCGAAGTGAGGTCCGAATTAGTCCGAAATGGGGTCCTATATGGTCCGAAATACAGTCCGAATTGCTACAGTAACGGTCTGAAATACAGCAGATACTCAATATTTCACTAACAGATCAGACTTCAAAATGAGCAGATTTTTGGCCTAAAATTGTTTCTAAATGATTGGAAACTATTTTAAACACTTTTTATCTTTTAAAATGTACCAAAACAAAAATCCTTAAAAACGGACCAAAAACTCAAGAAAACACATATTTTTAAAGTTAAAAAATAACTGCCGATTATGAGAGGATTTTGATGTTAAGATTGAACCTAATAAGCTCTAAATCAGTAGGAAATGATAATGGGATGATTATATGACAATAACAACACATACACAGCAGAAAAACGATGAAAAAGAAGATCTAACCGAGAAGATGAAGAACTCGATGAAGATGAAGAAGAACAACACAGAATCCGATTGTTTGGAGTTGAAATCCACCTTTTTGAACTCTGATACCAATTGTTGTAATAGATTCCCAGTTGTAATGAGCACACAAATGTTTCTTTATCACTCACAAGAAGAATGTAAACTCAATAATTGTGTAATGATGAAGAACAAAAGGAATGTTGGGAGAATAATTGCAAAATGGCGGCTGGAACAAATTCTCTCTTTTTCAATATGTCAACCGTGTGTAAAGAATTACAAACCCTAGAAGCCTAGTTGTAGGCTCCTTTAATTAACTATCAAGGAATGGCACATATGCCCCTTGAACTTTTCCATACAAATAAACTAACTAGAAAATAAATACAATACTAAACATCATCTAAATAATTATTACAAAATAGATCCACAAGATCAAAATTTAATATCTAACAATCTCCCCTTTTTCAAGCAACTGTCTAATGGCCAACACTGATGTCCCATCAACAAGCAACTTCAAACAAGACCTGGCTGAAGCTGAAGCCCTCAGCAGCTTGGAGAACTGGAACCCAACAATGATGTATAAGGTACAAAATTTTATGGATTACAGTTCTGATGAAAAAGTTAAAATGTTTGAATATTACTTGTTGATTTAAAAGCTGCTATTGAGAAGCATAATGCTTTGCTGTCTGAGATCTCCAAGCTCAAAACTGATCTTGAAATAAAAACTAGTAAACTGGAAAACTTCCATAAGTTGGAAACTGAACTTGATGAATTAAAACACATCAATTCCATTTTATTAGAATAAAAGAGAGAAACAGACACAAAGCATGCCAAGCTTCAGAAGATTGTTGGCTCCTGGTGCCAATCTGCGCAGAAAGTCAATCATTGTATCAGTCAACCGACCCCTGCTCAAATCTAAGCCTATCTTGGAGGGGATCTTGATTAAGCAGCTTCAATTTTTGAGATAAATAATCTGGAAAAAGATTTATCCACTCTTGGTGAGCTTCCAAGTACTTTCATTCAGAAAGTAAATGGTAAGCTAGTCTTAACAAATAGGTTTGTTAGTCCTGAAAACACTGACAACCTGTGTGAAAAAGTTCTAAAAACTGATGATGGAATGTGTTCTCCATCAAATCAGTCTGCTAAGTGCTTAGCTAGTTCACACAAGCAAAAGAAGGGAAAACAAGTTGAAACTGCAGCTTTGGATACTAAACCTGTCAACAAGACAGGTTCTGGATCGAAAGCTGATGGTAAGAAACCTGTTAATCCTTTTGATGCTGAACATTTTGAGAAATAGGTTTTCAAAAGGTAAGCAACCTGCTTTCAACAGGGGTAAGTCTCATGTTGAAAGTAAATCTGCTGTGATTTCAAATAAGGTTTTAAATCATAGTGGAAAAGTGGTTATAAATGAAGGTAAGTCTTTCAAAACCAAAAGCAATGATTATGTTGATAGGCAACATCCATCACATCTCAGTAAAGGCAAAGGCAAAGCCATTGCTCAACCTGAGAAAGTTTGGAATAAGTTTCCCAAACCTGTGGAAGGACAAAGGCCAATCAAACTTCCTATATTTGATCTTCGCCCTCCTAAAAAGAGGAAAGAGGATATAGGTAAAGCTGTTGCTGTTGTGCCTTCTACTCAAACTGTTGATTCTTCTAAAAATAGTAATAAGTTTACTAAGCCTACTGTGAAGTTCAACAAAAATGTTCCAGAATGTGTTTCTGGAAGTACTTCTTCCAAAACGTCTAAAAAGAGAAAATGCTATAAATGTGGGAAGAAGACACATATGGCCAAAGACTGTCCTGAAACAGAGGACATGAGGTCTGCTGACATCGCTAGTTCCAACATTGCAAAAACCAGCAGTGTTGGAAGTAACATGGTCAATGAGGATAGTATCCAAGCTTATACAATCCAAATAATTAGTATTGATCTCACTGGTCTGTCAACAAATGTTGATGAAGAAGGAGAACTCATCCCTAAGACGAGTTCCCCAAAAAATAACTAATATTTTCCTATCACACTCTGTAGGTTAAACAACCATCCCATGTTTGGTACTTGGACAACGGCTGCTCAGGCCACATGACAGGTTGCAAGGACTTGCTGAGTGATCTCAGGCCTGAAAAAGGGCCAAAAGTCACCTTTAGTGAAAATGTTCAGGGATCCACAGAAGGATATGGAACCCTTCAAGCTAGTGCTGCTATATTAAAAAAATTAGCCTTTGTGTCTGGGCTAAAACACAATCTAAGCATAAGTCAACTGTGTGATGCTGGCTACAAGGTTAACTTTGTTGAGCACCTCGGGTACATATTGGATTCCCAAGGCAAAGTTGTGCTGTGTGCACAAAGGAAGAAAGGTGTATATGTTGTAGACATGAAATCTGCTGATCCCATAACTAAAACCTGGTTTATCTCAAGAAGCAATGCAGATCTTAACTGGTTATGGGACAAAAGGCCATCACACCTGAACTTCAAGAATATCAACAAACTCTGTGAGTAAGAGTTGGTAACAGGTTTGCCTTCAATAACCTTTGTTACGGACAAACTCTACACAGCTTGTGAGAAAGGCAAGCAGAGAAAAACTTCTTTTAAATCTAAGCATAATTTTTCTATTGATACTCATCTCTTCTCAATCGACATGGACTTGTTTGGACCTGTCAGTGTCCCAAGTCTAGGAGGTAGTAGATACACTCTAGTAAAGGTAGATGAGTTCTCCAGGTTTACATGGGTGATCTTTCTAAAGACCAAAGGAGAGGCTGCTATAGAAATTATTGGATTTATCAAAAAGATGGAAATCCTGAACTCTGCTCAATTTAAGCAGCTTAGAAGTGATCATGGTACTGAATTCAGAAACAGTACTCTTGAGGACTTCTGTGAAGAAAGAGGGATCTCACAAAACTTTTCAGCTGTAAGAACTCCACAACTAAATGGAGTTACTGAAAGGAGAAACAGAACTCTCATTGAAGCTGCCAGAACCATGTTGTGTGCTTCAGGTTTACCTTCATAATTTTGGGCTGAAGTTGTCAACACTACCTGCTTCACTAAAAAGAGATCCTTAGTGGTGAAGAGGTTCAACAAGACTCCCTATGAGTTAATCAAAGGGAGAAGGCCAAATATTAGTTATTTTCATGTGTTTGGATGTCCTTTCTTCATTCTGAATCAGAGAGACCAGCTGGCAAAATTTGAACCCAAAGCTGATGAAGGCGTGTTTGTTGGATATTCTGCTATCTCTAAAGCCTACAGAGTATACAACTACAAAAGAACGGTGATAGATGAATCTATCAATGTCACCTTTGAGGAGTCTAGGAGTGCTCCCACCAAAGATGTTCCTGAATCAGTTTCAGGAGAGTTCAGCTTTGATGATCTCATGCATTCCATCAATGAAGAAAAGGACTCAAAAGCTTCCACTTCACCCAGATTAGAACCTGTTAATCATAATGGACATGTTGATGACTATGTTGATGCTCCCTGTGTGAATAAGTGTACTGACATAATTAATGCACCATGTCCAGAACCAATCAATGCTGATTTCCCTGAATCCTCTGCTGATGTGTTCAACAATAGAGATTCATGTTCAACAAGAGAACTAGCTCAAGATAACAGTGTGTCTGAAAATCTTGAAAGCTGTTCTACAGGACCTGTTGGAAATGAAAATGATGCAGAAGAATCTTCATTAAAACATGATCTTAAGTGGATTAGGTGTCACCCCAATGATCAAATAATTGGTGACATTAACAAAGGGGTACAAACAAGATGGGACAGCTTAGGAAACTTTTGTATGTTTTCTAGCTTTGTATTCTTAATGGAGCCAAAGAAAGTGGATGAAACACTGAAAGATGCCAATTAGATCACTGCCATGCAAGAAGAGCTCAATCAGTTTGAGAGAAACAAAGTATGGAAGCTGGTCCCTGCTCCCAAAGGTAAAACAATAATTGACACTAAATGGGATTTCCGAAACAAAATGGATGAGCAAGGTCATGTTATTAGAAATAAGGCAAGACTAGTTGCTCAAGGCTACAGACAAGAAGAAGGCATTGATTATGATAAAACATTTTCTCTAGTGGCCAGGTTAGAAGCAATTCGTTTGTTTCTAGCCTATGCTGCCCAAAAGAGCATGAAGGTATTTCAAATGGATGTGAAGAGTGCATTTTTGAATGGCAAGCTGCAAGAAGAAGTATATGTCAAGCAGCCTCCAGGTTTTGAAAATGAACAACACCCAGGATTTGTCTATAAGTTGGACAAAGCCCTCTATGGTCTAAAACAAGCCCCTAGAGCCTGGTATGACACTCTTACTGATTTCCTTATGAGAAATGGTTACTCCAGAGGTAAAGTGGATACCACATTGTTCATAAAGAAGGTGAAGTCTGATATTATGCTTGTTCAAATTTATGTGGATGACATAATATTTGGATCTACTAATGAGTACCTGTGCAAGAATTTTTCACTACTCATGAAATCAAAATTATAAAATGAGTATGATGGGCGAACTTACTTTCTTTCTAGGATTACATGTTAAACAAACCTCAAATGGAATTTTTATTAATCAAAGAAAGTATACTTTAGATTATTTGAAAAAGTTTAAATTTGATCAAAGTTCTCCCATCAAAACCCCAATGACAACCAATGTAAAATTGGATGCTGATGCAAGTAGGGGTGTTCAAAAAATTCTGAAACTGAAAAACCGTTTCGTTTTTGAGGTTAACGGAACCGAATTTTTTATTATTTTCAGTTTGGTTAACCGAACCGAAAATAACCTTCGGTTTCGGTTTAGGTTCACGATTTTGTTGATGGACGGTTAACCGAGAAACCGAAAAAATTTTAATTTTATATATTTTAACATTTAGACGTATAAATATTAACATTTATCCCAACAATACTTTAAAATTTTAACTTATTTATTAGTTTAAATTTAATGTTAAATCCAAAACTACAATAAAACTATACTAGAACAATTTAATTCATAAGATTATAAACTAGTTTTCTTGTTTCTATTAGATTTTTAAAGATAAATTTAATCTTTTAAAGAGATAATATAGATAATTTATAATCTTAAATTGCTATTATTATCTTTGGCATTTGAAATTTTTAGAAATTATTTATTGGAATTTTTTAATTTGAAATTTAATTTATTAATTAAAAAATGGTTAATTGGTTAAGCGAATAACCGATCCGAAATACCGGTTAACCGATGGTTAACCGGTATTTTCGGTTTAGGTTTAGGTTCATGAATTCTCCAAACCGGTATCTCCGGTTAACCATCCGAAATGCAATTTCGGTTCGGTTAACCATTCATGAACACCCCTAGATGCTAGTGGCAAAGCTGTTTCAGTAACAACTTACAGAGGCATGATTGGGAGCTTGCTATACTTAACTGCTAGTAGACCAGATATTATGTTTGCTACCTGTTTATGTGCTAGGTTTCAAGATGATCCTAAGGAATCACATCTAGCTGCTGTAAAAAGAATCTTTAGATACCTAAAGGGTACACCAGGTTTGGGTCTTTGGTATCCCAAAGACACCAGCCTTGAGCTAATTAGATATTCAGATTCTGATTTTGCAGGATGCATGCTTGACAGAAAAAAGCACAACAGGTGGATGTCAACTCATTGGTGGAAAGTTGATCATTTGGTGTAGCAAGAAGCAGAACTCAAGTTTCTGCTTCTACTGCTGAAGCTGAGTACATTGCTGCTGGAGCTGCTGTGGCCAGTATCTATGGATGCAACATCAGATTGAGGATTATGGACTTCTATATAGGAAAACTCCTATTCTGTGTGATAATACAAGTGCCATAGCCATTTCAAACAATCTAGTCTTTCATTCTAGAATAAAGCATATAGAAGTCAGACATCACTTTATCAGAGATCACATTCAGAAAGGTAATGTGGAGGTAAGTTTTATTTCCACAGATGAACAGCCTGCAGACATTTTCACCAAGCCTCTTGATGAAAACAGGTTTAATTACCTTGTAAGTAAGCTGGGCATGTTAAATAAAAGTGACTAAGTATCATTGATGCTCTAAGAGATCACATGTTTCTAACTGTTCAAATTTCTTAGAACAGCTTAGACAGAACAGGCTCTGCGTGTTCTATACTTAGACAATTTCTGAAAACTTGGACAGCTTGGACATATAACAGGCTTGACAAAATATGTTTTAACTTCAAACCTATTCTGTTGTACAAACCTCCAACCTGCTCACTCTCTCATTCTGTCATACAAGACATTATCTTGTAACCTGATCAGCTATTGCACAGAAACCAGTTCTCATCTAGCTGCACAGGTTGTCTGAACAGCTTGGGGATGGTCAGTTTATGATGAAACCTGCTCATCACAGGTTTGAACAACAGCTTGGATCATCAGTTTTATTTATCTTTCTTCATAATTAAGTTACTTAATTTCTGTATTTATTTAACTTAATTACCTGTGGATAATGTTTGTTATGTGTTAATAGTTTAAAAGGTTCAAGTGGTCCGACAACCGTTCTGTTTTCCGTTAAAGAACATTTTCAATTGTAAGGTCTACACACTACGGATCTATCTAGACGCGAGACCGTCAACGAGTGCGGAATCCTCGTTAACGGGTTGACGGAAACAACTCTCACTCGGAACACGGAGACTATCAACGAGCTGAACGAACTAACAAGAACGCACCTACTAGAAGATTCTCTCCGAAAGAACACTCAATTAGCTGATAAACTCGAGATCGCCTATTTGCTTAATCTCTCACGAATTCTGCAAAAGTCTCTTAATAATTCGAGTCTATCCCTAATTATAGATGACCATTCGAGTCTGCCATGGGCCAAACTCGAATCAGGCCCAAGGCCTATTCGAGTTTGTCCCATGGACACTCTCGAATCTACCTTATGATGTACATTCGAATCAGCCTAGGAACACATTCGAATCTGTCATAGATTCGAATGCCAAACCTTATAGAATTCGAATTTACTCTTTCACATATTTAACTTAGTATTGAAACTTATGTTTTCAACTTATGCTTGAATTTATCTTTGAACTTTATGTTTGAACTTCTTGTAATACGTTACATCAAGTCCAAACATACAATCAATAACTATCAAACATATATAAACATATATATCAAACCACTCGTTAATTCCAAATACTTTGAATATAACTTGTATCAAAATGCCTGATCACTTAGACTGCTATCGTCACACAGGGTGTACCAACATCAATCAACCGCCAAAACCTTTCTCTCTCATACTCACTCACATTCAGATCCTATAAATACCTCCTTCACTATTTCATAATCATCTTCTTCTCTACTGCTTTCATAACTATCTGAAAAACCCTAAATCGACTAAGTGTCCAGCATCCTTCATTCCACTACTCTCAAATGGCTCACGAAACAACCCCCTATTTCAAGTTTTCGTTGGTGATGATGTTGAAAAACATCCTTCAGTTACCACGATGCTTACTCTGAAACCCACTAACTATATAGCCAACCTAACCATTCCCAAAAACTACGCGGGGAAGGGTTTTGAAAAAATGGTGGAGTTAACGCAAGTTCACCCCCTGCATTATGCTATGACTGCCTCTCCTGGTGTCTTGTACCAGGAGATGGGGTATGAGTTTTGGTACACCTGTGCTTATGATCCATCAACCAAAACCATCAGGGGAACCATTCTAAATGGGACTCAGACCATTGAGATATCCACTTCTCTTCTCAGGGAAGTCCTTCATCTTCCTGTTGCTGAAGCATATGACAAACCACAACCTGAGAATGATCAGATGGGCAATTAGCTACGCTTCTGTGGTGTAGCAGAACCCAGAGTTGTAGCCACATTGTTCAGAAGGGATTTATCACCTACCTACAGTTTCGTATTTGCCTCGGTGGTGATGTGCTTTAGCAACAAGGTTGGTTCATTTGACCAACTTAGCAGAGATGAAATCCCCATAGTCCTACAGTGTGTAGATGGGACTACATTGAACATGCTTCATTGTATATACGTGAATTTAAGGAACTTGGTACAGCAAGAAACTCGCCCTGCTGCTGTCAGATACCCAAGATTTCTTAGCCTCATCTTCAAACATGTTTGTGGTGAGCATCTCTACACTCCTCTCTCTACATCAATGAGGAGGTTACTTGGTTTGGTGGAAGGACCATCTACTATGAGGGTGGATCCGGTGGCTGCTCCCAAGAGAAAATCCAAATCCAGGCTCAAGCTGGTAAAAAGGGGCCTGGAATCGACTGAAGCTGAGCCTGTCCGCAAGAAGGCTAAAACAGTTAAGTCTAAGTCTACCCCATCAGCCTCAGTGGCTGAGGGGGAGCAGACCTCTAACCCTGGTTCATTTGTTGAACATGAAGCCTCCGTGGCTGGTGCCTCTGTGGCACCTGAGACCATGGAACAGGTTAACCCCCCTGTTTCTGACCCAGTCTCACCACCAGTCCAAACACAAATTCCTGCTGCTTCTCCTCAATCCCCCACAATGTCTCAATATTCAAGGAGAAAATTTCTAGCTAGGAAGAAACCATCATCCCAAACCAGCCCCTCTGACCCCTCCCAGCAGGAGTCAGTTGAAAAAGAAGCAACCCCTGCTGCTTCTCCTATTTTGGGAGAAGGTTCAGCACAATTGGAGCAGGCTTCATTTAAACAAGAGTCAACCCAGAGTCAGCCTAGACCCTCTGGTTCCTCCCAACAGGAACCAGTTGTACAAAAGGAGACTACCACATCCACTATCCCAGCCTCCCAACAAGCTGAGGGTATTGAAAGACAGGAGTCCACTCCACTCCACACTGAGTCCACACAGTCTCCACTTCATACTTCTCTTACACCATCTGAGTCTGCACGAGGTGCCAAAGTTGCTGGAACAGACCATCCAACAGATCAGCCTCAAAATTCTGCTCCTGGTGATGTAGCCGTTGTACACCCAACAGCTGTTGAAGGACCCTCATCCCAAGCTGATGAACCAGAGGGAATGTACCATCCCTCTGGCGAGGCTGCTCCCCAAATGCAAACTCCATCATCAGGTTTCACCACTGATGATGTTGAAATGCACATCCCCTCTCCCCATGAAGAGGTACCTGCAAACCAAGGTACTATTGAGGGAACCACCCCAGGTCTTAATGAAGGTGCTATAACACAAGCAGCATTTGAAAGGCCACCAATTCCTACCACTTCACCTCATGATGCAGATATAGCTACTGCTGAAGGTTCCCTTGACCCTTCCAAGCTGGGCCATCTCACATATGCCCAGGCTATGGAATTACTATCCAAAGTCTCGCTGCCTTCCCCCAAATCCATAAACACCTGCCTCATCGCCATCACATTCACACTCTTCACCCTATTCCCAATATAAACAATCCACACATACTCCTCCATATCCCAAAGATCTTCCTTTGAAGGATTAACTCTCTTTGCTGACTGTTTAGACGTAAAACTCCGTTCCAGCTCCAAAGCACTTAGATCCAAATGATACTGAAATACAACAGAAAAACATCAGTGTGCAACATAGGGGGAGAACCCCTGTGAGGCACCTCCGACGCCCAAGTTAGACATACTCCGAGTAACAATGGATGAAGTCTTAAATAAACGAGAGATCAAGTGTATTCAGGGGAATAGTATATATTTTGTGCTTACCATGTTTATGAAGAAGGAGAAGACATTTTATTCCTATTGGCTCATAATACCAAGCAGAGAAATACCTATAACCCAGATAAAAGGAGGAGCTTCTGGTCTGTACTATGGACGGCTCTGAGGACATGTATGGTCTTCTACGCGCCTCCTTTTCTTAAGCGGCTTCATCTGCTTTGTCCCATCCTCAGGTCAACGCCTACTTGACTAAGAGGTAAGACCAGGTTGAAGCTTTCCAAAAAGAGCTTCTTGGAATTTCCTTAATATGGATAAATATTTTAATCACATAAACAAGCCCCCCGAGTCTGAAGTTCTAGAAGTCTAGAGCCTGAGACTCCGAGTAAGTGGGAAGTATTTATTTTATTTAAGACATAAACATTTGATAAGTATATAAGTATTTTTAATTTAAAGAAGGAAAAAATATCGAAAGGAATTTAATGGGGCGGTTATAGTGAATTTAATAAGAGTTAAATGAAGCAATGAGGGTCCTATACCGTAGGCGTAATGATGCGCAGGGGAGCTAACTGGTTCTGACTCCCTAGCCATGATGAGGAGCCCAGGTGTTGTCTTCGGATGCCTACGCGTGTCTACATCCGGCAGTTTCTTCCTCTAAGCGAAGTTTCCTCCTTAAATATCGGACCCGTTTCAAAAATTGCTCATCTTTATTAACCTCCCTTGTTGATCTTCCCCAACTTTCCTAACTCCTGCTTCTTCAGCCTTATTCCGTGCGAACACAGGTTAGTTACCTCCTTTATTTCTTTTAGTTTCTTGCTTCCGTCTGCACTTTCTATTCTTTTCATCTTCTTCCTTCCTTTCCTCAAGAATGGAGGAAGTCAGAGTTAGTCTGGTTAGGCCCACCGTCTCTGAGAAGTACTTTTGCATTCTTCTGGATGAAGTTTATATTCCTGAGAATCTTCATCCGTCTATTCCAGCAAAGAGAGACAGGGTAGACAACCCTACTCCTGGTCGTATAGCTATTTATGCTAAGGCGTTGAAAATGGCCCATATGCGATTTCCTATAAGCCCTTTCTATTTAGATGTGTTGACTCATTACAAGATTCAACTTTCCCAGTTGTCCCCTCTAGGTAAAGAGAAATTCCATTTGTTTGAGATGGCATGTAAATCCATAGGTAAGGAACCCAACGTAGCACTGCTTAGGGCTTTCTTTAAAATAGGAATGAAAGGGGATTGGTGTTCTATAACCACCCGAGGGCTGTCCAGAGGGCTGCTCTCCGCTTGGGATGTCATCAGGGTATTATTTCTACCCAAGGCAAGCATCTGCAAGATACAGATGTTTCTGATGTTGATGGCTATTGTGAAGAGGCCAAGGAAGAGCTGGAAGCTGCCCTGATTGCTGCCAAGAATAACCAATTTGCTTACCTCTCTTCCGTTTCTGCAGATCCAGAGAAATCTTTGGTTGAAATCCTTGGGACTTCTGAGGAAGTTACTCCTCCTGTTTCATTGAAATTGTGTACTGCTCTTGCTAAACAATCTAGTAACTCTTAGGTTTTTATTAGTTTGGTTTATGGTTGTATTGCTATTCGGATGGTGTTTTACTTTGCTATGACTATTTGAAATATTAATCATGCTTATGACCAACTGATATGGTTGTTGATGATTTATGTGAGTGTTGTATTTATATACGGTACTCATAAAACTGCTTGACATGTCTAATAGTAAAGTCTGAGGAAGCCTGATGGCCCTTTCCCCTCCTTTTTTTATTTGATCAAAAAAGAGATGCAAATTTCCCTGCTGGGAAAATCCACAAAAGCTTGTGTGGGAGTTATCTATATTCTCCATTTGAAAAGGGACACTTCTCCCTCGCCAGGGTGAAATGTTTTTGGACAAAGTTTATTCTAACAATAAAAGATTTCCACATATTATTTAGAGGTATCTGTGACACCCTTGCCACAATAACCACCATTTACATAACACCCAGGATTAATCATCAACACACGATTACATAATGATCTGATAACTTAATTAAAGTGCGGAAGCATAAAATACAAAATAAGATAATACAGATTTGTGTCCATCACCCTAAGTTGCTACATAGGTTACACGTCTAAGTCTACAAATTCAAAAGTATTACATCATTCCCAAATTAATTACAACAGTAATTCCATAAACCAAATACCAAGTTAAACAGTAGAAATCTTCAAAACTTCGACAAACGTCCTAGCTAGATGGTCCCGCGGCGGATTTCCCTTTTCCTGTAAAAATGTAACAACTGAAGGGGTAAGCTAATGCTTAGTGAATACCATATGATTTTACACAGTCTACAAATCTTTATGATGCCACCAAGAGAAACCGCGGTAACACATACCGTATACTCCACACGTACTCAAAGTACGCAAACCCGAGCCGCAGCTCCTTCGAGCTGACACTCGGCATAAGAAAACCAACCATCTGAGGCAGACATTACATCGGGGATGACTTACTGTCTATCCTGACCACAGAGGTGTCAAACTCTTGGTTATATAGCACAGTAACACCAGAGTACAGATGCGACCACGCAGGTCCATCAAAAGGATGCACAACAAATGAACGGACATGCAACAAGTATGAATGTGCATCAATATATATATGCAAGTTAGTAGAGTGCCAAACGATAATTGTAACAACATGCCTCAGCAGGCAAAGCAAAACATAAAGCAGATGCAACAATGTTAAAATCAAAGGTACTCACTGTGGGTGCGTTAATAAACTTCAAGTTATATTATTTCTCCTCAGAATTTCAACCGGATCCACAAAGTACCCCACTGTGGGTTAAACAACACCACAAGGGACCTGTTTCATTTCCATAAGGAAAACATCTCATCATTACATGCTCCTTAACAATTTGACATCAACTTGTATAATTATAAGCATTACAACATTCGGAACCAGCACCCGAAACTCATGTTAAAAATCATCATTCGAGGTGTTATTATTTCCAATTAACCCTCCATTATATGCCTTAATATAATACCAACAATATCCCAAAAGTGTAATTTATTTAACCATAATTTCGGGTCCTTTTAAACCCATCCGAATTACCCAAGAAATGAAAGAACTCGCCGAGTTGGCTCAAGGAACTCGCCGAGTTCCTGTACGAATTTCGGACCCTTAACTGAATTTCAGACCCGTCCTGATTGGGTTGACCCATCCGAATTCGGGTCCATCCGAGTTCGGTTCTTTATTTGATTTCGGTCCTATGCAATTTCGGGTCTCATCCGAATTCGGGTCCCAACCGAATTCGGATCCAACACTTATGAATTTTTGAAGATTTATTCAAATGTTCTTGATTCCCCCATGAACTCGCCGAGTTCACATGCAGGTTTGCAGGTCGCAGCTACGGGTTTTGCACTAAAATTTTCTAAAACTCAATTCTAGCAACATGCAATCCATAATAATGTTATATTAACATATATTGATTGTTTCTACATCATTTTCCCGATCATTAACACCCAAATTCGTCCAGATTGAACCAAAATATGAACTTTTCTTCAAGAACACAAAAACTTACAAAAATTAAGATTTCTAACCTTTTAGGACGAATTAACCAACGATTCTTGTTTCCTAAGCTTCAGTAATCTTCCAAGAAAGATTTCCAACTACCATAACAAACATGCATTACGAATTTTCAGATTTAAAAATCCGAATTTTATGCATTTTATTCTCAAAATAAAACCCCATGATGATAAATCGTGTTCTTACCTTAATTTCTACTGATTCTTGGCAATATGAAGCTTTAATCCACGAATTTAGCTCCACAAATTTCGAATTTCAGCAGGGATTTAGAGAGATATTGAGAGAGTTCTTGAGTTATAGAGAGAGAGAGAGAGAGAGAGATAGTTCAAAAATGAAAGACCAATGGTCTTTTATTCCATATTTTTGACTTTTGACACTTTTAGCCCCTCAACTTATCCGGTTCCATTAAATACTGATTTTTATCATAATTTTCATCGTCATTAACTTTTTAACAAATACACTTAATAACTAAAATTTAAATTCTCAAACTTCTTAATTTCTTAAAATAACAACCAACTTCCAAATATCCAGATACATAAACATTTTTAATAATTTAACTTAATACAAAAATTCATCTAATTATCCCAATTACAATAAATTAAACCTGAGGATGTTACAGCATGGGCTTCACCACGCTCAAACTTCGTCCTCGAAGTTACTTGGATCCAAAAAGTTGTGGATATTTCTTCATCATCTCTGCCTTTCTCTCCCAAGTATGATTCGCTCCCTTATGATGCTTCCAACGTACAAGCACCATCTCTATCTCTTTGCTTCTCAACTTCTTTATCTTAGTATCTAAAACACATTCCGGCTCCTCCACATAACGAAGTCTTTCAAACTCGGTGTGATCAGCCCAATCTTCGTTTTCGGTTGTGAACGACTTTCTAAGGTTCCCCACATGGAACACCGGGTGTATGCCCGACATTTCTTCCGGCAACTCCAAACGATACGACTGATTTTCTACTTTCTCAGTAATCCTGAATGGTCCGACGAATCTCGGAGCCAACTTTCCTCTCTTTACAAAATGTGTAACACCTCTCATAGGTGACACCTTCAAATAAACCCAATCATTCACATCAAAACTGATTGGTTTGTTCCTCCTGTCGTAATAACTCTTCTGACGATCCTGGGCCGCTTTCATGTTCTGTCTAATCAGCTGTATCTTCTCATTAGTTTCTTGTAGTAATGCCGGCCAAGCAATCGGTGTCTCTCCGGTTTCCCTCCAACATGTAGGAGTCTTACACCTCCTCCCATATAAAGCTTCAACGGTGCTTTCTTTATCGTCGCATGGTAGCTGTTATTGTACGAGAACTCTATTAGTGGCAAATGATCGTCCCAATTACCACCGAGATCCAATATGCACGACCGCATCATATCTTCAAGTGTTAGGATGGTCCGCTCACTCTAACCATCAGTTTGCGGCCGATAAGCCGTACTCATTGCGATCCTCGTTCCCAACCCTTCTTGTAATGCTGACCAGAAGTTGGAAGTAAATCGGCTGTCCCGATCTGATACTATAGACTTAGGTACTCCATGTCTAGCAACGATCTAATCCATGTAAATGTGAGCCAACTTTTCCAATGAATAGCTTTCCCGAATCGGTATAAAGTGTGCCGATTTAGTTAACCGATCTACTATCACCCAAACTGCATCGTGTTGACGTCTAGTCTTCGGCAACTTTGTTACAAAGTATATAGTGATATGCTCCCACTTCCATTCCGGAATGGGAAGCAGTTGCAAACTACCGTATGGTTGCTGATGTTCGGCTTTCACAAGTCGACAAGTTCTGCATCTCTCCACGTACTGACCGATATCCTTTTTCAATCCGGGCCACCAAAAATCTGCTTTAAGTTCGTTGTACATCTTTGTGCTCCCGGGATGTACAGAAATTTTCGATTGATGAGCTTCTTCTATTATCACTTTTCTCATACCACCAAATTTTGGTACCCAGATCCTCCCATATATTCCTTTCAATCCCGACTCGCTCGTTTCCATATTCTTAATTTGTACTCTTATATCTTCAGCACCAACATTCTCGTCTTTCAAGGCTTCCTCTTGAGCGGCCTTGACATCATCAATAATAGTGGAGGTCAACATAGTAGACGTCATCATGTAGCAGCAATCCTTAGAATATGCTTTACGGCTTAAAGCATCGACTACTACATTAGCCTTACCAAGATGGTAAAGGATCTCACAGTCGTAATCCTTTATTAGTTCCATCGAACGTCTCTGCCTCATGTTAAGTTCTCTCTGGCTGAAAATGTACTTCAGGCTCTTATGATCCGTGTATAACTGACACTTAGTTCCATAGAGATAGTGTCTCCACAGTTTCAGTGCAAATGTGACAGCTGTCAACTCAAGATCATGAGTTGAGTAGTTCTTTTCATGCTGCTTAAGTTGTCTCGAGGCATACGCAATTACTTTCCCGCGCTGCATCAATACCGCACCAAGCCCCAACCTCGACGCATCTGTGTACACCACAAAATCCTCATTGCCCTCCGGTAGAGCAAGTATCGGTGCTTCGCTTAATATCTTCTTCAATATCTCAAACGCCTCTTGCTGCACGGTTTCCCATACGAACGGTGCATTCTTCTTCATTAATGCAGTCAAAGGAACTGCGATCTTAGAAAGGTCCTTTATAAATCTCCTATAATAACCCGCCAATCCCAGAAAACTTCTGACTTCTGTAGCTGATTGAGGCGGTTCCCAATTTCTTATGGCTTCAACCTTAGCTGGATCTACAGAAATCCCAGCTCCCGAAACAACATGTCCAAGAAACTGTATCTGTTGCAACCAAAACTCACATTTTGAGAATTTGGCGTACAACCTTTCCTTTCTTAACAACTCCAATAACTCTTTTAGGTGATCAGCGTGCTCAGCCTCAGACTTAGAGTACAACAGAATGTCATCAATAAACACGATTACAGACTTGTCTAACATCGGTCTGCACACTCTATTCATCAAATCCATAAAGACAGCCGGGGCATTGGTTAACCCAAAAGGCATAACCAAGAACTCGTAATGCCCGTAACGTGTCCTAAAAGCTGTCTTAGGCACATCTTCCTCTCAAACTTTCAACTGATGATACCCCGACCTCAAGTCAATCTTAGAAAAGACACAAGCCCCGTGTAACTGATCAAACAAGTCATCTATCCGCGGCAGCGGATACTTGTTCTTAATTGTCAATTTATTGAGCTCCCGGTAATCGATGCACATCCTCATGGTGCCATCTTTCTTCTTCACAAACAATACCGGAGCTCCCCACGGCGATGAAATCGGTCGAATGAAGCCCTTATCCAACAACTCCTGGAGTTGTGTCATCATCTCTTTCATCTCAGTAGGAGCAAGGCGATACGGAGAACGACCTACCGGTGCAGCTCCAGGGATCAGATCAATTCGAAACTCCACTTGTCTCTCAGGCGGCACGCCAGACAAGTCTTCCGGAAACACATCCGGGATTTGTGAAACAACAGGCACATCGGCCACAGTCCTTTTCTCAGCCTTAGCATCAATAGCATATGCTAAGTAGGCGTCACATCCCTTTGCAACAAGCTTTCGAGCTTTTGCAATAGTCAACAAACACAGATCCCCACTTCTCCTATCTCCGTATATACAGATCTCATGCCTTTCCGGAGTAGTCATCTTTATCATCCGCTTCTTACATACTATGTGGGCTTCATTCTCTATCAACCAATCCATCCCGATAATCACGTCAAATTCACTAAACTCGATCGGAATAAAATCCAAATTGAAGACTACATCTTCAATCTCTAAGGTGCAGTTACGGTATACATGATCTACTTTGACTAGAGTATTACTAGCAGTTTCAATATCTAGTACAGCAGATAGCTTAGACAGTGGCATAGCAAGTCGTTGTGCAAAAATAGTAGACACAAAAGAGCGGTTGGCACCAGAATCAAACAGCACTCGTGCAGGCAAAGAATTTACAATAAACGTACTCGTAACCACCTCTGGGTTTTCCCTAGCCTCCTCCGCGGTAATCTGGAATGCACGAGCTGGTGCCCTTTGTGGCTGGTTCCGGCGGTTGACTGAACCATCACTAGATCCCCCAGATGATCGAGTTGATGATGGAGCAGCATCTGCTGGAGCATTCTTTCGACAATTCCGACTATAGTGCCCCCATACCCCACACTTATGGCAAGCGTCAGATTTCCGTGGGCACTCGTTCTGGTAGTTGCCCAATTCTCCACAGCAAAAACACGCACGCCCGTTTGTGCACTTGTCGAAGTGTTCTAGATGGTACTTATTACAATACTGCGACTCGGTGTTGATAGAGTAAGCACAAGCACGACCAAAAGAACCAGACTGTCGGCAATGAGACTGTTGCGGCGAGTACTGCGATGATCATGAAGAACCAGAGTAGCCTCCTTCGCGTTGACGTTTCAGTGGTAAAGGTTGAGTTGGGTTAGCTGAAGCAGCAGCGGACCCCATCACATATCCAGACATACTTAGAATCTGTTCCCCATTTCTGGCGGCTTCCAGTAGACCAGCAAATGTGGGGTAGCGTCCATTGCTCATCACCCTTTGGATTTCCAAATCAAGACCAGCCTCTTACCTGGTCACTTTCCTTTCCTCAGTATTCCCTTGATGAGGCGCGAACAAACTTAGCCTCGTGAACTCTACAGCATACTGGGACACAGACTTAGTCCCCTGTATCAACGTCATGAACATAGCATCCAATCTTTGGCGCTCATCGGCCGGGCAATATTGCTGAGTAAAAATTTTAGTAAACTCAGCCCAGGCCATTACGGAAACCTTCTCCATTGTTAAGGCATTCACCATCGAATTCCACCACATAACTGCATCTTTGGTGAACATTGCAGTAGCGAACCGGACCATATCCTTCTCAGCACAATCGCTGATTCGGAATGTCCGTTCTGTGGCTGTTATCCATTCCAAAGCGGCAACAGCATCACCCAGTCCACTGAACTCGACTGCTCCATTTCCTTTGAAATCTTTAAATCGACAACCTCTGGGCTTATTAGATGACCCAGTGTTGTCATCTTGTTCGTCATTGTTTCCCTCTCTTTCCTTATTCTTCCTCTTATCTTCTCTTCGCTTAGCTTCGGCCTCATCTCGAGCCCGAAACTGATCTTGAATCATCCGGTTTTGTTCAGCCATCATGGCTAGCATCATTTCCCTTGTTTCTTCGGGTGTCATTCCTCCTCCAGACATGTTCTGAAATATAAAACATATAACTTTTATAGTAACATGTTATTTGTTTAAAGACACCACCCAATTGTCCCGTATGATAGTCAATCTCCTATGATTCTAGATCGTAACCTATCTTAGTTCAGATCATTACTTAAAATCTCTACATATCATCACTTAATGTTTAAGACCAACACCTCACGGACACTTGAATCTCAAACTACTGCTCTGATACCATACCATGTGACACCCTTGCCACAATAACCACCATTTACATAACACCCAGGATTAATCATCAACACACGATTACATAATGATCTGATAACTTAATTAAAGTGCGGAAGCATAAAATACAAAATAAGATAATACAGATTTGTGTCCATCACCCTACGGTGCTACATAGGTTACACGTCTAAGTCTACAAATTCAAAAGTATTACATCATTCCCAAATTAATTACAACAGTAATTCCATAAACCAAATACCAAGTTAAACAGTAGAAATCTTCAAATACTTCGACAAACGTCCTAGCTAGATGGTCTCGCGGCGGATTTCCCTTTTCCTGTAAAAATGTAACAACTGAAGGGGTAAGCTAATGCTTAGTGAATACCATATGATTTTATACATTCTACAAATCTTTATGATGCCACCCAGAGTAACCGCGGTAACACATACCGTATACTCCACACGTACTAAAAGTACGCAAACCCGGGCCGCAGCTCCTTCGAGCTGACACTCGGCATAAGAAAACCAATCATCTGAGGCAGACATTACATCGGGGACGACTTACTATCTATCCTGACCACAGAGATGTCAAACTCTTGGTCATATAGCACAGTAACATCAGAGTACAGATGCGACCACGCAGGTCCATCAATAGGATGCACAACAAATGAACGGACATGCAACAAGTATGAATGTGCATCAATATATATACGCAAGTTCGTAGAGTGCCAAACGATAATTGAAACAACATGCCTCAGCAGGCAAAGCAAAACATAAAGCAGATGCAGCAATTTTAAAATCAAAGGTACTCACTGTGGGTGCGTTAATAAACTTCAAGTTATATTATTTCTCCTCGGAATTTCAACCGGATCCACAAAGTACCCCACTGTGGGTTAAACAACACCACAAGGGACCTGTTTCATTTCCATAAGGAAAACATCTCATCATTACATGATCCTTAACAATTTGACATCAACTTGTATAATTATAAGCATTACAACATTCGGAACCAACATCCGAAACTCATGTTAAAAATCATCATTCGAGGTGTTATTATTTCCAATTAACCCTCCATTATATGCCTTAATATAATACCAACAATATCCCAAAAGTGTAATTTATTTAACCATAATTTCGGGTCCTTTTAAACCCATCCGAATTACCCAAGAAATGAAAGAACTCGCCGAGTTGGATCAAGGAACTCGCCGAGTTCCTGTCCGAATTTCGGACCCTTAACTGAATTTCGGACCCACCGGATTGGGTTGACCCATCCGAATTCGGGTCCATCCGAGTTCGGTTCTTTATTTGATTTCGGTCCTATGCAATTTCGGGTCTCATCCGAATTCGGGTCCCAACCGAATTCGCATCCAACACTTATGAATTTTTGATGATATATTCAAATGTTCTTGAGAACCCGCCGAGTTCCCCCATGAACTCGCCGAGTTCACATGCAGGTTTGCAGGTCGCAGCTACGGGTTTTGCACTAAAATTTTCTAAAACTCAATTCTAGCAACATGCAATCCATAATAATGTTATATTAACATATATTGATTGTTTCTACATCATTTTCCCTATCATTAACACCCAAATTCGTTCAGATTGAACCAAAATATGAACTTTTCTTCAAGAACACAAAAACTTACAAAAATTAAGATTTCTAACCTTTTAGGACGAATTAACCAACGATTCTTGTTTCCTAAGCTTCAGTAATCTTCCAAGAAAGATTTCCAACTACCATAACAAACATGCATTACGAATTTTCAGATTTAAAAATCCGAATTTTGTGCATTTTATTCTCAAAATAAAAGCCCATGATGATAAATCGTGTTCTTACCTTAATTTCTACTGATTCTTGGCAATATGAAGCTTTAATCCACGAATTTAGCTCCACAAATTTCGAATTTCAGCAGGGATTTAGAGAGATATTGAGAGAGTTCTTGAGTTGTAGAGAGAGAGAGATATAGTTCAAAAATGAAAGACCAATGGTCTTTTATTCCATATTTTCGACTTTTGACACTTTTAGCCCCTCAACTTATCCGGTTCCATTAAATACTGATGTTTATAATAATTTTCATCGTCATTAACTTTTTAACAAATATACTTAATAACTAAAATTTAAATTCTCAAATTTCTTAATTTCTTAAAATAACAACCAACTTCCAAATATCCAGATACATAAACATTTTTAATAATTTAACTTAATACAAAAATTCATCTAATTATCCCGATTACAATAAATTAAATCCGAGGATGTTACAGTATCCAAACAAATAAATTGTTATCAAACCTTTCCTTCATTGTTAGAATCCACGTAGGAATAATACGGTTAGTTACAATAGCTGGTTACATGTTATATGGAATTACATGTAAAATCGCCTTAAGTTACTAACATGCCAAGTACGGGGAACAGGAGAACCCCCTAAAGTTTCCAACTGATAGGATCCAATATTACAAACTTTGCTAACCCGATATGGACCCTCCCAGTTAGGCCCCAGCTTTCCTTGATTTTCTGTTTGGCTGGCTTCATTTTTCCTGAGGACCAAGTCATCTACTCGGAAGGAAGTAGCCTTGACATTTCTGTCGTAATACCTCCGCATGGCTTGTTTGTGATAAGCCTCTCTAATTGCTGCAATCTCCCTCTTTTCTTCTAGCAAGTGAGATTTACTAACGTTTCTGAGAGATTATCCTCCGATTCGTAATGAGTTCGCTTATGCGTAGGGACGCTAACCTTAATTGGCAACATAGCCTCCACCCCATATACCAATCCAAAGGGTGTTTCACCCGTACTGCTTTTTTGTGTCGTCCTGCTTCCCCATAGCACACTAGGAATCTCCTCTATCCATCCATTGGACGCTCCTTCTAATCTTTTCTTTATCCCCTTCACTATTTATCGATTTGTTACTTCCACTTGACCGTTAGCTTGAGGATGAGCCACAAATGTAAAAGCATGCTTGATTTTCATCTCTTCACACCAAGACCTGAAAGGGTTTTCTGCAAACTGTTTACCATTGTCACTCACAATGGTGTGAGGTAGGCCGAAACGACAGACTATATTGTTCCATACAAAGTTTAACATGTGATTTCCTGTTACGGTGGCTAAAGGCTTAGCTTCAATGTAAGGTCTGCTGTCTACGGATCCTATCTTGACGCGACACCTGCCAACGAGTGCGGAATCCTCATTAGCGGCTTGACGGATAGACCACGCACACCGAAACACGGAGACTAGCACAGTGACAGACGAACAACAGATCATCCCAACACGATGATTCTCACCACACGAAACTCTCTGATTGCTAGCAAGTTCGAGATCGCCTTTTGCTAAACGCTCTGACAAATTCTGCAAAAGTCTTCTTCACCCGGATGGTCTTTTTGCTCTCAAGTTCGACAGAACCTCTGAGCCGTCAAAGATCTTCTTCTAAAAACTGATTCAGATCCTTAATTATAGACCCCGGTTCGAACTTGACCAGGACAAGTTTGACTAAGCCCAAGGCCTTTCGAACTTGTCCTCCATAAGTTCGAACCATAGCTTTCGAACTTATCTATGAACTTGTTCCTAGAACTTATTCTAGAACTTAATATGATAGTCTAAAACTTATCATGCAAATGTAAGCATCATACACAATCAAGATATCAATAACAAAACTAGACTGTTGTCGTCACACTGGATGTACCAACAGAATGTTAGTACATCCTGTGTGACGTTAGCAGTCTAAGTTTAGATACCATTTTGTGTAAGTCTATTTACTTGAAATTAGATATTAACAAGTGTTTGATATATGTTGGATTATGTATGTTTGATATTGATTGTTTGTATGCTTGAACTTGGTGTAATGTATTACAAGAAGTTCAAACATAAAGTTCAAATATAAATTCAAACATAAGGTAAAGCGTAAGTTCAAACATAAGTTTGAATGATGAGGTTCGACTTTTGGTATAGATTCGAATTTGTCTAGGAGGACAAGTTCGAATTAGGCCTTGGGCCAGATTCGAATTTGTCCTAGACAAACTCGAATCTGTCAGTATAATTAAGGGTTAATTCCATTAATTATAAGACTTTTGCAGAATTTGTCAGACATTTAGCAGAAGGCGATCTCGAACTTGATTGCAATCAGAGAGTTTCGTGAGGAGAGAATCATTGGGTTGGGGCTGTGAAGACCTTCCCTTACGGGGCAGTCCTCAGAGTCTAGGTCCCACATCATGCAACACGATATCAATCATAACTAAGATAGAGTAATTTAAGTTGCGGAATTTCAGATTACAAGTACAAACATTAGGATAAGTTTAATACAATTGTAGTTCAGATTACAATTTTTAAAATAAACTAATAAAGGGTACCAGACTAATCTAATACATGTCATCATACAATCAAATTACATCTACCCAGACCACCACAATTATCATCTGCCAATCAGTACCGAAGGGTTTGTTGAGTAGTGGTCTATAGAATACTTCAATCTTGATCTTGTAAGACCTAAGAACTAGGTCCTGCAGGTGACTTTCCTTTATCTTTTCCTGTAAAAATGTCAAATAGCAACTGTAAGCAAAGCTTAGTGAGAATATAGATTTTCAGATTCAAATGCATTAATCAAGCGGATCATGGGTCAAAGCGTGATATGTCTGGACTGCCGCTACAGCCACTCATGATTGAGACATAGAATTCATAGAATTGGATGATGTTCAGCCCACGCTCACGCTTTTAGTGGAAGCTATCCACTTATGCTGGGCTAGCTACCAGCGGTCTTCATGGGGGAACATCGGAGTGTCTATACCAAGTTCAATAGAACTGGTGAAATAGCATGGTCTAGAACAATAGACCGACAAGGCTAATCATGCTAAGCTGAATCAATATGTCGAAGATGCGAGTAATAATGAAAGCATAAGTCATCAATGTCATGATAGAAATAATCTCATATCAATATCTGAACGAAATTATAAATACAATGTCATGCGAAGTGATAAGTCAAATAGCCATCATGATCCACAGGGCATCACCGAACCATGGTGTGCATAGGTCACAATCCAGCTGAGCATTCATGAATGTCAAATAATCTATCATCAACAATATATCTCAATCGGAAGTCTAGCATGCAAAAACTGAATATCTATAACTCACCGGTTCTGGGGTCTTTATCTAGCAGATTTACAATCCACCACCTGAGTTATCTCAGGATTTATCTTTAATCTTGATCTATATGATCTCTGGCTTTTCTTTTCAAATCAATGACCCACTTTCAGTATCTTTAAATCTGTGTTCAGGATTTAACTGAACTTGTCCAGAATAATTATTGTATCATATCATTAGCTTTTAGATTAGTAATCATTATTTTATCTTATCTGATTACTGATAACTCATCTATCCTTGTTAGTTCCTTTTCTTTGTTTCTTTGAATTCCCAAAGGATATATATATATATATATATATAATCATGTTGATTTATAAATCTTTAATTACTATAATCATTTAATTCATGGTTCTTGTATTTATAAAAATAATATCTATTTGTGATGTTAAAATATCAAAACACAAGGCTAGGATTCGGATTCATTAAATTCGGACCATCCGGATCAAGCACCCGGATTCGGACATATCCGAAATGGGTTAACCGGATTCGGACCGGGCGGAACCGAAATGAGTGATCCGAATTATACCATCCGAACTCGGGTCATCCGAGTTCGGACCACCTTTCACCCGAAATGCTTCATCCGAAATCATGAGATCCGAAATGGGGCATCACATCCGAATCATAGGGTCCGAGACAAGGGATCCGAATTGGTGTCTCTTATCCGAATTCGGACTCAGCCGAATTCGGATCCTACATGTTCATATTTTCCCAGATTTTGTTCTTATTGTTCTTAACTTTATGCATACGGGTTTTTCATAAAATTTCTAAAAAGTTATTTTTATTAACATGCAACTTAAAATAATGTTATATTATCATTATTAGGTTGATTTTATATCATTTTCCCTATCAAAAACAATATAATTTGTGCAAGATCGTTCAAAATACAAACTTTTTGTCAAGAACATATTTTTACACCAAAATTCCGATTTCATCATTATTTGAACAATCCAAACTAAAATCTTTGTTTTTATTACATTTATACACTTAAATACATGCTTATCTATTAAAATTTCCAACATGCAACCAACAAATCTCAAATTATAATCTTAGGTTTCGGTTTTTTAACAAAACCGAACCAAAACTCATAGAATGCGAAATTTAAATGGGTTTTTACCTCGAAAATCTTGTTGTTTGATGATGATTGATTATTGTTGTAACTCCTTCTTTGATTACTTCCTCAATTAATTGCAAATTAATGAAGTTCTTGGTGATTTTGAGAGAAGCCGTATGGTAGTGAGAGAAAGAAGAGAGAGAATTGATTTTTGCTTAATGTGTGATAATGAGGAATTAAAAGACTTTATGTCTTCTTATTTTCAACTTTATGAATTTGTCGCTTTTGATCCCTCAATATCTGATTCTTTTTAGTTAACTAACTTATCTTTACTTTTTATCATTTCTAATATAACTTATATTGATTAAATATTCTCATTACCTAATTAAAATTACAATACAAATAATGTAATAAAATTACATTATTGAATCAAAGACAGAATTAAAGTTAAGTAAAAAGCTAGGTTGTTACAGAATGGGCTCCACCACGCATAAACTTCGTCCTCGAAGTTAGCTATGTTCGAACAGACTTGGATAGGTAGCTTTCATGACATCTCTCGATTCCCAAGACTGATGCGAACCCTTGTGGTGTTTCCACTGGACGAGCACCATCTGTATCTCTTTATTACGAAGCTTTTTGGTCTTCGAGTCCAGAATACATTCTGGCTCTTCAACCACTCGAAGCTTCTCATCAATTTGCACATTAACGTGTGGTATCTGTACCTCTCTTTCATCAGCTAGACTCTTTCGTAGATGACTAACATGGAATACAGGATGTATTCCAGCTAAGTCAGTTGGCAGTTCAAGATGATAAGATTGATTTCCTATCTTTTCAACAATCTTGAACGGGCCGATGAATCTCGGAGCTAGCTTGTTCCTCTTTATGAACCGGACCACATTCTTCATTGGAGATACTTTCAGCATCACCCAATCGTTAACTGCAAAACTGATCGATCTGTGACGATTATCGTAATATGACTTCTGCCTGCTTTGAGCTTCAAGGATGTTCCTTCTAACAAGTTGAATCTTATCATGAGTCAACTGTAGAAGGGCAGGACCTGCTAAAGGCGATTCACCTGTTTCGCGCCAACAGGTGGAAGTTCTGCACTTTCGTCCATATAAAGCTTCAAAAGGAGCCATCTTAATCGTGGAATGATAACTGTTGTTGTATGAGAATTCGACCAAGGGTAAATGGTCATCCCAGTTACCACCCAGATCAAGAACGCAGGCACGGAGCATATCTTCCAGAGTTAGGATAGTGCGTTCACTTTGGCCATCTGCATTAGGGTGATAAGCTGTACTCATTGAGATTCGAGTACCCATCCCGTCTTGCAGTGCTTTCCAAAATCTCGAAGTGAAACGACTATCACGATCAGAGACGATAGATTTTGGCACACCGTGACGTGAAATAACCTCGGTGATGTACATCTGCGCCAATCTATCAAGTGAGTATGTCTCTTTCATCGGTATAAAATGCGCTGACTTCGTTAATCGATCCACGACTACCCAGATGGAGTCGTGTTGTCTCTTGGTCTTTGGCAATTTTGTGACAAAGTCCATGGTTATATGCTCCCACTTCCACTCAGGAACTGGCAGTGGTTGCATATCCCCGAAGGGCTTCTGGTGTTCTGCCTTAACCATTTGACATACTATGCAGCTTTCAACGAATTGACCGATGTCTTTCTTCATTCCTGGCCACCAATAATCCGCTTTCAGATCGAAATACATCTTTGAGCTGCCAGGATGAATGGATAACTTGGACTGATGGGCTTCAGATAGAAGAGTGTTGCGAATAGAACCATATTTAGGAATCCAGATTCGGTTTCCCTTGAGACATTGAAGTCCCAAATGATTCATAGACAGAAATTGAAGTTGCCCTTTGAGATTTTCAAAACAGATGTTCTCTTCTTTCAATGCTTCAGCTTGAGCAGTTTTAATATCTTCAATGAGATCAGAAGAGAATACAATTGGAGTCAGGGTATAGCAACACTTTTCCGGATAGACTTTTCTACTCAATGCATTCGCGACCACATTGGCTTTGCCGGGATGATATAGGATCTCGCAATCATAGTCCTTGATAAGCTCCAAGGACCGGCGCTGTTTCATGTTCAGATCCTTTTGAGTAAAAAGATGTTTGAGACTTTTATGATCGGTGTAAAGCTGACACCAAGTCCCATAGAGATAATGCCGCCAAATTTTTAATGCAAAGGTAACGGCAGCCAACTCAAGATCATTAGTTGGTGCACTTTTCTCGTAGTCTTTCAATTGCCTTGAAGCGTAGGCAATGACTTTTCCCCTTTGCATGAGGACACAACCTAAACCTGTACCAGATGCATCGCTATAAACGACGAAGTCATCATTGCCCTCTGGTAAGGCTAGGATCGGCGCTTGAATGAGTTTCTGCTTCAGAGTTTCAAATGCCTCTTGCTGTTTATCAGCCCATACGAAAGGTGTATTCTTTCGTGTTAGCATCGTAAGTGGCACAGCAATCTTCGAAAAGTCCTTAATGAATCGCCGGTAGTAACCAGCCAATCCAAGGAAACTTCTGATTTCGGAGGCATTGCGAGGCGTTTGCCATTTTTGAACGGCCTCGACTTTGGATGGATCAACGGAGATGCCTTCGCCAGATACAACATGGCCAAGGAATTGAATCTAAAAAGAAATCAAAGTAGAATTCAAGTTTTGAAACAACGAACGCTTTAAGAAATAACTCGAGACAATGTAAGATTTTTACCTGTCTGAGCCAAAACTCGCACTTTGAGAATTTTGCATAGAGTCTTTCATTTCTCAATAACTCTAGCAATTGACGTAGATGAACAACATGATCAGCCTCCGTTTTGGAGTAAATCAGGATATCGTCTATGAACACGATAACTGACTTATCCAGCATTGGTCTGCACACGCGATTCATGAGATCCATGAACGCCGCTGGTGCATTCGTTAAACCGAAAGGCATTACGAGAAATTCGTAATGACCATATCTTGTTCGGAATGCTGTCTTTGGAATATCCTCATCTTTAACTTTCAGCTGATGATACCCAGAACGACGATCGATTTTTTTGAGAAGTAGCTGGCTCCTTGTAGCTGATCAAATAGATCATCAATTCTGGGCAGAGGATACTTATTTTTGATTGTGACTTTATTCAACTCATGATAGTCGATGCACATTCGGAGAGTTCCGTCTTTCTTTTTAACGAATAAGACAGGTGCACCCCACGGAGATGAACTCGGTCGGATAAATCCCTTCTCTAACAGATCTTGCAGTTGTTTTGACATTTCCTGCATTTCTGCAGGAGCAAGTCTGTAGGGGGCTTTAGCGATGGGAGCCGCACCAGGAACTAAGTCAATCCCGAATTCAACTTGTCGTTCTGGTGGCACTCCAGAAATGTCATCAGGGAATACGTCTGGGAACTCACAGACGATCGGAATATCAGACACTGATTTCTTGCTATCTTTAGAGACAGTTTCAGACGAGACATAACACAAGTAGGATTCGTGACCCTTAGAAAGATATTTACGCGCTTTCTCAACCGATATAAAACAATGAGCACCTTTACGCTTGTCGCCTTTGAACTCTAACACTCGGCCGTCTGAAGTCTTGATTCGGATGATTCGGCGGTTGCAGACAATTGTAGCCTCGTTGTTCGTTAACCAATCCATGCCGATGATGACGTCGAATTCCTTTAACGGTATTGGGATAAGATTGAGGTTGAACACAACGTGATTGACAAGTAATGTGCAATTTCGATAAACGGAATCAGCCATAACGTAATTATTACTGGCTGTCTCTATGTCAAGTATAACAGGAAGCTTCGAAGGAAACTTAGATAATCTTTGCGCAAAAGTAGTCGAGATGTATGAACGGGTTGCACCGGAATCGAATAACACACGCGCAGGTATTGAATTTAGTAAAAACGTACCGGTAACCACATCCGGGGTTTCTTTCGCTTCCTCCGCCGTTATTTGGAAGGCACGGGTCCTAACAGTTGGAGTTGCGGCTGAGCTTTTCATTGTAGAACCTCCAGCTGATGACTGTGATTGACCTCGTTGTCCACTGTGGCACTGATACATGAAATGTCCATGCTTTCCGCATTTAGCACAACCAAGACCTCGCTGGGGGCACTCTTCTCTACTATGACCGATCCTGCTACACACATAACACGTGACGTCGTCTGGATTACACAATCCCATATGCGATTTTCTGCATCTCTTGCAGAATCGTGGTTCATTTGTAAGCGAGTAAGCTTGAGCTTTTTGTGGCGAGCTGTACTGTTGAGACTGCTGGGGCTGCTGAGTCTGAGATTTATTTGGTTTGAAGAATCTGCCGAATCTTTGCTTCTTTGGAGGAGATGGACAAGTCGGGTTCGTTGATGGAGCATAGAGTTGATCGCCGTACTCTAAATATCCCCTCTCAATCTGCCTTGCCACTTCAACCATTTCAAGATAAGAATTATACTTTATCGCGCTCATTGGGTGTCGATATCTCGGGTTAAGTCCTCCACGAAATCGGTTCATCTTTCTTTCTTCAGTAGCTACTTGATAGGAAGAATATCCACAAAGCCGTGAGAATTCGTGCTCGTACTCGTCTACAGTCTTGGTGCCTTGGGTTAACTGCATCAGTTGAACCTCCATCTTGTCTTGTTGGTCAGCAGGACAATACTTCGCGTTGAACATTTCAAGAAACTGGTCCCATTCTAGAGTCTGGATGACCTCCTCACCATAAATACTTCTCTGGGTCTTCCACCAGGCACGGGCAGCACCCACGAACAGAGCAGATGCATAACTCACTTTCTTTGACTCCAAGCAATCAGAGATTCTGAAGATCTCTTCAGTGTGACTTATCCAATCCATCGCTTGAATTGGATTGACTGTACCCTCGAAGTTAAGGGCACCGCTAGCTTTAAAATCCTTGAACTTACAGCCTTTCGGCTGCTCAATTTGGGCATTCGGAGTAGAGTTATCAGAATCAGATTCATCGTTCTGGATTTGTTTATCTTTTCTTTTGTTCTTTTTGTCAGCGCGTCTTTTTGCTTCGGCCTCATCTCTAGCATGAAGCTGTTCTTGCATATACTTATTTTGTTGTTCAGAATGCTGAGCTAGTAGTTGTTGCATCATTTCATACATTTGTTGTGGGTTCATGTTGCTTGGTATGTCACCTAATCCTGACATCTTCTACTGAAAATTAAAATCAATTAACTATCAGTTTATAGACTTAGATCTATGTACCCTTTTTCCCATCCTAACAGTCTGTACATCCTATCTCAGTTCAAACCACCTAGATGATTGATACATATGTATTGCTTCAGTTTGAGACCAAGTATACTCACGTAATACTTGATTCACTCAAACTATGGGCTCTGATACCATCCTGTGAAGACCTTCCCTTACGGGGCAGTCCTCAGAGTCTAGGTCCCACATCATGCAACACGATATCAATCATAACTAAGATAGAGTAATTTAAGTTGCGGAATTTCAGATTACAAGTACAAACATTAGGATAAGTTTAATACAATTTTAGTTCAGATTACAATTTTTAAAATAAACTAATAAAGGGTACCAGACTAATCTAATACATGTCATCATACAATCAAATTACATCTACCCAGACCACCACAATTATCATCTGCCAATCAGTACCGAAGGGTTTGTTGAGTAGTGGTCTATAGAATACTTCAATCTTGATCTTGTAAGACCTAAGAACTAGGTCCTGCAGGTGACTTTCCTTTATCTTTTCCTGTAAAAATGTCAAATAGCAACTGTAAGCAAAGCTTAGTGAGAATATAGATTTTCAGATTCACATGCATTAATCAAGCGGATCATGGGTCAAAGCGTGATATGTCTGGACTGCCGCTACAGCCACTCATGATTGAGACATAGAATTCATAGAATTGGATGATGTTCAGCCCACGCTCACGCTTTTAGTGGAAGCTATCCACTTATGCTGGGCTAGCTACCAGCGGTCTTCATGGGGGAACATCGGAGTGTCTATACCAAGTTCAATAGAACTGGTGAAATAGCATGGTCTAGAACAATAGACCGACAAGGCTAATCATGCTAAGCTGAATCAATATGTCGAAGATGCGAGTAATAATGAAAGCATAAGTCATCAATGTCATGATAGCAATAATCTCATATCAATATCTGAACGAAATTATAAATACAATGTCATGCGAAGTGATAAGTCAAATAGCCATCATGATCCACAGGGCATCACCGAACCATGGTGTGCATAGGTCACAATCCAGCTGAGCATTCATGAATGTCAAATAATCTATCATCAACAATATATCTCAATCGGAAGTCTAGCATGCAAAAACTGAATATCTATAACTCACCGGTTCTGGGGTCTTTATCTAGCAGATTTACAATCCACCACCTGAGTTATCTCAGGATTTATCTTTAATCTTGATCTATATGATCTCTGGCTTTTCTTTTCAAATCAATGACCCACTTTCAGTATCTTTAAATCTGTGTTCAGGATTTAACTGAACCTGTCCAGAATAATTATTGTATCATATCATTAGCTTTTAGATTAGTAATCATTATTTTATCTTATCTGATTACTGATAACTCATCTATCCTTGTTAGTTCCTTTTCTTTGTTTCTTTGAATTCCCAAAGGATATATATATATATATATATATATATATATATATATATATATATATATATATATATATATATATATATATAATCATGTTGATTTATAAATCTTTAATTACTATAATCATTTAATTCATGGTTCTTGTATTTATAAAAATAATATCTATTTGTGATGTTAAAATATCAAAACACAAGGCTCGGATTCGGATTCATTAAATTCGGACCATCCGGATCAAGCACCCGGATTCGGACATATCCGAAATGGGTTAACCGGATTCGGACCGGGCGGAACCGAAATGAGTGATCCGAATTATACCATCCGAACTCGGTCATCCGAGTTCGGACCACCTTTCACCCGAAATGCTTCATCCGAAATCATGAGATCCGAAATGGGGCATCACATCCGAATCATAGGGTCCGAGACAAGGGATCCGAATTGGTGTCTCTTATCCGAATTCGGACTCAGCCGAATTCGGATCCTACATGTTCATATTTTCCCAGATTTTGTTCTTATTGTTCTTAACTTTATGCATACGGGTTTTTCATAAAATTTCTAAAAAGTTATTTTTATTAACATGCAACTTAAAATAATGTTATATTATCATTATTAGGTTGATTTTATATCATTTTCCCTATCAAAAACATTATAATTTGTGCAAGATCGTTCAAAATACAAACTTTTTGTCAAGAACATATTTTTACACCAAAATTCCGATTTCATCATTATTTGAACAATCCAAACTAAAATCTTTGTTTTTATTACATTTATACACTTAAATACATGCTTATCTATTAAAATTTCCAACATGCAACCAACAAATCTCAAATTATAATCTTAGGTTTCGGTTTTTTAACAAAACCGAACCAAAACTCATAGAATGCGAAATTTAAATGGGTTTTTACCTCGAAAATCTTGTTGTTTGATGATGATTGATTATTGTTGTAACTCCTTCTTTGATAACTTCCTCAATTAATTGCAAATTAATGAAGTTCTTGGTGATTTTGAGAGAAGCCGTATGGTAGTGAGAGAAAGAAGAGAGAGAATTGATTTTTGCTTAATGTGTGATAATGAGGAATTAAAAGACTATATGTCTTCTTATTTTCAACTTTATGAATTTGTCGCTTTTGATCCCTCAATATCTGATTCTTTTTAGTTAACTAACTTATCTTTACTTTTTATCATTTCTAATATAACTTATATTGATTAAATATTCTCATTACCTAATTAAAATTAGAATACAAATAATGTAATAAAATTACATTATTGAATCAAAGACAGAATTAAAGTTAAGTAAAAAGCTAGGTTGTTACAGGGGCGTTCTAAGTTGTTCGTCTATCACCGTGGTAGTCTCCGTGTTTCGGTGTGCGTGATATATCCGTCAAGCCACTAACGAGGATTCCGCACTCGTTGGAAGGTGTCGCGTCAAGATAGATCCGTAGAGTTAAGACCTTACAAGTGGTATCAGAGACAGGGGGTGTTCTTGGTGTTCTTCGTGTTCACTAGAAAATCTGTGGTTTCTTGACGTTTTGGACGGTTAAAGTCACATTTTTGGAGGAATTTCGAGAGTATCAAGTAAGATATCGGAAAATAATTTGCATTTAGTTCAAGTTTTTGGTCAAAATCAATATTTTTAGCCTTAAAAATATTGGTTAAATCTGAAACCTTGAAAAAATCGAATTATTAGCCGTTTTTCGAACTTGCAGCGCTCGAATTTATCAAAGGGGGTATTAGGGTTTAATCAAATTTCGAGTTTGTCTGTCAAATACGCTCCTTTCGAATTTCCTTAGGGGTTGATTCGAGTTTGGCCATTTCGAATTTGCTCAGATTTCAAATTTACTCTAAATTCGAATTAGGGATTTCGAGTTTATTAAAACCTTCGAGTTTGTGATTAATTTCGAATTTAGTTGGACTTCAAACTTAATCTTGAATTTAACTCCAAACTAGTTTAAAATTAATTAAATTCGAACTAACTCAGGTTCGAAAGTGTTAATTTAAATTAATTTCGAATTAAATTAATTAAGTTTGAATTCAAAATATTTTGTAACAATGACAAGTCTACAAAGGTTTATTGAGATGGACCACGAGGTCAGAAAAGCAAATTCTCCACCAAAGTTGATGAAATTGGAGGATTATTATTGGTGGAAGGATAGGTTCGCCGACTTCGCTAGATTTAATGATATGAGGATGTGGATTTGTATAGACGAGGGATACATTCCACCTATGGCAGAGGTTGAAGGACGACAAAGAGTCTTGTCATATTCAAAGATGAAGGACTATGATAAGAAGCTTTAGGAGGCCGAAAACCGGGCATTCGCTATCATTAGAATGGCTTTACCTCAGGAGATCTTGCACACTTTCCGCAATCAAAAAACAGCAAAAGAGCTGTGGGATGCTTTGGAGAAAAGATGTGAAGGTAATCCGAGGGTCAGGAAAAATAGAATGGAAATGCTCAAGCAGCAGTTCGCGATTTTCAAGGATTTGAAAAATGAAAAGCTGGATGAGACCATTACTCGATTCTATCACCTGCTAACTGAGTTAGACAACCACGATGTGGAGTATAGCGAGACAGAGAAGATTGTGAAGATTCTGGATGCTTTACCAGCCAAATGGGAGATGTATGTGGCGCTGATAAAGCATGATGAAGACAAGTTCTATACTCTAACTCTAGAAAATGTCATAGGAACGCTGAGGGCCTATCACTTTGAATTGCTGAAGAAAGAAAGGGATTATGAACAAGTACAGGATCCAGACATGTACTTTGGGAAGTCCAAATCTTCAGGGGCAACTGACGTGAAGACGGCTACAACATTCTTTTCTGGTGAAACATCGACTGCGGTTGAATCTGAAGACTCAGTGAGCCGGGCTTTCTTAGGGTTTTCTAGACCAGAAGAAAAGCAAACTCCGACTACATCTACATCTCAAGTGTATTCAAAGATGCCGATGAGCGCAAAATCAGCTGAAGACCATCTAAATCTGTTGGCTTCATTTGTGGCCGCCTATGGCAATTGCGTTCAAGGGAAAATCAACAATCCTGCGCTTTGGGATGAGGATTATGATCAGGTAGATCCTGATGATCTAGAAGAAATGGAGCTGCTATGGCAACTGGCCATGGTGATTCAGCGAGTCAAGAGTTTCATCAAGAGGACGGGCAGAAATCTCAACGTCAGTAACAATAAGATTGGGTTTGATATATCCAAAGTTAAGTGTTACAACTGCCAAGAGTTAGGACACTTCGCTAGAGAGTGTCAAAGACCAAAAGTATAGAACTACCAGAACTAGTATCAAAATCAATCTCAAATGACATATTTGCCGGGTAGTACAAGCAGTCAGGCAAATATAGCTGGTCTGTTAACCAATGCCACATCTGACAGACAGCTCGATGGAACATATGACTGGAGTACACATCCAGAGTCGAACGCTAGAGCCTTTATGGCTGAAGTGATCGAGACTGGAAGTGTCGGAGCAGAGGAAACGACAGGGTACAGCAATCAGAATGATATCAGTCCTATGTTGGTAGAAAAGTCAGAAGATCAGACGATTCTGGAGTACGCCGCACAGATGGCCGATGTGGAATCTGATCACGCCAAGGTAATTCTGAATTTCTCGATTTTCCGTGATTTATGTACTTTGTGTGCTACGTCTAACGATAGATTAAACTTAGTTCTAGAATCACATCAAACTATAACTGCTCAGAATGAATCTTTAAAATCAGACAACGCTAGCCTCTTAGATATAAAGGAAGACCTTAGAAATAAGCTTAAGGCAGATGCACAAGATGTCATAGTTATTAAAGACAAGCTGAGTGAGCAGTGTGTTAGATTAGAACAGATGTATGAACATGTTGAGGCATTGACCAAAGAGCTTAAGACCAAAGAAGTAGAGCTAGCTGAATCTAAGGTTAAGGTAGCTGAGGTAAACAGTAAAGTGGAAAAGTTTAGGAACTCATCACTCAACCTAGGGAAGATCTTAGATGCACAGCGTCAGTCTAAGAAACCTGTAGGTCTAGGATATCATGAGAGTCTCCGCCTTTCAATGATAACCATGTACCTCAACCTTAGGAGAAAACTGAAAAACTAGTTGAATCAGAGAAAGCACCTGAACCTATGTCTGAAATTGTTAAGGATAAGGAAACTAAGGTGACTAGTAATAATGTCAAGATTAAGAAGGTCAAATTTGTGCCATCCTCTAGTGATAAGCCTGAAGGACAAGCCAAAATTGACTTTAATGATCAAGAGGAGGAACCAGTCACTATAGTTGAGCCGAAAGAAGCAGACACTAGTGAGACACCTAAGTCAAAGGGCACACATAAAAAGTCGATTGACAATATGTCTTGCTTTAGAGGTCATGAAAGGGGACATGTTGTTTCTAGTTGTCCACATAGGAAAGTAGACTCTACACCTAAAACTGGAAAGACGGAACAACATAAACCTTCTACAAGTGTTGCAAGCACAAGTAGTTCTCATAACACCGAGAAAACTGTGCAAGCCACACCAAAATCTGCTGTGAAACAAACACCTATGTCAGGTCGACCCATAGAAGTGATTAGGACTAATTCACCAAATAGAGTCATTAATCAATCTAGGTCAGGACCGCAACAAAATTATAGGAGTACTACACCTAGCAGAGCTTACACTCCGGTTAGGTCACACACTCCTGTAAGACATCAAACACCAGGTAGAGCTCAGGGATATCAATCGAAAATGCCTTATAACCGAAACTATTCAAGAGTTCCACGGCAAATGCCTACACAAAGGCCGAGAGTTAACTTAAATCACTCTGCACCACAACATGCTCAAAATCAAAAACCCAAGTCACCTAAAAGGAAAGATGGGTATTTGAAAGAGTTCAAGTATGTGGACGAGAATGGTATTACCAAGTCAGTCATGGCTTGGGTTCCCCGTGATAACTAACCTCTTTTCTTTCATGTGCAGGAGATAACTACAGGTCCAAACAACAAGTGGTTCGTCGACAGTGGTTGCTCCAGGCACATGACAGGGGAAAGAAGTCTACTCGCAGACTTCAAGGGAGGGAATAGGGGATTTGTATCATTCGCTGGCAATAAAGGAGGGAATATCACTGGTACATGCTCGACATGAACAAGCCGGAGTCTTCGATGGGACCAATTTGTCTGCTATCTAAAGCTTCAGAGACTGAGTCGGTTTTATGGCACAGACGCATGGGACACTTGCACCTGAGAAAGATGAACTACATTACGAAAAATGGATTGTTCCAAGGTGTTCCAATGAAGTGTTTTGAGTTTGAGGACAAGTGTCTACCGTGCAAGAAAGGAAAACAACACAAGAAGGCACACAAGTCCAAAACTCAGAACTCAATAGCTGCCACGTTCGACTTGTTGCGTATGGACCTCTTCGGACCAATCAACAAAAGGAGTATAGGTGGTAGTTGGTACTGTTTAGTTATTAATGACGATTACTCACGTTTTTCTTGGGTTTTATTTCTAGGTACAAAGGACGAGACGACTGCCAAGCTCATCGGGTTCTTAGACCAAGTGGAGAATTCTTACGGAACGAGGGTTAAACGCATTCGAAGTGATAATGGAACAGAGTTTAGAAAACACAGTACTTGGTGTATATTGCCTATCAAAAGGCATAGTGCATCACTTTAGTGCACCTTATGAGCCACAACAAAATAGGGTGGCCGAACGGAAAAACAGGACTTTGATTGAGGCAGCAAGGACCATACTATCGGATTCAAAGCTTCCTACCATGTTTTGGGGGGAGGCAGTGAATACCGCGTGCCATGTTTTAAATCGGGTCCTTACTGTCAAATCTTTGAACAAAACTTGTTATGAAGTTTTGAATAAAAGGCCACCTAATTTAACTGGCTTCGAACCTTTTAGGGTACCATGTACTTTAATGAAATCAAAACATCAACCTAAGTTTGGTGAAATGGCTGACGAAGGATACTTCCTAGGTTATGTGCCGAACTCACCAAACAAACGGGTTTTTAACAAATCTAATGGTACAGTAGAGATTGTGTATAACATAGATGTCATAAGTTATACACATAAACCCCAAACTGGTCCGGAATGGATATTTGATTATGACAAATTGTTTGAGTCATTTAACATTCATTTGGATGAAAATGCAGGTACAATCGAAAAGGACATGTCGTCATTAAATCTGAATGACGAGGGTCATAGCTTTCTGAGGACCACTTTTCAATCAACATCCGACCCTACATCAACTGAAGATTGATCTCAAGAAGAAAATGATTCTGAAGTGCCTACAAACGAAAATCAGACTACAAATTCAGCCTCTGAAGACAGTGTCCATGAGGAAGAAAATGTTGAGTCTGAAGTCATCCCCCCGTTAGGAGAGATAGGATCAAATTTGGGAGACAATCTTAGGGTTGACGAGATAGAGACATCTAGGACTAATAAATTTGGGAGACAATCTTAGGGTTGACGAGATAGAGACATCTAGGACTAATAAGAATCATCCTGTTGAGAGTATCATAGGAAATCCTAATGCTGGTGTGAGGACTAGGAGTAGTTTGAATAACAACACAATGTTGTTGTCGATGATAAATGACTCCGAGGCCTTTCGTACTTGCCTCTATTCATGCTTTATCTCGCAAGTAGAGCCAAAAAATGTGCAGATGGCACTAAAAGACAACTCTTGGGTTGAAGCGATGCAGGAAGAACTGTCACAGTTTAGGAAACTAGAAGTGTGAGAGTTAGTTCCGTTACCTCAAGGAGAAATAGCAATAGGAACCAACTGGGTTTTTAAGTGCAAAAGAGATGATCGGGGTATAGTCACTCGCAACAAAGCCAGACTGGTGGTAAAGGGTTTCAACCAAGAGGAAGGAATCGATTACAATGAAGTGTTCGCGCCAGTGGCAAGGTTGGAGGCAATTCGATTGTTTCTGGCTTTTGCTTCCTTCAAGGGTTTTAAGGTTTATCAGCTAGATGTTAAGAGTGCTTTCCTTTATGGGAAAGTGAAGGAAATGGTTTATGTGGAACAGCCGCCCGGGTTTACAGATCCGAAATATCCAGACAGAGTATATCGATTAGATAAGGCTTTGTATGGATTGCATCAAGCACCGAGGGCGTGGTACGAGACTCTATCCAATCATCTTTTAGAAAACGGGTTTGAAAGAGGGAGAATAGACAGTACGCTGTTCGTGAAGCGAAAATGAGAACATTTCATCTTGGTACAAGTGTACGTAGATGATATCATTTTTGGATCATCAGACGAGCAGATGTGCAAAGATTTTGAGAAGGTAATGAAGTCAAAGTTCGAGATGAGTGCGATGGGTGAGTTAAACTTCATTCTGGGTTTGCAAGTCGAACAAAGGAAGGAGGGAATGTTTATTCATCAGACGAAGTATGTCTATGACATCTTAGAGCGCTTTGGGATGGAAGGAACCAAGCTGACAACTCACTTCAGCACACCGATTCAAGTGAATCACAATCTCGGACCGGGTACTTAAAGTGATACCGATGTGGATCCGATGTTATATCGGGCCATGATTGGGTCACTTATGTATTTAACTGCTTCTAGACCTGATATAATGTTTGCTGTTTGTATTTGTGCTAGGTTTCAAGCTAATCCGAAAGAGATGCACATGAAAGCGGTGAAGCGGATTCTACGATACCTCAAGTCGAAACCAAAGCTGGGACTTTGGTATCATACGGAGGGCGATCTGGAATTGGAGGCATTCATAGATTCAGACTACGAAGGATGCAGCTTGATGCGCAAATCAACAACTGGAGGTTGTCAGTTCCTAGGAAGGAGACTTGTTTCCTGGCAATACAAGAAACAGACTTCGGTAGCCGTGTCAACGTGCGAGGCCGAATATGTTGCTGCTGGTAGATGCTGTTCATAGGTTCTGTGGATACAACAACAATTGCGGGATTACGGTTTGACTTATACTCATAATCCTATTAGGATAGATAACCGGTCAACAATTGCTATAACTAATAATCTAGTTAAGCATAATAAAACCAAGCACATAGACATAAGACATCATTTTATACGTGATTGTGCTGAAAAGAACTTAATGAAGCTGGTAAAAGTGGCAACAGATGATAATAATGCAGATTTATTTACCAAAGCTTTTGATAAGTCACGTTTTGAGTATTTGATTCAACTAAACGGAATGCGTAATCCAGAGTGAGTTGACCTTAGTAGAGTTTTATTTCCTTTTATAGCAGTAGTCTTTCTTTCTTTTTATAGTACGTTTAGTAGCTTAGGATAGTTTCCTTTTATAGTAAGTTAGTAGGTTATTTTATTTTCTTACTCTTATTTATGAAAAACAAAAGAAAAAAGAGAGAAAACCATAAAAAGTTCAAAAAAAAAGAGAATATCAGAAAATGAGTTTAGTCTTAGATGCATAGGTTCAAAGTGACGAAAATTAGCACAGTCTTTACAATCTCTAAGTGTCTAACTTTCACACATAATGCACCTAAAAATCTAAGTGTTGTACATTATCCAGTTTGATATGTTGGTAGGCATAATACATATAGGGAGTGTCAAGGCTAATAAAATATTTAAGAAAAAGTCAGACGTGTCACAAACTTAGATGTATGACCAATTGGTCTTAATTTTTATGTTAGAGACATACAGACATTGCTTCTAAATGAGGTATGTAAACATTCTGGGGGATGTATAACAACATCAGATACATCTTAAAGAAATGGAAAGGATAGAAAAATCATAATGAGTTAAGAGTCAAAACAAGTAACTCTGTTGTACGTAAGTACAGACCTGTTGCCTCTGGTTTGACTCGAGTTTGCAAGATAAGTCGCTTTGTTGTACGTCGGTACAGACCTGTCACCGCTGTCTTGCTAGCTTTAAAAATAAACCTTAAGACAAACTAAGACACTTTGTTGTATGTAAATATAGACCTGTGTCCGATGTTTGCCTTTTAAAGAAAGTTTGCAATACCAAAAAGTTATAATCATTGTGTGTATGGCTTGATCATAAAAGTATGTCTAAGTATGAGTCACGTAAGGTAATTTCTTGATAAATAAAAAGGCCAAGGGATATTCCGAAGTGTAACATGTTTAAAGGGAAAATAATACCAACAATCGGCTAGAAATGTATGTCACGACAAACAATCAAAGGAATAAAAAATTCCTAAGTGTGAAAGTTTGAATATTGAAAGTACGTACTTGACATCGCTATCTGATTGAACCTTTCTTTGACTATACTCGCTAATAATATTCTGTTAGGGTTTAGTATAGGTTGTAAATTTTAAAATAATGTAGATTAATCTAAGTTTAATATTTGTTCACAATTTTAACTTTAATTTATTTTATTCTATTTTATCTTTTAATTTTTACTTCATTTTTTTATTTTATTTATTTATTTATATTTTATTTTAATTTTACTTAGGAAAAATGTCAAAATTACTGAGGGTGCATTCCTAGTTGAATAAAATAAACACTGCGTGAAAATCATGTGCTTAGGGTAAATGATTTGACATAGTTTATTCCGTTACACAAAAAAGTTGGAAAAGTTGAATTTAATTCAAAGATTTTCAAAATTTTCAAAATTTACGAGTTCAATTCGAGTTTAAGCTAAAATCGAAATGCATATTCGAATTTGGCAGGGACTTCGAGTTTGGCAGTAAATTCGAAGTAGGTAACAAACTAGAAGGTGGTTAGAATAAATAGGCCAACAGTGACAAGTCATTAATCACCTACCTTTGAATTTGAGTTTTCGAGTTTATCCAGAGAGCTTTCGAGTTTAAGCATTCGACTTTACCGACTTCGAGTTTTTCACTATTTGTCGAGTTTTTGTCCATTTGTGTTCGAGAATCCTAACAAATCTAGGTATAATCAACATCATTGTACCAGATTTAGGATGTTTTAGACTCAATTTGAGCCAAAATCAACCGATTTTGAGGTTTTTATGGTGTGAAGTTTGTATTTCAAAATAACAAAGTTTGAACCGGTGAAACATCAAATTGGTTACAAATATCTTTGATTAGAACCTATTAGGACTAATTGATGTAATTTTCTAAGTCTAAAATGGTTGAAATCTTGGATTTTTGTTGTCACACAAACCGACAACTTCTAATTTGATCATGGTTTCGAATTTGATCGTGGTTTCGAGTTTGTCATTAAACTCGAAGAAGCCAATAAATTCAAAATTAGGGTTGTTTCGAATTTGTCATTCGAATTTGCCATTATATTCGAAGTATTTGCTTAAAATTTAAATCAAACTTGTAGAAATTCATATGTGTTGGATTTTGTACTTACACAAGTTCAAAATAAAACAAATTTGAATTTAAACAAGTTTATGTTTATATTAATAATTCTAATATTTTATATACTTTATTGTGCCGATATGGCAGATAGAATTTTTGTTCAAAAGCATAATATGGTCATTTCTCCTGACCAAGAGCTGCCTGAAGCTCAGGCATTTCGCCAAATTGTGGATTTTTTGTGTGCTTCGAGGGTTTCGTATGCCCTGTCCAATAACGTTCAAATTGTGCTGCCATATGTGCGTGAATTTTGGGACCATCTGCAGGTCGATTGTACTGTTACTCCAACAGTATTGAGGACCAGGATTGCTGGACACCCTCTCGTGTTTTCAGTTGACGTGTTACGCAGAGTGCTGCAGTTGGGCTCTTCAGAGCAAGAAGATGGACCGATTGACTTTCCATTAGCAGTTAGGCAAGCTGCGTTCATCAGAATGGGTTATAGCCTGGATGTGGCTAAGTCCTCGTATATGAAGAGCGGGCTGATTGGGCAGTGGAGATATCTAGCACACGTCTTCATGGTGTGCTTTGCTCCAAAGAAAGCAGGAATTGATTATATTGTATCGAAAATTCAGTCGGGAATGATCGTGCTGGTCGACAATCAGAAATTCAGCTATTCAGAAATGTTCTTTGCAGAGTTTGTTCATCAGATAACAGCTGCGGCACGAGAAAGATTTTTGCTGTATCTGAGATTTGTGATGACGTTGATACGACATTTCCTGCCGAACTTGCCGCAACTAAACGATATTTAAAGCGTAGCAGTGATTGACAAAAGAATTTTTGTAGATTGCCAAGCACAGAGGTGCTCTGGCCAGACCAGTGGAGGCACCACTTTTTGGTGCAGTGGTTAATCCGGATTTCCAAGTCCCTGAAGGTGCCAACTGGGCCGGGGAAGCTCAAACTCCGCAGCAGCCGCAGCAACAGCAACAGCCACAGCCGAGGCCTCAGCAACAAAGGAGGAGCCAAAGACCATCAATTCGACAGACTCAGGCGACTAGGCCTTCAACAAGCCAAGTGCAAGAGCCAGGTGAAGCTGGTCCCTCAGGTGTAGCCCCCGTATCTGATCCACGGATGGAAACCTTGGAAGAGATTTGGGCATCTGGGTCACATGCCAATGAGGAAATTACTTCTGAACTCATTGGAAATATTTTGGAACCTCCAAAAGGGGAATAAGATGTTTTTAGACAGATAGATGAGTATGTACATGTCGAAGAAGAGATTGAATCGGAAGAAATGGAAGAGATTGAGATAGAAGACGTAGCTGATGAAACACCAACAACAGAGATAGAGGAACCGGCTGTCCGTATAGGCAGATATGGATCCAGAATTTTAGTTATTGATGAAGCAGCCAGAAAGAGAAGAGCTTCGAGGGAGTCAGATGACTCAGATTTTGAGGATGAAGAAATAACTCCTTTGGTGCCTAGGCATAGGGCCAAACGGCATCATTTCATGCAGGGAGCTTCATCGGCCTCTGCTTCTGAGCCAGAAATGCCTACCGCTCAGCCATCAGCACAAACATCCATACCACCACCACCACCTGTTCAAACATCCATTCCCTCACCAATCATTCCAACTCCCATCCAATCCATTTCATCCACTTCATCAACCTTCATAGATAATCAACGGTTTTCTGAGCTTAGAAGCAAGGTTGACTTCCAACAAGTCCAAATTTTTCAGTTGAATAAAGCTATCGGTGAGATATAGGTGCATAATGCAAATGTTGACAAAGAGAATGTTGAGTTGAAGAAATTTGTTGTAAAGATTGAAGAAGAGAATCTTGAGCTGAAAATGTTTGTTGCAGATCAAGCTGCAGAAATCCGAACGATGAGGTCCCTTATTGAGCAGTTAATGAAAAATCAAAAAGCTCAGGGGGAGACAAGCTGTAGGGATTTTGAGGAGCAGCGAAGGGGAGAAGATGACGATGGCAATGATCCCGATGCACCAAAAGAGAGTGAGCCAGTAGATTTTTCTGCTGCTCAACATGCTTAAATTCAGGGGGAGCCAAGTCAGAGTGGAGCGGGAGGAGGTGAGGCTAGTTCCTCAAAGGTTATGGAAAGCGACATGAATGAAATCATCAAAGCTTTGATGAATATCGAGGAAGAAGAGTTAGATTTTGACTTTGAAGACGAAATTGATGAGTTAGAAGAAGGAGAAATTATTCCTGAAGATGTTCCAGAATGGCAACCAGATGATGAAGTGTTAGGTGATGAGGAAGATGAAGCAAATGAGATTATTATTCAAGAAAATTCCATCACTGATACATATGTGCCGGAGGAACATAATATGATTGACATAGAAGCGATTAAAGCTGCTTTAAATGTTGAATCACAAGCTGAAGAGCCTGCCAGGGAGCTTACTAATGAAGAAAAGAGAAAGCTATGGTTTAGGGCAGAAAAGAAGGAGATGGACTTGAAAGAAAAGATGCGTGTGCCTAGTGCTGGAGAGCTGTCAGGAAATATACTAAGCTAGTTCTTTGATCGAGAACTGCAGCTATTTATTATGAAGCGAAAGGATGGGCTCCAGTATCTCAGGAGAAGATTGAAAGATTTCAACTCGTTGCCAAAGGTTGAGATAAAAGTGTTGGCATAGAAGGAGCTTATAAATATCGGAGACGACCCCTATGCTGAAATCATTGCTAAGATCATTAGAAGGGAAGGGAGGTCGAGGAAATTTGAAAGGCTCAATCCAAGAATTGGCAAAAGAGTGATGGACCATACTAGAATTGATCCTCTGACTGGTAGACTGTGGATGAAGTTTCAGTACAAACCAGTTACATGTTTGAAGAAAGTCCCTCTAAAGCCAATGCCACAGAATGTCTTAAGTAATCTCAACTGGTGGTACGTTGAAAGTGAAACAAGTGAAGCGGTGATGGAAGACTTAGAAGAAAAAGTGATTCTTAGAGTATACGATCCACTGCACCTAGTAAATATTTCCAAAGATGACCTTCAAGTGCTTCATACTCACAAAATCTCGAGTGATGCTCACATGGAGTTTGTGGCCAGAATGTATCAGAATGTGGTTAAAGTATGTGTTGAACAAGGTCTGTTTGCTGGTAGTAGTTTAAATAAACCAGGTACTTAATCAAAATGTAAATAGTTAGAAGCTATCGTCAAGGGGGAGTCTATTGGTACACCTTGTGTGACGATAGCAGTCTAAGTATAGTTGGCATTTTGTGTAAGTCAACTTATGTGATATTGAATATTGACTAGTATTTGATATATGTGTTTATATGTGTTTGATATTGATTGATTGTATGTTTGAACTTGGTGTAACGTATTACAAGAAGTTCAAACATAAAGTTCAAAGATAAATTCAAACATAAGTTAAAACATAAGTTCAAATAGAAGTTTGACATGTGAAATTCGAATTTAGAGTAAATTCGAATTTATCACATAAGGCAGATTCGAATATGGTGTAAATTCGAATTTGCCTATAAGGCAGTTTCAAATTTGTCAGGTGGACAAATTCGAATGGGCCTTGGGCCTGGTTCGAGTTTGTCCTAAGACAAACTCGAAATGGTCAGTATAATTAAGGATTAACTCGAATAATTATGAGACTTTTGCAGAATTCCAGAGAGCAATTAAGCAAAGGCGATCTCGAGTTTATCAGTAGTCAGTGAGTGTTTTCGGAGAGAATCATCACGTAGGTTCATTTGTAGTCGTTCGTACAACGCCGTGGTAGTCTCCGTGTTCCGTGTGTGTGATCTTACCGTCAAACCGCTAACGAGGATTCCGCACTCGTTGGTGTGTGTCGTGTCTAGATAGATCCGTGAGTTCAAGACCATATAGGGTCAAGCAGTGACCACCTCTGAGTCGTCATCAGAAGAAGCTGAAGAGATAGAGGTTGAAGCAGCAGCAGTAGAGACGGTTGATCCGGCTGTCAGAATAGGCAGATATGGATCCAGAATTATGGTAAGTGACAGGGTGGCAGAAAAGAGAGCTGCCAGAGATTCAGATGAGATGACTCTGATTTTGAGGCTGAAGATACTACTCCTTTGGTGCCTAGGCAAAGGGCCAAAAGGCACAGGTTTATGCAGGGAGCTTCATCTGCTTCTGCTCCAGAACCTGAGATTCCTGATGTTCAACCATCCGCTCAACCACCAATCACGCCATCTCCAAGTACTTCTGTTCCATCCACATCGTCCACCTACACTGAAAATAAACGTTTTAAAGAGCTTAGGAGCAAAGTAGACTTCCAGACAGTCCAAATCTTCCAACTCACAAAAGCAGTCAACGAGCTTTAAGAGCATAATGCAAAGATTGATCAAGAAAACATTGAATTGAAGACATTTGTCGCTGATCAAGCTGCTGAAATCAGAACCATGAAGTCCCTCCTCGAGCAGCTAATGAAAAATTTTCAGGCTCAGGGGGAGACCAGCTGCAGAGATGCTCATGAGAAGAGAAGAGAAGATGACGATGGCAATGATCCCGATGCACGAAAAGATAGTGAGCCAGTAGATTTTTCTTCTGCTCAGCATGCTAAAGTTCAGGGGGAGCCTAGTCAGTCAGGAGTTGAAAGAGGCGAGGCTAGTTCTTCAAAGGCCATTGAGAGTGAGATGATTGACGCTCTAATGAATATTGAAGAAGAAGAGATAGAATTTGATTTTTAAGATGATATTGAAGAGTTGGAGGAAGGGGAGTTTGTGCCAGAGGACATAGTTGATTGGAAATCAGATGATGAAGTGATAGAAGATGAAGATGATGATGTTGATGAAGTGATCGTAAATTCACAACCTATCAAAGAGTTATACGTGGAGAATGAGCACAATGTGATTGATATCGACGAGATCAAGTTGGTCTCAGTAGAAGACTCTGAACTAGAGGAAGCTGAGAGAGAACCATCTAGGGCTGAACTGAGAAATCTATGGTTCCGAAAGGAAGTGAAGAGGGCAGAGCCTAAGATGAAGAGGAGAATGAGAGTTCCAGGCTCCGAGAATCTTTCAGGTGGAATTATAAGCTGGTTCTTCGACAGAGAACTGCAGCTATTCATTCTAAAGAGGAGAGATGGACTCCAGTACCTTAGGCGGACGCTCAGAGTATTTTATACATTGCTGAAGGTAGAAGTAAAGGAGTTTGCGTGGAAAGAGTTAATCAATATCGGTGAGGATCCTTATGCTGAGGTTATAGCCAAGATTATCAGAAAAGAGGGCCGATCCGGAAAATTTGAAAGACTCAAGCGAAGGACGGGAAAGAGAGTGGAAGATGAGACAAGGATTGATCCACATACAGGTAGGCCATGGGCTAGAATGGTGTACAAGCCTGTAAAGTGTTTGAAGAAGGTGCCTATGAAGTCGATTCCACAAGATGTTCTAAGTAACATGAAGTGGTGGTATGTAGATGATGATACTGCTGAAGCCGTGATGATAGATACTCAAGACGAAGTTATTTTGCGAGTGTATGATCCATTACATCTAATAAACCTATCCAAGGACGACCTAATGAAGCTACACAATCAGCCTATCTTCTTTCACGAAGGATGGAGATCTGAGGCTAGGAAGTTCCAGAAGATAGTTAGAATATGTATAGATATAGGTTTATATGTAGGTAGTAGTCTATATGGTTCAAGTAGTTAGACAAAATGTAAATAGTTAGAAGCTATCGTCAAGGGGGAGTCTGTTAGTACATCCTGTGTGACGATAGCAGTCTAAGTTTAGATAGCATTTTGTGTAAGTCTATTTACTTGATATTAGATATTAACAAGTGTTTGATATATGTTGGATTATGTATGTTTGATATTGATTGTTTGTATGCTTGAACTTGGTGTAATATATTACAAGAAGTTCAAACATAAAGTTCAAAGATAAATTCAAACATAAGATAAAGCATAAGTTCAAACATAAGTTTGAATGATGAGGTTCGACTTTAGGTATAGATTCGAATTTGTCTTCGAATTTGTCCTAGACAAACTCGAATCTGTCAGTATAATTAAGGGTTAATTCGATTAATTATAAGACTTTTGCAGAATTTGTCAAACATTTAGCAGAAGGCGATCTCGAACTTGATTGCAATCAGAGAGTTTCGTGAGGAGAGAATCGTTGTGTTGGGGCGTTCTAAGTTGTTTGTCTATCACCGTGGTAGTCTCTGTGTTTCGGTGTGCGTGATATATCCGTCAAGCCACTAACGAGGATTCCGCACTCGTTGGAAGGTGTCGCATCAAGATAGATCCGTAGAGTTAAGACCCTACACAGACTCCCCCTTGACGATAACTTCTAGTTGTTGTTCATTGATCGTAATAGACTATCAGATTCATAGACTATGAATACCGAAACTAGATAGCTATTGTCACATCGGGTGTATCAACACACTCCCCTTGATGATAGCTTCTAGTACATATTCATTACTCTATGAAAACCGAAATCACCTTTTCTTCTTTGATATCCAAGACTGCTTTTCTAGTTTCGCTGTCCTCACTGGTTTGTAGACTAACTTAGTCCATGTCCTACCAGTCAGAGGATTTATTCTTATTTTAACCACAACTCTTCTACGAACTCTTAGAGTAACCTCTCAAATCTTGCAGAACGACCCTCCCTTCTGATAGTTTTTGCAAACACCTCAGCATAAGAATCGTCTTCCTAGATTTATAAGGTCCTTCCAAGCTAAATTCACACTTCAAAATCTGATTCATCATTTAAAGCAGACTTCAGCATCTCTAGATCTATCACATTCTGAACTTCATTCAAAACACCTTCATCGAGTGACTTCCAAACAGGTATATCTTTAGGAATAAAGGCTCAATCCTCAAGATCCTCCTGTTCTAAGACATCTTCGAAGACGAACCTCATTTCATATTCATCCAACCCTGACAATGCTCCGATCAGACCTTATCTTCAGTTACTTTAGTTGTATCTGAATCCTTGTCTCTTCGCTTGTCAGCAGCTATGAACACCGACTCCCCCTGAGGATCAGCAAGCTGAGCAGATTGTTGTCTTGAAAGATCTGCCAGCTCACTATCCGGGCGGTCTTCTTTGACTTCTATACAATTCTCCCCCTGAGATGGACGATCTTTCAACAATTCTTCCAGTGTAACCTCCAGATTTGCAATCTGCTGCTGCTGATCAGCCACTGTCTGATCCAACTGGGCATTAGGATGTTGAAGTTCATGAATCGCCGATGTCAGCTGAAGAATCTGTACTGCCTGTTAAAATTCCAATTCTAACACTGTATAGACTTAATCAACACATGAAACAAGTCATAATATGTTAGTTAGGACATTAAAAACCATTATTCAACCATAAAAATGCTATGAAACTCTCCTTACTTACATTCTTTGATGGTTTAGAATGTAAACCAAACACTAGAATTAAGTTCGAGAGAAACAATCGTTATCTTCGTTAAACAGTCACAACCTCGTAAGTTTCGAAAAACTTTGAATAATTTTCAACTTTTTCAACTTATCATATGTTTTGAAAAACATTGAACAATTTTCAACTTAACATAAGTTTTGAAAAACTTTGAACAATTTTCAACCTTTTCAACTTATCAAGGAACCCTTCACTTCTAGCAACTGATTATCACGCAAATTTTGTTTTTCCAACTAGAATGCATCCTAGTAACTTTGACCTTTATCCTACTTAAAATAAAATAGAATAGAATAAAATAAAATAAAAATAAATTTGAATAAAATTTGAACTTTAAGCTACTCAAAACTACTTTAAAAAATCTACAACCTAAACTAACAGAATATTTTTGGCGAGAAAGTCAAAGAAAGGTTCAACCAGATAGCGGTGTCAATACGCACTTTCAGTATTACACTTTCACCCTTAGGAATTTTTTATTCCTTTGATTGTTTGTCGTGACACACATTTCTAGGTGATTGTCGGTATTATTTCCCTTTAAACATGTTACACTTTGGAATATCCCTTGGCCTTTTCATTTATCAAGAAACTTTCTTACGTGTCCCATACTTAGACATACTTTTATGATCAAGGCATACACACAATGATTTTAACTTTTCGGTATTGCAAATTTTCTTTAAAAGCCAAACGTCGGACACAGTTCTGTATTTACATACAACAGAGTGTCTTAGTTTGTCTTAAAGTTTATTTAAAGCTAGCAAGACAGTGGTGACAGGTCTGTACTGACGTACAACAGAGCGACTTATCTTACTAACTCGAGTCAAACCAGAGGTAACAGGTCTGTACTTACGTAAAACAAAGTGACTTGTTTTGACTCTCAACTTACTATCATGATTTTTCTATTCTATTCTTTTCTTTAAGATGTATCTGATGTGGCTATACATCCCCCAGAAAATTTGCATACCTCATTAGAATCATTGTCTGTATGTCTCTAACATAAAAATTAAGACCCTTTGGTAATACATCTAAGTTAGTTGCACATGTGACTTTTTCTTGAATATTTTATTAGCTTTGAGATTCCCTTTGTGTATTATGCCTACCAACAAATCAAACTAGAAAATGTATATCACTTAGAGTTTAAGTTGCATTATGTGTGAAAGCTTAACACTTAGAGATTGTATCGACAGTGCTAATTTTCGTCACTTTGGACATATGTATCTAAGACTTAACTAATTTTCTAATATTCTCTTTTTTTAATGGGTTTCTCTCTTTTTTCTTTTGTTTTTCATAGATAAGAATAAGCTGATAACGTAACCTACTAAACTTACTATAATAGAATTAAAGTCTACTTAACAATTAAGTTACTATAAAATGAAAGAAAATATACTAAGGTCAAGTTACTCTGGATTACGCATGTCATTTAGTCAAACTAACAACTCAAAGCGTGACTTATCAAATGCTTTAGTGAAAAGATTTGCATAGTTGTTATAACCAACATTGTTATATCAATTACCACACTTTACCATTTTCCCGTAAGACTTCTCCACTTGGTCTGAGGACCCAATCAGCCTGCCTGCTGTTTCGTCCTTTGTACCCCTGCCCTGTGTCGAGAGCAACCACTATCCATAAACCATTGGATATTAGGACCTGTAGTTAACTCCTGCACTCTAAACAAGAAAAGTTAGTTATCACGGGGAACCCAAGCCATGACTGACTTGGTAATACCATCCTCATCCCCAAACTTGAACTCTTTCAAATACCCATATCTCCTTTTAGGTGACTTGGGTTTTTGATTGAGAACCTGTTGTGGAGTTGAATGATTAACATCCTTTCTCGACCTTTCGGTTGGTCTTTGCGGTTCAGACCTTGAATAACATCTGTTATAGTACATCTCAGTTTGATAGTTCTGGGCTCTACCTGGTGTGTCATTTTGTCTGAGAGACACCGGTGATTGTCGACTACCTAGACGTGACATCACAATTGAGTTCTTCTCAGAAATTTGAGAACTACTCCGGCTCGTATCACTAGGCATTGTTTTTAAGGTTTGCTGCTCTTGTTTCCCTATGTTTAGTGAAGACTCTGACTTTTTGTAGGGAGAACCTGAAGCAACATGTCCTTTCTCATGACACTTAAAGCAAGACATCTTGTCAATAGATTTCTTATAGGCACTCTTTGACCTAGGTGTCTTACTAATGCCCTGATTGTTTGTATCAACAACTTGGTTTAACTCCCCTTTGTTATTATTACTTATAGTTTTTTCTTCTTCTAGTTTTAGTTTACAACTAGACTGAACACACTGTACTATTTGCCTAACCTGAGGAGTAGTTGAAGATACTTTAAAAGACTCAGTTACCTTGCCTACCTCTGATTTAACCATATCATTGGTCTCATCCTTAGGAGTAGGTACATGATTGCTATTTGCCTTAACAACCTTAGCCCTAGACTCAACTAATTCCATATCTCTAAGAGAGATCTCTTTGGTTAGTGACTCTACATGCTCATAAATTAGTTCATTCCTGACACTTTGTTCAATTAATTTGTCATTCAAAACTATTATATCTTGAGCATCATTTCTCAGTTTGGCCTGAAGATCTTCCTTAATGTCTAATAAATTAGCATTATCTAATTTTAAGGATTGAATTTGAGCAGTCATAGATGAATGTGTTTCTAGCACTAGGTTCAAGTTATCATTTAACGTAGTACAAAAAACACATATGAAAAGTAGAAAAGTTTAGAATTACCTTTTTCCGATCAGATTTGATGTTGGCCATCTGAGCTGCAAACTTCAAAGTAGTCAGCTCCTCAGTAATTTGCAGCACCAAAGGATCTGAGTCAGACTGTTGCGTATCCTCTTTATTTTCCTCTTCTGCTCTCGTATCCGTTTCTGTCACTTCGGCCATGAAAGCCCTAGTATTCGTCTTTGGATGTGTATTCCAATCATATGTGCCATCTAACTGTTTGTTAGACTCCACATTAGTAAGTAAACCAGCTACTGAACCCTGATTCTCTGATCTCTGATTCCTTGAACTGGCTAAATACTGACGTCCCGAGTTCTGATGATTTTCCATCTTAGGTCGTTGACACTCTCTCGCAAAGTGTCCAAACCCCTGACAGTTAAAACACCTAACTTTTGACTTATCGAATCCTACATTGTTCACACTTAGATTTCTTTCCGTTCTTTTCATGAACCTTTTTAATCTCTGTGTGACCATAGCCAATTGCCATTGTAGGTCCATTTGCTCTAAGTCATCCGGATCCACCTGATCATAATCTTCTTCCCATAGAGTTGGATCAATTATTTTCCCTTGAATACAATTTCCGTAATCTGCTACAAACGATGCGAGAAGCTTCAGTTGCTCCTCTACAGTTTTAGCACTCATTGGCATTTTTGTGTATCCCTGAGACGATGATCCTGAAGTAGATGCCTGTGGCTGATCATCCGGATTTGAAAAACCCAGAAAGGCCCTATCATAAGATTCTTCTGCTTCTCTTGGTACGCCTTCTTGTTCTCCAGAATAAAATGCTGTGGCTGTTTGTAGTTCACTCGCGACTGAAGGTTTGGACGTCCCAAAATACATGTCCGGATCCTGTACTTGGTCATATTCCCGTTCCTTCTTCAGCAACTGAAAGTTATAAGCCCTCAGCATTCCAATGACTCCTTCTAGAGTTAGAGTCTCAAATTTCTCTTCATCATGCTTTATCAGCGCTACGTACATCTCCCATTTTGCTGGTAAACCATCCAGAAGCTTCTCAATCTTCTCTAATTCACGATACTCAACATCGTGATTGTCTAACTCTGTCAACAAGTGATAGAACCTTGTGATGGTCTCATCTAGCTTTTTGTTTTGCAGCGCCTTGAAAATTGCAAACTGCTGCTTGAGCATCTCCATTCTACCTTTCCTAACCCGCGGATTTCCTTCACACCTTTTCTCCAGTGCATCCCACAACTCTTTTGCTGTTTGCTGATTTCGAAATGTGTGCAGGATCTCCTGAGGTAATGCCATTCTAATAATCGAGAATGCTCGCTTCTCGGCCTCATATAGCTTCTTATCATCATCCTTCATCATTTGATATGATAAGACTCGTTGACGTCCCTCAACTTCTGTTGTAGGTGGAATGTATCCCTCGCTGATACAAATCCACATTCTCATATCATTGAATCGTGCGAAGTCGGCGAACCTATCGTTCCACCAATAATAATCTTCCAACTTCATTAGCTTAGGTGAAGAATTTGCCTTTCCGACCTCATGGTCCATTTCAATAAACCTTTGTAAACTTGTCATTGTTTCAAAAATTCTTGAATTAGAACTTAATTAATTTTATTTGAAATTAATTTAAATTAACCCTTTCGAACTTGGTTAGGTTCGAATTTGGTTAATTTTAAATTTGTTTGAAATTAAATTCGAAATTAAGTTTGAACTCAACCAAATTCGAAATATTGACAAATTCGAAGATGATGACAAGTTCGAATATTTAAATTCGAATTTAAAGAAATTCGGAAATGAATAAATTCGAATTAATAAAATTCGAATCAAACCCTAAAATAACTTCGATAGGAGTGTATTTTCTGACAAATTCGAATTTTGTATAAACCCTAATACCCCCTTGATGTTCGAGCGCCGCAAGTTCGAAAAACGGCTAAAAGTTCAAATTTTTTCAACTTTTCAGATTAAACCAAAGTTTTTAGAATTAAAAACTCTGATTTCGACCAAAAATGTTGAACTAATAAGAACTTTTTCCCGATATCTTACTTGAAAAACTTGAAATCTATGCAAAAACGTGATTTGACCGTCCAAAAACGTCAAGAAACCACAGATGTTGCTTGTGAACACGAAAAACACCACGAACACCCTAATGGCTCTGATACCACATGTAAGGTCTGCTATCTACGGATCCTATCTTGACGCGACACCTGCCAACGAGTGCGGAATCCTCGTTAGCACCTTGACGGATAGACCACGCACACCGAAACATGGAGACTAGCATAGTGACAGACGAACAACGGATCGTCCCAACACGATGATTTTCTCCACGCGAAACTCTCTGATTGCTAGCAAGTTCGAGATCGCCTTTTGCTAAACGCTCTGACAAATTCTGCAAAAGTCTTCTTCACCCGGATGGTCTTTTTGCTCTCAAGTTCGACAGAACCTCTGAGCCGACAAGATCTTCTTTTCAAAACTGATTCGGATCCTTAATTATAGACCCTGGTTCGAACTTGACCAGGACAAGTTCGGCTGTGCCCAAGGCCTTTCAAACTTGTCCTCCTTAAGTTCGAACCATAGCTTTCGAACTTATCTTTGAACTTGTTCCTAGAACTTATTCTAGAACTTAATATGATAGTCTAAAACTTATCATACAAATGTAAGCATCATACACAATCAAGATATCAATAACAAAACTAGACTACTGTCGTCACACCGGATGTACCAACATTCTACCCACTTTGAGAAGTAGTCTATGGCAACTAGAAGAAATTTTACCCTTCCGGGTGCCTCTGGGAAAGGACCCACTATATCGATGCCCCATTTTTCAAATGGCCAACATCCTCCCCCTGGTACCATAGCATGCTTTGGTTGATGCGGAATCCGAGCATGGGGTTGACAGGAATGACAAGTTTGCAATTCTTTCTCTGCATCTTGGTATATGCTAGGCCAAATGTATCCCAGCCTAATGATTTTGGTGGCCACCTTTCTAGCTCCTGAATGCATCCCGCAGGACCCCATATGAACCTCTTGGAGAACATTAGAGGCTTGTGTTGGTCCTACACATCTGACCACGACATTAGATAAGACCTTATGTATAGAATTCCTTCCTTCTCTGCATAAAGAGGAGCTTTCCGCTGTATCTTTCTGGCTTCTTCCTTATCATCAGGAAGTTCATTATGCTTTAAGTAGGCCATCAGGGGGGCCATCCAGCTGTTCTCCTCTTCCTCTACTAAGCACACCGCCATTACGACTGTCATTGGTTCCTTTAACACGTCCCCAAGTACCTACTTAGTCACTTGAGAGAAAGCCACAGACGCCAACTTACTCAGAACGTCGGCCTTCTTGTTCTTACCTCTAGGTATCAGATTGATTTCCCAATGAGGGAATCCTTTTAGACTGTCTTGCGCAATTCTTAAGTAATTCTTCATGGACTCATCCCTAACTTCAAACGTGCCTTCCACCTGGTTGGCCACTAACTGCGAGTCCACTTTAATCACCAAGCTTTGTACACCCATTTCTTTAGCTATGCGGAGTCCGGCCAGCAAAGCCTCATACTCTGATTCGTTGTTGGAGGTCATAAATTCAAACCTTAAAGCATATGTATACTCCTTACCTTTGGGACTGATCAACAAAAGTCCTGCCCCTGATCCCTCTGAACTAGAAGAGCCATCTGTATAGAGGGTCTAGCTATGAGTACATTCCTTTTCTCCTTCTGAAATGGGAATGTTGTCGTTAGGAGCTTCCTCACCTGCAGGCATTTTCGCTATGAAGTCCGCTAGTATCTGTCCCTTCACCGCCGTTCTTGGTTCGAAGACAATTTCGTAACCTCCTAACTCAATAGCCCATTTGGCTAATCTTCCTGACTTTTCGGGTTTTGACAGTACTTGTCTTAATGGATAGTCAGTCATGACCTGAATAGTGTGTGCCTGAAAGTACCTTCGTAGCTTCCGAGCAGAGTGCACCAAAGCTAGTGCTAGTTTCTCCAACGGAGGATATCTTTCCTCAGCTCCCTGCAAGGTTTTACTGATAAAATGAATTGGTACCTGCTTTCCCTTCCGAGTAGCCAGCAACACCGAGTTGACAGATTGATTTGAAGCAGCTAGGTATACCACCAGGTCTTCTCCAGGTTCAGGGGCTGTGAGAGTTGGAAGATCTTTTACGTATTTTTTGTCCTTTGTAAATGCCTCCTCCGCTTCAGCTGTCCACCGATATTGGCTCTTTTCTAGGCATCCTTACAGAGTTTTGAAAAAAGGAATAGATCTTTCTACTGCTTTGGACAAAAAAAGACTCACAGCTACCAATTTTCCATTTAAGCTTTGAACTTCTTTAATTGTGGAAGGGGACCTCATAGAGCTGATATCCCTGATTTTGGCAGGATCTACTTCAATTCCATCTGGGGTAATGATGTGACCTAGGAAGTGTCCTCGTTCCATTCCAAAAGAACACTTTTTTGGATTGAGGTTCATATTGATTCTTTGCAAGGTTGCAAAAGTTTCTTCTATGTCCAATAGGAGCTCCTCCTCAGTTCTGCTTTTTATCACCATATCGTCGACATAGGCTTCTAAGTTTCTTCCTATCTGACCTCCGAATAGCTTATCTACCAACCTCTGGTATGTTGCTCTTGCATTCTTGAGACCGAAAGGAATGTTTTGATAACAGAAAACTCCTCCATTGGTGTGGAAAGCTGTCTTTTCCTCGTCTCCTTTGGACGTCAAGATCTGGTGATACCCCTTATACGCATCTAAGAAACATTTCCAGCGAAAGCCAGATAAATATTCAATCTTCCAATCAATCTCAGGCAGAGGATGGCAATCTATGGGGGTGACCTTATTCAAATATGTGAAATCTACACACATCCTCCAAGTTCCATCTCCCTTTTTGACCATCACAGGATTTACCACCCATGAAGGGTATTGAACTTCTCGGAGTATGCCTGCCTTCACCAGCTTGCTTACCTCTTCATCCATGGCTTTACTGCGCTCTGGGGCCAATGTTCTCTTCTTCTGTCTGATAGGCTCTACGGAAGGTGGAATTCGGAGGTGATGCATAGTGGTGTATGGTGCTTCACCTGGAATACTAACTTCCCTAGGGATGCCTGTCATGTCTGACGGTGATCAGGCGAATACGGCCAAATTCTGCTTCAGTAACTCAACGAGCTGGCTTCTTCCTCTGTCTGACATGTTTCTGCCCACTCTGACTGATTGCTCTGGATGCTTATCGTTAATGACGACCTCCTCCCCTTCTTCAGGTTGCTCCCCTTTCTTTTCATTTTCTTCCTCCTTCCCTTGCTGGACATTCTTACAATCCACCATTGGTAATTTTTCGGAATTCAAGGTGGCTAAGCCCCAAGGAGTAAGGAATTGCACCATCGCATGGGGGGTGGACACAACCATCCCCAGCTTGCCCATGGCTGTCCTTCCCAAAATAATGTTGTAAGGGGACGGTGATCTGATTACCAAAAACTCCAAGCTTTCCCTCTTTTGTTTGGGTAATTTTCCAATCCACACAGGAAGGGTGATCCGTCCCTCTGGCCATTTTGTCTCTCCAGAGAAGCCCACCAGGGGGGTGGTAGAGGGTTGTATAAAACGTCTTTCTGCTTCTAATAGTTTGTCAAAGCAATGACCATACATTATTTCACAAGCACTGCCGGTATCACAATAAACCTTCCGTATGAGGTGGGTTTCTATCTGTACACTGATTAACACAGGGTCAATTAAAAAATGTGGTTCGAAAGTATAGGGACTAACCTCCGAGTAAGTAACTTTTTGCCTTTTTGAATCTTCCTCCATTCTTATCATCTAGATTTCATTGGTAGCCTTAGGAGCAGCCTCCTGCAATTTCCCCTCCTTCCGCCAAAGCGGCTTCCTTACGCCGGATCCTTCAGCCTCCTTCTTAGGTTGTCTGAGATTTTTCACTTGATGTGCTAACTTTCCTGTCTTGACTGCCTCTTCCACCTGTTTTGGTAGCTCCGTAAAGCAATTGGTGTCATGGCCGTGGTCTTCATGAAAGTCACAATACCTGCTTTTATCCTTGTTCTTTGGGTTCCCCATCATCCGAGGAGGAGGGCAGAAGGATGTGTTTGTCTTTTTCAGTGGCCAATATTTCTTGTGGGGTTTTGACAAAGTAGAGAGTAATCCATGAGAAGGTGAATGTGGCGAGGGACTGTAGGTACCTAACTGTCTTCTGGAATATGGAGTGAACCTGCTAGGAGGTCTGCTACGGGATTGCTTATCGGAGGGGGGACTACGAGCTCTCCTTTCTACCCCTCTTGCTTGTTCGCTGGAACCTCCTTTCTTCTGCCCTTGTGTACCATAAACAGCTGTCTCCTTCGACCTTATGAACGAATACACTTTGTCCAGAAGGACATGATAAGATTCCGACAAATCTGCTGAAAGGATTTCTACCAACTATCTGGTACCAGAAATTTTGTTATCCTCATTGAGGGCTCTGATCTGCTGGCTTTCTATATTGTATCGCTCCACAAAAGACCTTACAGTCTTCCCTTCAGCCTGTTTGATGTTGTGGACTTCTAGATGAGTCTTTGTATATTTCTTCTGCTGCATGAAATTAGTTCTGCACTTCGTTTTAAGGTCCTCAAAGGTGTTGATAGAAGAAGGCTGCAAACTTTCAAACCAAAGTCTTGCTATCCCTTTAAGGGTCAAAGGGAACATATGACATGCCACGGGCATGGACCACTTGGATATCTTCATTATTCCAGCAAAAAGTCGTAAATGGTCGTCTGGATCTCCCAAGCCTTCATAAACCCCAATATTTGTTGGAAACTTTAATCCCTCTTGGAGCGGGAAATCTTCAATCCATTTTACAAATGGTGTTGCCTCTATCATGGCATTAGCACGTCCTCCTTGCTGTGCTAACATTTGTTGAGCCATACCTTCTCCATTCACTCTTGTCATCTGAGGCATCTCTCCCCCCAAAGGCATTTGATGCATAGCTTGGATAAAAGGGTTTGGAATCCACCCTTGGTGCATTCCAGAATATGGCCCCCAGGCATGGGAATGAGGCATCTGTGGAGGGGTAAGGTATGGGTTAGCAAACTTCCAATATTCTCCGTAGTTCACCCCTAGGAGACCCATAGTTCTCGTACTCAAAGACGATTGATTGCCTTCTCCTGCTGACTGACTGCTTCCTCCAATTGCTTGATGAAAACTTGTGATTGGGGGTGGGAGAACTCTCCTCTCTCTTTCCTCCAAAGGAATGGTTGTGACTACCGTGGACATGGTGCCTACATGAGATCCTCCTGATACGTTGACAAACCCCTCCGAAGAGACAAAAGTTGCCTCCCCTTCTACATACGGATATAGGCATGCCCGTACACCAGCTAGTGCATTTCTTCTTTCTGCTTCACGGGTCATCATAGCTTGAAGCTGCTCGTAGTGCTGTTGGATGAATAAAGGGTCTATAGAAGGGTTGACGGGATTATTGACAGAATTCTCCTTAATTACCAGGTTACATAATGGGTTTACTGGCATTAACAGGGGTGCAATGGGATCATGGGCAGTGGACGGTATCGTTATGGGAGAACTGGTTAAGGGTGGAGGAATCATTTGCTTGACTGCTTGTTTGACTTCTTGCTCAGGGTTGGGTTCGAGAAATTTGCTTGTCTATTAACAAAAGAAAATATGGATTTATATTGCAAGAACCGGTGTAAATCCAGCCGGTCCCACGGATGGCGCCATTTGTTTAGACGTTAAACTCCGTTCCAGCTCCAAAGCACTTAGATCCAAATGAACTGAAATACAACAGAAAAACATCAGTGTGCAACACAGGGGGAGAACCCCTGTGAGGCACCTCCGACGCCCAAGTTAGACATACGCCGGGTAACAATGGATTAAGTCTTAAATAAATGAGAGATCAAGTGTATTCAGGGGAATAGTATATATTTTGTGCTTACCTTGTTTATGAAGAAGGAGAAGACATTTATAACTTCTCTTGCTTAATTCCCATTAGCACATAATACAAAGCAGAGACATGCCTATAACCCGGATAAAAGGAGGAGCTTCTGGTTTGTACTATGGACGGCTCTGAGGACAGGAATGGTCTTCTGCGCGCCTCCATTTCTTAAGCGGCTTCATCTGCTTTGTCACATCCTCAGGTCAACACCTACTTGACTCAGAGGTAAGACCATGTTGAAGCTTTCCAAAAAGAGCTTCTTGGAATTTCCTTAATATGGATAATTATTTTACCCACATAAACACTGACCAACAAAGTTGGTTCTTTAGAAACTCAATGACCTCCCTCCCTTCTATCATACCAGACTCTGTGTCTGCTCAGCTTAAGGGGTTCTTTGATTCGTTCAAGACTTCCTTTTCAACCTCTGCTCCCCAAACTGATCTATCCTTTCAGCTGCTTGCACTCACTGCCCAGCTGCAAACACTCTTCCCTACCCTCTCAACAATTCTTTCTACCCAACAGGACTCTATGTCCATCCTGGCTGCTGTTTCCCAACAGCTGTCAGCTCTCCTTGACACTTGTACAAATACTCTCCCTTCCACTTTGGCCAGCTTGAACACCTTAGTGGTCTCTGACAAATTTTGTGTCAATAAACCTTGATGATATGCAAGATTCTCTTGAATTAAATCTTGCACAACTTCAAAGTTTGCTGTTCACAGCTTCTGACAGGGAAGCCATTACTCGGCTGTCATCTCTTGCTACTTACCACTCTGCCTCTCTTCACACCTTTGTTACCCAACTTGCAGAGGTAAAGGATAACTTGGCTTTCTTAGTGCATAGCCTTGTTGGTTCAAAACCTGCTGCCAAAACTGCTACCCTGTTTGCTGAATTCGTTTCTTCAGGCGGACCCATTGTTGAAAGCTCTGTGCCATCTCCTGCAAAGGGGGAGAAGATATCTGCCTCAAAGACTAAGTCTAAGGGGGAGAAATCTTCATCTCCCTCTAAGGAGAAATCACCATCAGTAGGACAAGTAGCAGGTGTCTCCCAAACAGGTCCTACTGTGGATGTCTCCAAATCAACTGAAGCTGCTCAGCCTACTTAGGATGGATCTCCAAACCCTGCACCATCTAAGGGGGAGGAATCCTTTGCTGGGGACAGGCCAAGCAGAAGGAGACATCTAATAGTGGAGCAAACTTAAAAAGAACAGGAAGAGGAACCTGAAGCTGTCATAACCACAACAGCCAAAGGAAAGAGGAAAGCCTCAGTGGATCCTGACTACCTCAAAGCTGCTCAACTAAAATTTGATAAGGCTCTGGCCAAAGAAATGGGTCTTCCAATGGAGACGTATTATAAATTCAAAGAACAGCAGCTTTGATCCATTGGAAGATTAAAAAGAGAAGAAGCCTCTGCTAAAGCTGCAAAGGCCTTTGCATACAAGGAGGCAAGAAAAGCTAAAATGCCTTCCTTGGATGTTCAAAGGAAACTACTAGAGGCTGCCAATGAGTCAGTGGCTGAGAAAGAAGGAGAGATTGAAAAAGGTGCTCAGGTCTCTATGATCAAGTCTAAGCCATCATCGTCCTCTGCAAGAGCCCGAATACACTTTGACAACTTAGCAAGGAGGAAATTCTTTGAAGTTGCCAACAGAAGGCTTGCCAAGGAAACAATTGTGAAAGTTGTTCCCATTTCAAAGAAAGGCAAACAGTGGAAGCTTCAAATAACCAGGATAGGTGCTGAAGGTCAAGAATTGGAAGCATATGAACACACTGATGTTGCTCAAATGGGGTACAAAGGATGGGTGGAATTGGCAGTTTCCCTGAGTCAGTCTAAGTCTGAAACTACTATGACTATCAGGGCATATGTCAAAACATTAATGGAAAGAGTTAAGAATCTTTTCCTGATTACAGAAGAACAAATCAAGGGTACCTCAGTGGTTGAACCCAAGATTAAGTCCAATAGAAGGAGGAAGGATACTGAGCTGGAAGAACTCCTAATAATGATTGATCAAGGTGATATAGCTGTTGAGATCAAAGGAGTAGATCACAGCCTTCCCAGAGGAGTGGAACCTGAGGAAGACAAGCTAATAGAGGAACCTGAGCTTGGGGTATTTTTTGTTGATCCCCTATTAAAGAAAAAGTGTTTCCAGAGAGCATCAGATTTGCATAAGGTTGGTATTAAGCAGCTCATAGCTTTTAGACTTGCTAACTCTTTCAAACAATCTGCAAGATGGAGAGCAGCTATCTGGGAACAGCTTAAAGGGTTCCATGAGAGAGGATAGCTTCAACATCCTAACTTCATGTTCCTCAGAAATGGAATGGAGGAAATTGAAGAAACCAGAGAACATTTTGAAAAAATATTCAAAGAAGAACCACAGCAGCTTGGAGGTCCATCTAATACTGAGTAGATGAAGAATGGAAGCTGTCCATAAATTGGACAGGCTTGCCGTTACTTGCTCCCACTATCAACAGTCCAAATTGTTGAAACTTTTCTCGTACATATGTTGTACTTTATTACATTAGTTGTAATTTTCTTATTACATTAGTTGTAATCTTCATTAGTACATTAGTTGTACTCTTGTAAGAACATGTGTTGTTTGTAATTAAAATCAGTATATATAAACTGATCCTTTACTTTACTTCAATGTTGAAATTTCATTTCAGCAAAATTGTACTGTAAAAATATATAGTGATTATTGATAGAATCAGCTTAGGTTGATTATTGCAAATAGGGGGAGATTGTTAGGCACAAAAAGGCCTCAGTCAAACTTGTTCTACTTCTTAGGGGGAGATTTTTAATCAAACCTGTTTGATGCACTTGAAGGTATAATTTAAGTCCTGTTAATGCCTTATTGAAACCTAATAAGTGATTTGCAATATTAGTCAAAGTTGTTTACCCTGTTGCATTTGTTGCAACTAAGGCAGATTTCCCAATCTGTTCTATTCTGTTGAACAGGCTGGACATAAACTGTCTACGCTGCTATATACTGTTGAGCAGCTTGGATAAATTCTAAGTGTTCAGTTCCATGTGAAAAGAACCTGTTCTTTGTGAACAGACTAAAACACTTTATGGAATATGTTTCCATGTCCTCATGTATTGTTTTAGACTACAAGATTAGTTTACAAAGTCGAATACAAAGTGGAATACAGAAGCTGCAAAGAATGCCTACGTTGTTCTGTTACATGAAGACAAAGTGGATATTGAAATGGGTGACAGACCATTTCTTATATCAAAATGGCCATAACAGAAGTTGAAAGGTTCAAAGTTGACATTCCTCTTTTAGTTAAAGCCTTCTACAACAGAGAAAAAAAGGAAAAGACAAAGATTTTGCAATGTAAAGACAATTCTGCTTTGTCAAAACGTGCAGAAAAGTTGTTTTGTGTTTTTTGAAAGACATTACACTATCTCCTTGTCCAATGAGGAAGCTTCACTGAGATTTTCAGTGAGAGTATAAAAGGAAGCTTCTAAGGAATGTGAGATAACCAAGAGTGTGAATTTCAGATCGTGCAAAGAAGTGTGTTTTCTTGCATGCAAGTCTGCTTGAATAAAACAGTAACGTGTGTCCAAGCTGTTCTTATTCAAGCTGTCCATCTGTCTATCTTGTAAATAGTGAGTTCATCTTAGTGAGTGTATTCATTGTAGCTAGTCTGAGTGTGTCTTAGAATAGCTAAACATCTGTTGTATCTGTCATCTCAGCTTGAACCATTCTGCAGTTCAAGCTTGTTTGTAATTAACACTTGTTGACAATATATACAAACATTGAGAAAAGTGTGTTGAATTTTAAATAGCTGTATTCACCCCCCTCTACAGCTTAGAGAAACATACTATGGAAACCTTTTGGGACCTACACTAATGACATGACCTTGCTCATCCATCTTGTTTATGAAAACCCATTTTGTGCCAATTATAGTTTTCCCTTTAGGCATAGGGACCAACTTCCATACTTTGTTTCTATTAAACTGATTGAGTTCTTCTTGCATCGCAGTGATCCAATTGGCATCTTTCAGTGCATCATCAACTCTCTTTGGCTGCATTAGGGACACAAAACTTGAAAACATACAAAAGTTTCCAAGACTGTCCCACCTTGTCTGCACTCCTTTGTTGATGTCACCAATGATTTGATCATTAGGATGACATCTGATCCACTTAGGATCATGTTTCAATGATGATTCCTCTGAATCAACTTCATTCACATTAGGTATTGTAGAGCATCTGTCAGGATTTTCAGACACACTGATAACTAGAGCATGTTCCCCTGTTGAGAATGAATCATTGTTGTTGAACACATCAACTGAGGATTCAGGGAAATCCGCATTGATTAGTTATGAACATGGTACATTTACTATATCAGTACACTTATTCACACAGGGTGTACCTATATAATCATCATATGCCCATTGTGGTTAACAGGTTCCACTCTAGGTGATATGGAAGCTTTTGAGTCCTTTTCTTCAGCATTGGAATGCATAAGATCATCAAAGCTGAAATCTCCTGAAACTGATTCTTTGGTAGAAGGATTTATGGACTCCTCAAAGGTGACATTGACAGATTAATCTATCACCTTTCTTTTGAAGTTGTATACTCTGAAGGCTTTAGAAACTGCTGAGTATCCAACAAACACTCCTTCATCAGCTATGGGTTCAAATTTGGCCAGCTGATCCCTTTGGTTCAGAATGAAGCAAGGGCATCCAAACACATGGAATTAGCTTATATTTGGTTTTCTCCCTTTTATTAATTCATAGGGAGTCTTATTGAACCTTTTCACCAATAAGGATCTGTTTTAAGTGAAGAAGACAGTGTTGACAGCTTCAACCCAAACAGATGAAGGCAAAGCTGATGCACACAACATTCTCCTAGAAGCTTCTATGAGGGTTTTGTTCCTCCTTTCAGCCACTCCATTTTGTTGTGGAGTTCTCACAACTAAAAAGTTTTGAGATATTCCTCTTTCTTCACAGAAGTCCTCAAGAGTACTGTTTTTAAATTCAGTACCATGATCACTTCTAAGCTTCTTGACTTAGGCAGAGTTTAGAACTTCCATCTTCTCGATAAACCCAATAATTTCTCTGGCAGCCTCTCATTTGGTCTTTAGGAAGATCACCCAAGTGTACCTAGAACTCATCAACCATTATTAAGGTGTATCTTCTACCTCCTAGACTTGAGACACTAACAGGTCCAAACAAGTCCATGTGGATAAAGAAGAGAGATGTATCAATAGAGAAATTATGTTAGATTTAAAAGATGATTTTTTTTTCTTACCTTCTCACAAGCTGTGCAGAGTTTATCCTTAACATAAGTTATAGAAGGCAAACCTTTTGTGCCATAACCAGTTGAGGTCTGCATTGCTTCTTGAGATGAAATTGGTTTCAGTTGTTGGATCAACAGATTTCATATCTACAACATATACACCTTTCTTTCTTTGTGCACACAACACAACTTTGCATTGGGGATCGACTATGTACCCTAAGTGTTCATCAAAGCTAACATTGTAGCCAACAACACACAGTTGACTAATGCTTACAAGATTATGTATTAGCCCAGACACATAGGCTACTCTGTTGAAGACTGCAGCACCAGCGTGAAGGGTTCCATATCCTTCTGTGGATCCCTAGACATTGTCACCAAAGGTGACCTTTGGGCCTTTTTCAGGCTTGAGATCACTCAGCAAATATATGCAACCTGTCATGTGGCCAGAGCAGCCACTGTCCAAGTCCAAACCTGGCTTGGTTGTTTAACCTGCAGACTGAGATCAACACTAATATTTCCAATTTGGATTGTATCTGATGAGATACTCTCCACAATGACAAGGTTACTTCCAGCACTGCTGGTTTTTGCAATGTTGGAGCTAACAGTGTCAGTAGGCCTTATGTCCTCAGTTTCAGGATAATCCTTGGCCATGTGAGTGTTCTTTCCACATTTATAACATTTTCTATTTTTGGACTTTTTGAAAGAAGAACTCCCGGAAACACATTCTGGTTTATCTCTATTGGACTTCTCAACAGGTTTTAAAATGTTTCACTTGTTTTAGAATAGCCAATAGGTTGGGTTAAAGGTACAACAGCAACAGCTTTGCCTGTGTCCTCTTTCCTCTTTTTAGGTGGACATAGATCAAATACAGGTAATTTAACTGTCTTTTATCCTTCCACACATTTGGAAAACTTATTTTCAGTTTTCTCAGGTTGAGCAATGACTTTACCTTTCCCTCTACTGAGCTATGATGACTTTTGCCTACTTGTGGTAGCATGATCATCACTCTTGGTTTTAACAAAAGATTTTCTTTCATTTATAACTAGTTTTCTATTATGATTTAAAAACTTATTTGAAATCACAGAAGACTTGCATCCAACATGAGACTTACCCCTGTTGGATGCAGACTGCTAGCCTTTTGAAAATTTCTTCTCAAACTGTTCAGCATTGAATGGAGGAACAGGTTTCTTACCACCAGCTTTAATATCAGAACCTGTCTGGTTGACAGGTTTAGTGACCAAAGCTGCAGTGTTATCTTGTTTTCCATTCTGTTGTTTATGTGAACTAGCTAAGCACTTAGCAGGATGGTTTGATGGAGAACACATTCCATCACCAGTCTTTGCAACCTTTTCACATAAACTGTCTGTGTTTCGAGGCCTGACAAACCTGTTTGTTATAATCAGCTTTCCATTTACATTTTGAATGAATGTATTTGGAAGCTCACCAAGAGAGGACAAATCTGTTTCCAGATTCTTGATTTCAACAATTGAAGCTGTTGTATCAAGATCTCCTCCAAGATAAGCTTGGATTTGAGCTGGAATTTGCTTATTGATACATTGACTGACTCTCTTAGCTGAATGGCACCAATAGTCAACAATCTATTGTAGCTTAGAGTGCTTTGAGTCTGTTTCTCTCTTTTCCTATAATAAAATAGCATTGATGTGTTTTACCTCATCAAGTTCAGTTTTCAACTTATGAAAACTGTCCTGTTCATTAGATTTTATGTCAACATCAGTTTTTAGCTTAGAGATTTCAGACTTCAAAGCATCATGCTTCTCAATGGCAACTTTCTAATCCACAAGTAAGTAATCAAACAATTTAACTTTTTCTTCAGAGTTGAAATCCTTAAAGTTTTGTACCTTATACATCATGGTGGGATTCCAGTTCTCTAAAGAGCTGAGAGCTTCTACTTCAACCAAGTCTTGCTTGAAGTTACTTGTTGAAGGGGCATCATTGTTGGCTACCAGACAGTTGTTATCTTCTTCATCAGATGATGAATCAGAGTCTACCCAGTCACATGTTTCAGCCATAAGTCCCTTTTGTTTGTTGGAAGCCACAGAGTCTTCCAACTTTTTCAACTTGACCATGGCCATAGGGTACTTAACCCTGTAGCCATCGTCCTTGTTTGTGTTGTAAGGCTTGGAGGATGAGCCAACAACTTTAGAGACACAGTCAGCAGCTATATGGCATTTTTTGCCACATTTAAAGCACTCAACCTTGGATTTATCAAATGCCTTCTTTTTGGTAGCACCTGATTTCCTTTGCAGCATCTTACCTTCAAATCATTTCTAATTGAATTTTCTAGACAAGCATAGCAATCATTTGCTCATCATCAAGTTCAGTAAGATCTTCAAAATCTTCTTCTTCTTCAGACATCACATCCAATTCATCATAAGCCTGTTGATCAGCTTGTGTGAACACATCACACATTTGACTCACAGGCTGTCTCACACTAGCCACTAAGGCTATACCTCTCTTGGACATTTCCAAGGCATTTCTCCTTTGTTGCCATGATTTTTCATCATTTAGCAAGGATTCATAGAGGTTAACTAGATCCATGCCTCTGATAGTGCCTGAATTTCAAAGAAAATTAGAAAAATAGTTCCATTCCTTAGGCAGTATGTCCAGGAACTTGTTTACCAGGGTTAGGCTGTGCTTAGTGATCCCAACAGCTTTGAGATCATTAATTAATGAAGTGAAGCTGGTAGAGGTATCAGTGAGATTCTCCTTTGGTTTTGCAAAGAACTGTTCCTATTGTCGAACAAGATTGTTTATCTTGTTATCCAATGTGATAGTGGGACCCTCATAGACATTACACAAAGTATCCCACATTTCTTTGGTTGTCTTCATTTTCTCAACCTGTTTGAACACATCATCAGGTAAAGAAATAACAAGGTTGTTCCTGGCTTTTGCATCAAGGGCCACCAGTCTTTTGTCCTAATCAGTCCATTGAGCTTTTGCTTTCTCAATGGTCCTGACCTCAGGAACAACACCTTCAACAGCAGGATTGATAGTAGTGACAGATGTAGGAACATATGGACCTTCCATCACTATATCTGGTAGTTACACATCCAGATTCTCTAAGTAGAGCATCATTTTGCACTTCCAACCAGAGAAGTTCTGATGATTGAACTTTAGGGGCTTTTGCCATAGACCCATTGTCATAGTAAGAAGAAAAGTTTTCAGCACTGTTGTCCATGGTGGGAAATGAGATGATAGTAGAGATCGAGGGTTAACACACACTCTAAATTGCTCTGATACCAGTTGTAGGTCCCAAAAGGTTTCCCAAGTATGTTGCTGTAAGCTACAGAGGGGGGGAGGGTGAATACAACTGTTTTAAAATTTCAACACACTTTCTCAAAGTTTGTATGTATAACAAATGTTAATTACAAACAGGATTGAACTATGGAATAGTTCATACAGAGATGACAAAAAACAACAGATCAATAACTAATTTAAGACTCACTCAGACTAGTTACAATGAATTCACTTACTAAGATGCACTCATTGTTTTACAAGACACAGATAGACAACTTAAAAGTAGAACAACTTAGACATACTATCACTATTATATTCTTTGTTGAAGGCAGAACTTACATGCATGAAAACACAATTCTTTTTGCACGTTCTGGACTTGTGGATGTCTCTCTCTTGGTTGTCTCTCATTCTTTAGAAGCTTCCTTTTATACTCACTAAGAGAATCCCAGTGAAACTTCCGCATTAGATGCAGAGATATATAGTGGAGTGTCTTTACAAAAATACAAGGATACTTTTATGCACATTCTAACCAAACAAAATTTGTCCCTTTCTTGCAGAATATTTATCTTTTCCTTTTTGTCTCTATTGCATACAACTTTACCTTAAAGAGGAATGTTAACTTTAAATCTTTCCTCTTCATGTATAGCTAATTTGATATAAGAAATGGTCTGTCACCCATTTCAAATATCCTATTTGTCTTCATGTATCAGAACAACTTAGGCAGTGAAAGCAGTTTCTGATTTTTCACTTTGTCTTCGACTTGTAAACTGATCTTCTAGTCCAGGACTTTACATGATGACATGGAAATACATTCCATAAAGTGTACAACCTGTTCACAAAGAACAAGTTCTATTCACAAAGAACAACACACTTAACTTGAGTCAAAGCTGTCCAACAGATATGAACATCGTAGACAGTTTATGCCAAACCTGTCCAACAGTTTAGGACAGCTTAGGCAATCTGCCAGGTTACAACGAATGTAACAGTGTGAGCAGCTTTGGGCTTATATTGCAAATCATTTATCATATTTCAATAAGGCAATAAAATGACTTAAATTATACCCTTAAGTGTATCAAACAGGTTTGATTAAAAATCTCCCCCTATGATATAGAACAGGTTTGATTGAGACCTTTTTGTGCCTAACACTTTGAGATAAAGATGGAACAACTAAAGACAAAAGAATAAGACATAGATTCTGTAGTAAGAAGACAAAAATGACTTTTGTTACTTTTTTCTTGTTGCAGAATAGTAAGTTTGAGTCCTAGTAAGACATTTTTGCTCTCTCTACAACCAACGAAGAAGCTTCACTAGGATCCTCTGTGGGACTATAAAAGAGAAGATTCCAAGAAGAAAGAATACAATGTGAACAACTTTAATGCAGAGAGAGTTTGTCAATCTATGCATGCATTAACTAATTCAACTTGAGTTACAAAGCTTAGTGTGTAATCTATTCTAAGTGAACTTGTCCTCTAAGTTGTTCAGTGTTACCGAAGTTGTTCAACATACACTGAGTGTGTAAACAGTAAGTGAGTCTTAGTGAGTCATTTTATTGTATCCAGTTTGAGTGTGTCTTACACTAGTATAAACTGTTGTTCATTCTGTCATGTTAGTTTAGATAATTCCGTAATCCAAACTTTTTTTTTTTATAATTTAACATACTTGTTAATATATACACAAAGAGTGAGAAAGATCTGTGTGATTTTGTAATAAATGTATTCACCCCCCCCCCCCTCTATAGTTACTATTGAGATATTGGGATAACCTTTTGGGATCTACAACTGGTCTTAGAGCATATGGAGTGTGTGTAACTCTAGATCTCTCATATTACTTCCCAAATTCCAACCATGGACAACTCTGCTTCAAACCCTCCGCAACCTACTATGACAATGGCTCTATGGCCAAACCTCCCAATTTCAATCATCAAAATTTCTTTGGCTGGAAATGTAGGATGATGCTCTATCTAGAGTACCTGGATGTTCAAATTCTAGAGATTGTGATGGAAGATCCCCATGTGCCAACCTTTTTCACTACCATCTCTCCTACTACTGAATGTGTTGTTGCAAAAGTAAGGACTTTTGAGAAAGCAAAAGCTCAATGGTCTGAAGAAGATGAGAGATTAGTTGCTCTTGATGCTAAAGCTAAGAACAAACTGTTGATATCTCTACCTAATGATGTGTTCAAACAGGTAGAGAAGTTAAAGACATGTAAAGAAATGTGTGATACTTTACGTACTGTCTATAATGGCCCCACTATGACTTTGGATAACATGATTAATAATATTGTTAGACAATATGAGCCATTCTTTGCAAAGCCAAAGGCGAGTCTTACTAAAACCTAGACTAGGTTTACTAGACTTGTGAATGATCTCAAAGTTGTTGGGATCACTAAAGACATGTCTCACCTTGGTGAATAAATTCTTGGATATTCTGCCTGAAGAATGGAACCATTTTGCCTCCATACTTAGAAACACGAGTAAAAGAGAATTGCCTAATAAATTCTTGTATACCTGTATGGATCTTTGCTCGATGATGAACGGTCAAGGTAGCAAAATAGAAATGCCTAATAAATATCTAATAAGGAATCAACCTTGGTGGCTGAGGTAAGACAGCTTATGAGTAATACTTGTGATGTATTAAAAAAGATGACTCTTGTGCTGATGATGACTTGGAAGTTGTGTTTGAGGAAGAAGAAGTGGAAGAAGATTTTGATGAACTTGATGATGAGCAAATGATTTTTATACTTGTCAAGAAGTTCAATAAGAAAAAGGTGTTTGGAAAGAGGATGCTGCCAAGGAAATAAGGTGCTGTAAAAAAGAAAGCATTTGATAAACTAAAGGCGAGTGCTACAAATGTGGCAAAGTTGACCATATAGTTGCAGATTGTATGTCTAAAGCTGTGGCGTCCGCATCCAAACCCCACAAGACTTACAAAGAAGATAGCTACTAGGTTAAGTACCTTATAGCCATGGCTAAGTTGAAGAAACTGGAAGACTTAATTGTTTCCAACAAGGTGAAGGGATTAATGGCTGAAACATGTGATTAGGAAGAATCTGAGTCATCATCATCTGATAAAGAAGATAATAACTATTTTTTAGCTAATGATGATGCTCCTTCACCTAGCGGTTTCAAACAAGACCTTGTAGAAGCTGAGTACCTAAGTTCTCTTAACAACTGGAATCCTACCATGATGTACAAGATACAAAACTTTAAGGATTACAGTCTTTATGAAAAAGAGAAAAAAGTTTGATTAATCTCATGTTGATCTCAAAGCTGCTGTTGAAAAACATAATACTCTGAAGTCTGAAATTTCTAAACTGAAAAATGACATTGAAATCAAATATAATGAACTTGACAGCTATCATAAGTTCAAAATTGTACTTGATGAAGTAAAACACATCAAACTCTGTTTTGTTAGAGGAAAAAAGAGATTCAGACTTAAAGTATTCTAAACTTCAAAGAATTGTAGACCCTTGGTGCTTTTCTACTAAAAGGGTAACTCAATGTATTTATGAGCAAATTCCTTTTCAAGTACAAGCAATTCTTGACATTGATACAACTGCTTCAATAGTTGAGATCAACAACCTAAAATCTGATATTTCCACAATTGTTGAGCTTACAAGTACACTTATTCAAAACATAAATGGGAAAATGATTTCAACAAACAAGTTTCTCAGTCCTCAAAATTTTGATGGTTCATGTGAGGGTGTTGTGAAGCCTGGTGTTGGGATGTGTTCTCCATCGAGCTCTGTTGTTGTGTGCTTACCTCTCCTACATGAATAATTTTGTGGCAATAGTGTCAAGCCTATTGTCAAGGCTGCTAAACCTGTTGGTAAAACAGACTTTGAAGCTAAGACAAGTGGCAAAACACTAGTACCACATATTAATGTGGAATATTTGGAAAACATGTTTTCTAAAAAAAACAACATGCCTCTAACGAGGGTAAGTCCCATGTGATAGGCAAAGCTGCTATGGTTTCAAATAAGTTCTCAAAACATAATGGCAAGTTGGTTTTGAATGAATGAAAGCCTTTTATGGAAACCAAACAAAATGATTCTGCAACTAATAGTGTGCAAGGATCATTAAACCTCAATAAAAGCAAAGGCAAAGCCATTGCTAAACCTGAGAAGTTTGCAAATAATTTTTCTAAAAACATGGATGGACAGAAAGTTATAATACTTCCCAATTTTGATCTCTGTCTACCCAAAAAGAGAAAGAAGTTATTTCTACGAATAAAATTTCTAGAGATGTATTCTCCTCAAATGAAACCTTCTCAATGTATAATAAAGAAAACTTCAACATTATTACCGAGCAGTTCAGAAACAAGTTTTCCCCCAAAGGTATTAGTCTTTTCAAATAGGGTTAATATTCAAAAAAACCCCATAAACTTTCCTTAATTTTGTGATTAAGTCCCTAAACTTTTAATCTGATTGTTTAAGTCCCTTAACTCTTTTTGTCTTATTCAAAAAACTCATTATCTTTATATGTTTTAGCGATTAAATCCCTAAACTTTTTGTTTTATTGGTTATGTTTCACCTACTCATCCGGTAGCCAGTAAAAAATATATACTTTTGGATAATACAAAAAAAAGTTTAGGGACTTAAACAATCGGAAAAAAAGTTTAGGGACTTAATCGTGAAAATGATAAAAGTTTATAGGGTTTTTCCAATATTAACCCTTTCAAATAATGCAACAATTTTCAAATCTTGTTGACAAGACTAGTATTGAAAATCCATAATGTGTTTTTGGAAGTCTTTCTTATAAAAGACCTTAAAGAGTAAGTGCTATAGGTGTGAAATGAAGACTCATTTGGCCAAAGACTATTCTAAAGAATTGGACTGTGGGCCTAGTGATGTTGTCAAACTTGATGATGCTCAAATAAGCAGTGTTTGGAATAATAATTCTAGTGAGAGAAGAATCAACATTGATTGTGTCCTTATCGGGACATTAATATTGATCTATGTGGGCCAACAATAGAGGTTGATGAGGATGGTTAACCCATTTTTGTGATGGGTTCTCCAAAGAACTAATGTTTCCATTTGTCACTATGTAGGTTAAGCAACCATATCAATTTTGGTATTTGGACAGTGGCTATTTTGGCAACATGACAAGTTGCAAAGATTTGCTAAGTGATCGTAAGTCTGAACAAGAACAAAGGTCATTTTTTGCGATAATGTCCAAAGATCCCCAAATAGGTTTGGAACTCTAAAAGCTAGTGCTACCATTTTCAATAAAGTAGCCTAGGTGTCTGGGCTAAAACATAAACTTGTTAGCATTAGTCAACTTTGTGATGCTGGCTACATTGTTAACTTTGATGAGCACCTTGGGTACACACTAAATTCTTAGGGCAAATTTGTGATATGTGCACAAAGAAAGAAGGGTGTATACATTGTCGACATGATATCTGCTGATCAGTCCACAAAGACATGTTTTCATTCAAAGGCAAATGCAGATCTTAACTGGTTATGACACAAAAGACTCTCACACCTAAACTTCAAGAATATCAACAAACTCTTTAAGAAAGAGTTGGTAACAGGATTTCAATCTATGAACTTTGTTAAGGATAAAATCTACACTGCCTATGAAAAGGGTAAACAAAAGAAGTCATCTTTTAAATCCAAGCAAAATTTCTCTATTGATTCACCTCTTTTCTAGATCCATATGGACTTATTTGGGCTTGTTAACACCCCAAGTCTAGGAGGTAGAATATACATATTAGTTATGGTTGATGAGTTCTCCAGGTACACATGGATGTTCTTCCTAACGACCAAGGGAAAGCTGCTAGAGAAAATATTGGTGTTAGGCACAAAAAGGCCCCAATCAAAGCTGCTCTGTATCTTTGGGGAGAGATCTTTGATCAAACCTATTGGATACACTTACAAGAGATTGTTAGGTTGCTTAATGCCTCATTCAAACATTGTGATGATTTGCAATACTAAATTTAAGTATGTTTCACACTATTACATTAGTTGTAGCTTGGCAGTATGTCAAAACTGTCCTCGTCTGTTGAACAAGTTTGACATAGTTCAGCGGTCTGTTCTTTGTGAACAGGTTTCACACTTATTGGAATCAGCCTTAAGATTCAAGACAAAGTAGAAAATCCGAATTGCTACATTTCTACCAAAGTTATTCTGCTACATGAAGACAAAGAGAAATCTGAAAAGGGTGACATACCATTTCTTATTTCAAAATAGGTTTACAAGAAGAATAAAGGTAATGTGCTGACTTTCTATTTTAGGGAAATGCTAGAAATTACAGAGCAAAAAGAAAAAGACAAAGATTATACAGCAAGAAGGCAAATTTGCTTTTGTCAGTCTTGTCCAGATGTAGAAAAGTAAGCTTGTCTCTTTGTGAGACATTCCTGCCTTTCCCTACAACCAATGAATAAGCTTTACAAGGATTCTTTGTGTGACTACATAAGAGAAGCTTCCAAGGAAAGAAAAGGTGTGAGAGCAATCAACAGAACGTGAGTGCCAAAAGAAAATGTGTTTTTCATGCATGCACATTATGGTTCAACTTGAGTGAAAAAGCTAGAGTGTCTACACTATTCTTAGTGAATTATTCCTCAAACCTATTCTGTGTTCCCAAAGTTGTTCAGTTATGTCTTGTAACTAGTTTGAGTATGTCTTAGACTAGTGTAATTTGTTGTTCATTTCCATCATCTCATGTTGGATCTTTCCGCAATCCATACTTGTTTGTAAACTTAACATACTTGTTAATATAAACATATAAACATTAAGGAAAATCCGTCTGATTTTTTTACTGTATTCACCCCCCCCCCCCCCCTTTACAGTCTCTCTTGAGGTACTTAGGATAACTTTTTGGACCTATAAATGGTATCAGAGCCAGGTTAGAGTGCGTGTTAACTCTAGATCTCTTAGACTCGTGGACAAAACACCATTACCACCTTTTAATGCCGAGTACTTTGAAAGTAACTTTTCTAAAGGAACACAACATGCCTCTAACAATGGTAAGTCTCCTGCGACAGGAAAAGCTACTATGATTTAAAATAAATATTTAAAACATAGTGGTAAGTGTGTGTTAAATGAAAGTATGTCTTTTGTGAAAACCAAAAAGAATAATTATGCAAATAATAGTGTGCATGGATCATCAAATCTTAGCAAAGGCAAAGCCATTGCCTAGCCTGAGAAGTTTGGAAATAAGTTTTCCAAAAATTCAGATGGACAAAAAATTGTAAAACTTCCTATTTTTGACCTCTTTCCATCTAAAAAGGGAAAGAAAAGTGTTTCTAAAAACAATTTCTAAAAGTGTCTCCTCCTCAAATAAAACCTGCTCAATGACCAATAAAGAAAAGTTAAATGAAATTCTTGAGCAGTTTAGAAACAAGTATTTCCCCTAAGGAGTTAGTCTTTTTCATACAATGCAAGAATTTTCAAATCTTATTGACAAGACTAATTCTGAAAATCCAGAATGTGTTTCCGGTAGTTCTTCTTTCATAAGACCTAAAAAGAGAAAATGCTATAGGTGTGGAAGAAAAACTCACATGGCCAAGGACTGTCCTGAAACTGTGGACATTACGCCTATTGATGTTGTTGAATCCAACATTGTTCAACCAAGAAGTGTTGGCAGTCACAATGTTAATTAGTAAAGTGTCAAAAATGAGACTGTACTCATAGGAGACATTAACATTTAACTAAGTGGTCCATCACCAATGGTGGATGAAGATGATGAACCCATCTCTGTGATGGGTTCACATAAAAACTAATGTTTCCTTCTATCACTTTGCAGGATAAGCAACCAAATCAAATTTGGTATTTGGAGAGTGTCATGTTGTAAAGATCTGCTAAGTGACCTTAAGCATGAACAAGGCCCAAAGGTCACTTTTGGTAATAATGTCCAATGATCTACAGAAGGGCATGGTACTCTTCAAGCTGGTGTTGTAATATTCAACAAAGTAACCTATGTGTCTGGGCTAAAACATAACCTTACGAGCATAAGTCAATTGTGTGATGCTTGTTACAAGGTTAACTTTGATGAGCACATTGGGTACACACTAGATCATCAAGGCAAAGTTGTGTTGTATGCACAGAGAAAGAAAAGTGTATACATTGTAGACACAGAATCCAATGATCAATCAACAAAAACACGTTTTCTCTCTAAAACAAATGCATATCTTAACTTGTTATGGCACAAAAGGCTATGACACCTGAACTTCAAGAATATCAACAAAATCTGTAAGAAAGAGTTGGTAATAGGTTTGCTTCTATGACCTTTGTTAAGAACAAACTCTATGAAGCATGTGAGAAGGGTAAACAAATGAAATCATCTTTTAAATCCAAACATATATTCTCTATTGATTCACGTCGCTTCTTAATCCATATGGACTTGTTTGGACCAGTTAACGTCCCAAGTCTAGGAGGTAGAAGATATACCTTAGTAATGGTTGATGAGTTCTCCTGGTACACATGGGTGTTCTTCTTGAAGACCAAAGGAGAGGATGCTAAAGAGATTATTGGATTTAATAAAAAGATGGAGGTTCTTAATTCAACCCAATTTGCACAACTTAGAAGTGATCATGAACTGAATTTAAAAAACAGTACACTTGAAGACTTCTGTGAAGAAAGAGGGATCTCAGAAAACTTCTCTGCTGTCAAAACTCCACAACAAAATGGAGTTGCTGAGGGAAGAAATAGAACTCTCATTGAAGCTTCTAGAACAATGCCTGTGCATCAGGTTTACCTTCATCATTTTGGGCTAAAGCTGTCAATACTGCATGCTTCACTCATAACAATCCTTAGTGGTAAAAAGGTTCAATTAGACTTCTTATGAACTACTCAAAGGGAGGAGGCCAGATATAAGCTTTTTCCATGTGTTTGGATGCCCCTGCTTCATTCTGAATCAAATGGATCTGCTTTCTAAGTTTAAACCAATGGCTAATAAAGGTATGCTTGTTAGATATTCTATAACTTCCAAAGACTTTAGAGTATACAACCTTAAGAGAACGCTAGTTGATGAATCTATCAATGTTACCATTCATGAATCTGCAAAATTTTCACTTCAAGCCCCTCTTGAATCACAATTAGAATATTTTAGCTTTGATGATATTCTACATCCAAAGGCTGATGACTCAAAAGCTTTCACTTCATGTAGAGTGGAACCTGTTTGCAAAGATGGACACGATAATGATTATATAAGCCTCCCCGTGTAAATGTTTGTGCTGAGTTAATCATTGTTCCATGCCCATCATCCATTAATGCTAATTATCCTTCAAATGATATGTTCAACTCTGGTAATATTCGATCAACAAGTGAACTAGCTAAAGGTGTCAATATCTTTAGTAATCAAAGAGAATGTTCTAGAAGACCTGTTGATGAAAATACTAGTGATCAAGATCAAGGAGAATCCTCATTCAAACAAGATCCTAAGTGGATCAGGTTTCACCCAAATGAGCAAATCATTGGTGACATCAATAAAGGTGTGCAGACAAATATGGACACACTAGAAAACTTTTGTATGTTCTCAAGCTTTGTGTCACTGATGGAGCCAAAGAAGATCGATGATGCTTTGAAAGATGCAAACTACATTACTTCCATGAAAAAAGAACTCTTTCAATTTGAGAGAAACAAAATATGGAAGTTAGTCCCTATGCCTAAAGGGAAAACAATCATCGTCACAAAGTGGGTGTTCAAGAATAAGATGGATGAGCAAGTCCATGTTATTAGAAATAAGGCAAGACTGGTTGCTCAAGGGTATAGATAAGAGGAAGTTATAGACTATGAGGAAACATTCGCTCCTGTGCCAGGCTTGAAGCAATCTATATGTTTCTTGCTCGTGCTTCTTACAAAAGCATGAAGGTATTCCAAATGGATCTTAAGAGTGCATTTCTAAATGAGAAACTGCAAGAAGAAGTCTATGTTAAGCAGCCCCCAGGTTTTGAGGATGAACAAAATGAAAGCTATGTCTATAAGTTGGACAAACCTCTATATGGACTCAAACAAGCCCCCAAAGCCTGATATGACACTCTTATGGAATTCTTTATGAGCAATGGATATTCTAGAGGTAAAGTGGATACTACATTGTTCATAAATAAAGTGAAGTCTGATATAATGTTTGTTCAAATATATGTGAATGACATTATATTTGGTGATAATATCAAAATCTAATATGTAAATCAAGATTCAAACAATATAAAGAGATTGACACAACTAGTCCAATGATTGATTGATATCAACAGTGAGTACAATACAGATACAATGTAAATCTTACAATGAAATTTTAACAACACTGTTACATTCATTTCACTATTTATACATAAGCACAACTATTACAAAATTACAATATAAGTCCATAGACTTAATATCCATAAACAAAAACATAAACCCAATATTTTCCCCTTTTATGGATGTTAAGCCTAGATGCCTTCTTTATAGTCCAATTTCTTCTCGAATCTTCTAATGACTCGACGACTGCTTAATATGATTACAATTTCCCATACAATGTCTAAAGTCACCAGCCTTGCTTCCTTTGACATGACATCTTTTAGTCTCTTTAACTTGTTTTCATCTAGATCTCCTTTCAATGACATTACTATCATTCTAAGAGTTCCATCCGAATACTTATTGAGCTTAGTTATCCTCATTGCCCTTTTCACATGATCTTTATTCTTGTATACAATGCATGGTACTTTAGCCAAAACCACTTGATATTCTTTGTATTTCTCAAAATCTTTCAAATCCCTTCTAGGTGCCGTCATGTTTATTCAACACATGCCCTTTTCCACCCTAATCTGAATATCTTCTACGGACATTAAAACCATCTTCGTATGCATGAAATGGAGTACGACCTTGAGAGCAAATTGGAAATTCTCTTCTCGCTTGTTTCCACACAACTCAGCAAACAGATTTTCAATGTCTTTAATGAAGACATGAAAGAAATCTGCTTCACTGAATTTGTAGGATTTCTGATCTGTGTGGAGAACAGTGAATACAGGGATAGAAGACATTGACAAATCTGTCATTGTCTATTCTTTTCAGCTCAACAATTCCTTCTCAGACTCTCATCTTTTTAATCGGTTGTGCCTTGTTGTGCCAAAAACTAACATAATTGACTAGATGCAGCATGTTAGGCTCTATGACTCTGAATACCCTAAAAAATATTAAGGAGCTTGTTGTTTTACAAAAAATCATTCTTTATAACAAGTCCCCCAAACAGTCTATTTCTCTTCTTGATATATTCAGTGTTCAGAACGCTTTGAGAGTTTCAGCCTCTTGTCTCTATTCATCTTCTTGTTAAATTCTTCCTTGTCTAACAAACTCAACATATCGTCTATCTCCCTTTTCAATTTTTCTTGTACAACAATTCTCCAACTTTGTCGTCTATCCGACCGTCTGCCAAAACAAACTTATTCAAAAACTTGTCTATCAGCTCTTCATCAGAAACTGTGACTTGTTGGACTGATTCAGGCTCTCCCATGAAGATCAAAGGCATATCTTCTTCTTCTTCGATTTTGATCATAACATACTTCTTGTTTGTAATATCATATTGCGTTACCATTTCATCAACTTCTTCGTTTCAGGATTGTACTAAAGTCCAAACAACTGAGACAACATATCGTCGTACTCGGTAACCGCAGGCTTTGAAATCGTTGGTCTTTGTTCAGATTCCAGCACATTATCATTCAAGATTTCTTCAACCAACTCCTCCTCATTAACTAACCTCTTAGCCATCATCGAAGACTCTACAAATTGAAATTTCTTAATTTCAGCTTCAGACTTCTTAACTTCTTCTCCAACTCCCTCAATCAATAACTTCTCATCTTCTTTGTCTGATTCACCGTATTCTTCAAAATTGATCTCGAATCCAGATTGCATACCCACCGGATCTGGAACATCTTCAAAAAGAATCATTTCCAAATCTCGTTGAAAAGCAACCAGTTCATCTGTTTTGGATCCAACAGCTTCAGACACATTCTCTATAGTTTGTTTAGCTTCATTTAACACAATTTGCTTAATTGAATCATCAAGCTTCATATGCTTCTCCCCCTCATGAAAATCATCATCGGAGTCAGGATCCTCCTGTTTTCGTTTGGACCCAGAAGCTTGAGATTTACATGTTTCCTCAAGTTTAGAAAATGTTTTAGATAAAGCACCCATAGCATTTACTACCATAGCCTCTAATCCAGTCATTCAAATTCAAATTCAAAAATTGTTCTTCACAATAGCTGAGCAATTCGGCATTTGAATCAAACTTTTCTTGTTCTGAATCTATTACGGTAGCTTTGCCTTTTAACAATGGTTGGATGCTCATCATTTGATCCTCAATCATTTCAAACTTACTATTCATTTATGATTTATGCCTTGGATTGCTTCATTCAAATGTTCGTGAGTATCAAAGGGTAGCGAGCTAACACCTGGATCACTTAGATTGCCAGTTGTCACAACAGTGGAACTTGTGAAAAGAACCTTTGTGTGGTATACGCTCAGAGTTGGCAGTGATGTGGCTCTGGTAGGACTTGTACCTAATCCTTGTGAAGGTGCAACAGATGCTACTGACACTATAGGTATTTCATTAGGGACACTTAGTCAACCAGTACTTGTGGCAACAAATGCAACCGACTCTTGTGTTCTAACAGTGTTTGTTGGCTCTATGACGCGTGCAGAAATGAAAGTTGTACACGGGGGCAACTATGTACTTTGTTCAAAATCCACAAGATCCAAATGATCCCTGGATAGTTTTGTGAAAAATCCCCGTGAAAAGCTGAAACATCCTATTGTTGAGAAGTGGATGAGTGGCTGGTGGGGTGTGCAAGCACCAGTGGGATACTAGTTTGTTCAATATCAACCCTCAACGGAGAGTTGACAGTGTGTGGCTTCCCGATTGTATAGGGTAGGTAGCTCACTCTCACTCACAATATCAAAAGCTCCCTATGTCCTCTCACTAATACTCACAAGTCTGTATAATTCAGCCTCAGTGCCAGCTTCAACATCATCATCTCCATCATTATCATCACCTCCATATCCTCCTCTCACATCAGACAGAGTCCGTTCAGAATCTTCTCGATCAACTCCCGCACCACCCCTCTCTGCATCCACCCTCAACTCACTCTGGCCCTGTTCAACAACCCAATGTTGCTGAACCTCCTCAGGGGTAGCTCTTTAGGTAGGAGGCCTCGACTCTTAAGGCTTCACTGAAGCATGATCAATTCTGTACAATCTCACATTTTATCACTTTCATCAGCATACTTCAAGATTGATTCAGGGACAGGGAGAATACTGGCATTTGGATAATCCCTATTGCTATATAAGCTCATCATCACGTGATCTGGGCATTTATGTGAGTTTTCCCTCCCTTCAGAATTTTATCGTTTGCTCTCAAAATGCCTCTGATAAGTATCTGAAAAAATCTTTGTAGAGGAACGAATCGTCAGACTCTGTTTGTGGTCTTTGCTAGCACCAGCTCTTTTAGGTCCTCCTAGATACACTGGGCCAAATCATAATTTTTATTGAATGCAACTCCGTGAAAGATTCGAAGTGCATGAACACTGCCTCTGTCTATGCCCGTGTGCTTTAAGGTCATAAATCTATTTAGTATGCAAAATAGAGTATACCATTCTCCATTTAATCTGTTTTGACGAAATAATGAAATCTTTTGTATTGGCTTTGTGTATCCCAAACTTATAAGATCTCTACACATCTGATCTTCAGACACAAAGTCTTCAAAATCAACTATCACGAAAGTTATTCCTGTCTATCTTCCTCGGTAAGAACAGGTTATGATGGAGTCTAGCCAGAGTGATTTTGGCGTTGAGTTGGTCAATTGTGACATTAACGTGATGGTCACCGACATCAGGTACAAACTTAATAATATGCCAGAATTGATTCAAATAGATAATGGAATAGATGGTTTATACTGAAAAAGATAGCCCAGAGGATGGCCTTTCAGTATCTTAACAATAACTAGGTGGCTAAATTTTTTCACAGAAGAGTCTAGTCTATGGTTATCGTCAGATAGGAGTATAAAGTGTTTAGGCTTCAAGAGATGGGTTTCAGGTATGGGTGATGTAGGTTTGGGACCAGCAATGGATGTTGATTTGACGGGTTTGTATGTTATGGTATGGTTAGAAAAAGATTGAGAATTGGATGAATTAGAAGCATGTGTCGGTGTTTGAGAAGCCATTTGTTACCTTTAAAAATAACAAACATGTTAGAAACTGCAGGTGTCAACAATAGATAAAGAAAAATAACATTTGATAAGAAGTTAAAAAAATCTATGTTTCATTGTTTACAGCAACGGGATTCCAGACAATAATATTAAAATATTACTGTGAGGACTCCAAAGTCAACCATTAAGGGACCAAGGTTAATGATAGACAGCTTTGAAAAACTTAACCTGTTAAAAGTTAATTTTCTTTGAAATGAAATTCGAATCATGCTTGATGAATTTCGGATGAATAATGATGAATTTTGAAGTATAAGCATGAATTTCAAATGAGTAAGAATGAATTTCGAGTAAATAAGGACCAATCTCGAACATTAAGACCAACTTCAAACATTAAGAACCAATCTCGAAGAGTACAGAAGTAATCTCGAGATCCTAAGAATGAAATTCGAACAAGACTTGATGAATTTCAAATAATAAGAACGAAGTTCGAATATCAAGGATTGCATTTTGAAAAAGTCTTGATGAAATTCAAATTAAGGTGAATTCCGAACGAGTCTGTTAGTGCATCCTGTGTGACGATAGCAGTCTAAGTATAGACGATATTCTGTATTAGTCCAAATGTTTGTAATTGCATATTAATACATGTTTGATATATGTTTGATATATGTTTGATATATGTTTGATATTGATTGTATATATGTTTGAACTTGGTTGTATATGATGTTTTACAATAAGTTCAAACATTAGTTCAAAGATAAGTTCAAAGATAAGTTCTAGAACAAGTTCAAAGACAAGTTATAGAATAAGTTCAAAGGCTTGATTCGAACTTATGGTGGACAAGTTCGTGGGCTTGGGCCTTCTCAAACTTGTCTAGAGCAAGTTCGAATCAGAGCCTTATAATTAAGGGTTAATCAGTTTTGATAAATAACTTTTGCAGAATTTAGGCTGAGGGCGATTACGAACTTGCAAAGGCGTTTTTGTATGTTCTTGGAGAGAATCACGTGTAGGGACGTCCTAGTTTGCGCCTATCATCGTGTGTGTCTCCATGTTTCGTGTGCGTGATCTATCCCTCAAACCGCTAACGAGGATTCCACACTCGTTGGACGGCGTCGCGTCAAGATTTGATCCGTAGGTAGGTGACCTTACAAGTGGTATCAGAGCCATAAGAGTGTTCTTAGTGTTCTTCGCGTTCATAATCAACATTCTTGATTTCTTGGCGTTTTTTGGACGGGAAAATCACATCTTTTATTAGTTTTTCGAGTTATACAAGCAAGATAACGGAGAAAAGTTCATATTAGTTCATCATTTTAGTCGAAATCATAATTTTTATTCTTAAAAACTTTGGTTTAAACTGAAAACTTGAAAAAATCAAACTTTTGGCCGTTATTCGAACTTGCGATGCTCGAACATAGGAGGTATTAGGTTTATTCGAATTTGTCTGGAAAATTCAAACTTGTCAGAAAATACGCTCCTCACGAATTTGATTTAGGGTTTCATTCGAATTTGGCTGAGATTCGAACTTGCTAGCATTCGAATTTGTCAGATCTCGAACTTGTCAGAAATCTCGAACTTGTCAGTCCTTCGAATTTGTTGATTTCAAACTTAATCAATTTCAAATTTAATTTCAAACGAATTTAATCTTAAACTAGTTCGAACTTACCTAAGTTCGAAAGGGTTAATTTTAAATTAAGTTACCTAAGTTCGAATACAAAAAATTTAATTAAAAAGGATAACAAGTTTGCAAAAGTTTATCGAAATGGAACACGAGGTTGGCAAGGCAAATTCACCGCCAAAACTGATGAGGCTGGAAGACTACTATAGGTGGAAGGATAGGTTTGCCGATTTCGCTCGTTTCAACTACATGCGAATGTGGATCTGTATCGATGAAGGATACATTCCACCCACTCAAGAGTTTGAGGGCCGTTAGAGAGTCTTGGCATACCAGAAAATGAAGGACGATGATAATAAACTGTATGAGGCCGAGTGTAAGGTCTACCAAACACAGATCTATCTAGACGCGGAACCGTCAACGAGTGCGGAATCCTCGTTAACGGGTAGACGGTAACAACTCTCACTAGAAACACGGAGACTATCAACGAGCTGTACGGACTAACTAGAACGCACCTACTAGAAGATTCTCTCCGTAAAAACATTAAGACTGACGATAAACTCGAAATCGCTTTATGCTTAATCTCTCTCGAATTCTGCAAAAAGTCTACTAACCATTCGAGTCTATCCCTAATTATAGAGGCTAATTCGAGTCTGCCATGGGCCAAACTCGAATCAGGCCCAAGGCCCATTCGAGTTTATCCCCTCTGACACTCTCGAATCTGCCTACATTCGAATCTAATGTAGATTCGAATCTGATAGACTTGTGAATTCGAATTTAATCTAAATTCGACTTTCACATATTAAACGTGTATTTGAAACTTATGTTTGATTATATCTTTGATCTTTATGTTTGAACTTCTTGTAATACGTTACATTAACTTCAAACATACAAACAATAATAATCATCAAACATACATAAACATATATATCAAACACTTTCTAAAACCACAATGTTGGATCACTTAGACTGCTATCGTCACACAGGGTGTACCAACAGACTTCCCCTTGACGATAGCTTCTAACAATTCACACATTTGATTATGTACTTTGTTTATTATTTATTCAAACTGCTACCAGCATACAAACCCTTTTCAATACACACTCTAACTACATTTTCATACTTTCTAGCCTCACTGTCCATATGAGTGTCGCTAGAGATCTTATGAGCATGCAGCACCTGAAGGTCATCTTTAGACAGGTTTACCAGGTGAAGGGGATCATAGACTCTAAGAATTACTTTTTCTTCAAAATCTTCCATCACGGCTTCCCCCGTTTCACTCTCCACATACCACCAGTTTAGGTTTTTCATGACAACCTGTGGCATTGGCTTGAGTGGTACCTTTCTCAGACATCTCACTGGTCTGTACTGTATCTTCATCCATGGACGCCCAGTCAGAGGATCAATACGAGAATGATCAATTACTCGCTTACCTATCCTCGGATTAAGACGTTCAAACTTCCTCGACCTTCCTTCTTTCCTTATGATCTTGGCAATTATTTCTGCGTACGGGTTGTTGCCAATATTGATTAGCTCTTTCCAAGCTAACGCCTTTATCTCAATCTTCGGCAAAGAGTTGAACACTTTCAGAGTCCTTCTGAGGTACTGGAGACCATCTTTTCTTTTGATTATGAATAGCTGCAATTCCCTATCAAAGAACCAGCTCAATATGCTTCCTGACAACTTTCCAGTACCCGGCACCCTCATCTTCTTCTTCAACTCTAACTCCTTCTGCTCTGCCATGAACCATAGCTTTCTTTTCTCTTCATTGGTCAGCTCTCTGGCAGGCTCTTCTATTGATGAATCAACATTTAAAGCAGCATTGACTACTTCTATGTTAACCACATCATTTCCTTCTATCACATACGTGTCTGTGAATGGATTTTGCTGAACGACGATCTCATTGGCTTCATCATCTTTGTCAGCACAGACCTCATCATCGGACTTCCAATCTGTTATATCTTCAGGAACAAATTCTCCCTCTTCTAATTCCTCCATATCATCCTCAAAATCAAAGCCCAAGTCCATCGGGTCATCGTCGAGATCCATAAGTGCATCAATCATCTCATTTATCTCAGACTCTGTAGGTTTGGATGAACTGGCCTCTCCTTCTTTAGCTCCTGATTGACTCGGCTCCCCCTGAGTCTGAGCATCCTGAGCAGTAGAAAAATCTACTGGCTCATTCTGTCTTTGCGTGCTGGGATCATTGCCGTGGTCGTCATCATTATTATCATCATCATCCCTGCGCACTTCTACTTGATCACGGCAGGATGTCTCCCCCTGAACCTTTATATTTTTCATTAATTGCTCAACCAGGGAGCGTATCGATCTTAGTTCAGCTGCTTGATCAGCGACAAAAGTTTTCAGCTCCAAATTCTCTTCCTGTACTTTGTCCACAATCTTTTTCAGGTCGGCATTTTCATCATCCAGATTTGCATTATGCTTCTGAATCTCACCGATAGCCGTTGTTAGGCCTAAGATCTGGATCTGTTGGAAGTCAACTCTATCTTTTAGCTGCAAAAACCATTGATTTTCTGCGTAGGTGGATGAGGTGGATGGGATGGATTGTATTGGAATCGGAATGATGGGTGATGGGATGTATGGTTCAACATGTGGTGGTGATGGTGGAATGGTAGTTTGAGGTTGAGATACTTCAGGCTGTGCGGCTGAAGCTGAGGAAGTTCCTTGCATAAACCGATGACGTTTAGTCCTTTGCCTTGTCAATAGAGGAGCAACTTCTTCTTCTTCGAAATCAGAGTCATCTGACTCCCTTAATGTTCGACGCCTCGAAGCTTCTTCAGACACTACCAATCTCGACCCATAAGTTCCTATCTGAACGGTTGGTTCTGCTTTAACAGATTCTGGCACTTCAACTTCTATTTCTTCCATATCTTCAGATTCAGTGGCTGAAGACGACACGTCATTACCTGTTGGCTCCGGTTCATATTCATCAATCTCCCTAAGAATATCGTCTTCTCCTTCCGGAGGCTCTAGCGATTCTCCAACTAACGCTGCTGATATTTTTTCATTGGCATTTGGACCCGCTTCCCATATCTCATGCAGTGTTTGACATAACTGATCGGATGTCGGAATAGGTCTGCTGGTGTACTTGATGGTCCAGCCTCCTGTGCCTCTTGATGTTGACTGGTAGAAGGCCTACTTCCCTGAGTTTGACTCACTCTAGATCTTTGGCGTCTCCTCTGTTGCTGAGCACGCGGTTGTTGCTGTTGTTGTTGTGGCTGTCTATGCTGAGCTGCCATCTCACCTGCCCAATTGGCATTATCAGGGGCGACAAAGTTCTCGTCAATCACTGCCCCAAACAGAGGTCGCTCGACCGGGACTGCTAGCCTTCCTCTGTGCGCAGAGCAGTCAGCAAAAATCCTTTTATCAATGACCGCTACACTTTGAATCTCATTTAGCTGCGGCAAATTAGGCAAAAAGTGTCGGATGAGCATCATTATAAAACGAGGATACAGAAGAAATCTTTGCTGCTCCGGAGCCGTTATTTGATGAACGAACTCCGACAAAAACATATCTGAAAAGCTGAATTTCTAATTATAAACCAATGCAATTATCCCAGATTGGATCTTTGATACGATATAATCAAATCCCGCTTTCTTCGCTGCAAAACACACCATGAACACGTGCGCCAAAAATCTCCACTGCCCTATGAGTCCACTCTTCATATAAGATGTCTTCGTAACATCTAAACTATATCCCATCCTTAGAAAAGCAGTCTGCCTAATACTTAAAAGAAAGTCTATAGGCCCATTTTCTTCCTCCTGAGTCCCCAACTGCAGAACCTGACGTAGCATATCAGCAGAAAAGACTAATGGCTGTCCAGCTATTCTAGTCCTTAGAACTGTCGGGGTGACAGTGCAATCAACTTGCAAATGCTCGTAAAACTGCCGCACATATGGAATAACGATCTGAATGTTATGGGATAATGCGAACGAAATCCTAGACTCCACTAGGAAATCCATCATCTGTCGGAATCCCTGCGCTTCAGGGATATTATGGTCGGGGGGAATGACCATATTATGCTTAGGCACGAACACTCTATCTGCCATGTCTGCACAATCGATAGAATATTAGAATTATTAAAAATGAATAAACTTGTTTAAATTCAAATTTGTTTTATTTTGAACTTGTGTAAGTACAAAATCCAACACATATGAATTTCTACAAGTTTAATTAAATTTAAATTGAATAAGTCAAATAAATTGACAGATTCGAACGAAACAGATTCGAGGTAAATCCTTTTCGAGTTTGATGACATATTCGAATGTAATGACCTTCTCGAGTTTACTGACAAACTCGAGACCGGTCAGGAACAGATTCGAATTGTCGGCACAAGTCATCACCAAAATCCATGAATTTCAACCATTTTGGACTCAGAAAATCACATTCATTAGCCCTACTAGGTTCTAATCAAAGATATTTGCCTTTATTTTGACTTTTTACCGGTCCAAACTTTGTAATTTTGATAAACACGATTTTGACCAATAAACCTTCAAAAATTGGTGATTTTGGCTTAAATGGCGTATAAGACTACTTAAATCTTGCACAAACCAGTTGTTTATACCTAGATGTAGGAGTAGAATCGAACACACAAGCAAGAAACTCGACAAATAGATGTTTTTGTGAAAAACGGTAAACTCGAGCAGATAGATTCGAAATCGCCTGATAGATTCGAGAGTATAGATTCGAAAACAGATGACTTAATGACATTACTGTTAACCTATTTATACCACCTACCTTCAAGTCTATGGCCACTTTCGAATCTACTGACAGATTCGAGGTTACCCAAATTCGAGTTTAGCCTAAACTCGAATTACCACCTGAAACTTTGAAAATTTCGAAAATTTTGAAATAAATTCAACTTTTTCAACCTTTTCAATCTTATGGTATAACGGAATAAACTATGCCAAATCTTTTACCCTAAGCACAAGATTTTCACGCAGTGTTTATTTTATTCAACTTATGAATGCACTCTCAGTAATTTTTGACCTTTTTCCTAAGTAAATTAAAAAATAAAATACAATAAAATAAACTAAAGATAAAAATAAAAATAAAAATAGGTAAAAATAAAATTTTGAACAAAAATTTAACTTAGACTTAAACTACACTTAGTAACATATACAAACTATGCTAAACACTTAACAAAATATTTTTGACGAGTATAGTCAAAGAAAGGTTCAATCAGATAGCGGTGTCAGATACTCACTTTCAGTACTTAAACATTCACACTTAGGAATTTTTTTTGATTCCTTTGATTGTTTGTCGTGAAATACCCATTTAGCCGATTGTTGGTATTTACCCCTTTAAACATGCTACATTTTGGAATATCCCTTGGCATTTTTATTTATCATGAAATTATCTTACGTGACTCAGACATAGACATACTTTTATGATCAAGGCATACAGACAATGATTCTAACTTGTTGGTATTTGCAAACTTTCTTTAAAAGACAAACATCGGACACAGGTCTGTATTTTCATACAACAAAGTGTCTTAGTTTGACTTAAGGTTTATTTTTAAAGCTAGCAAGACAGCGGTGACAGGTCTGTACTGACGTACAACAAAGCGACTTATCTTGCTAACCCGAATCAAAACAGGGGCAACAGGTCTGTACTTACGTACAACAAGGTTACATGTTTTTGACTCTCAATTCCTTATGATTTTTCTATGTTTTCCATTTTTTTTGATGTATTTGATGTTGCTATACATCCCCAGAAAGTTTGCATACCTCATTTAGACTCAAAATTTGTATGTCTTGTACATAAAAATTAAGACCGATTGGTCATACATCTAAGTTAGTGACACGTTTAACTTTTTCTTGAATATTTTATTAGCCTTGAGACTCCCTATATGTATTATGCCTACCAACACATCAAACTAAAATAAAGCATAACACTTAGAATTTTAGGTGTATTATGTGTGAAAGCCTAAACACTTAGAGTTTGTATCAACTGTGCTAATTTTCATCACTTTGAACCTATGCATCTAAGACTTAACTCTTTTTCTGATATTCTCTTTTTTTTTTGAATTTTTATGGTTTTCTTTCTTTTTTTCTTTTGTTTTTCATAAGAAATAGCAATAAAAGAAGATAATCTACTAACTTACTAAAAATAGAAATTATCCTAACTTAGCAAGCTTACTATAAAAAGAAAGAAATCCTACAGCTATAAAAGGAAATAAACTTCTACTAATGTCAAATTACTCTGGGTTGCGCATTCCATTTAGTTGAATTAAATATTCAAACCGTGACTTATCAAAGGCTTTGGTAAATAAATCAGCATTATTATCTTCCGTTGCCACTTTTACCAACTTGATTAAGTTCTTTTCAGCACAATCACGAATAAAATGATGCCTAATGTCTATGTGCATTGTTTTGTTGTGTTTAACTGGATTATTTGTTATAGCAATTGTAGATTGGTTATCTATCCAAATAGGAGTTTGAGTGTTAGCCAAACCGTAATCCCGCAATTGTTGTTGTATCCACAGAACCTGTGAGCAGCAACTACCAGCAGCAACATACTCGGCCTCGCACGTTGACACGGCTACCGACATCTGTTTCTTGCATTGCCAGGAAACCAGTCTCCCTCCTAGGAATTGACAACCTCCAGTTGTTGATTTGCGCGTCAAGCTGCATCCTCCATAGTCAGAATCCGTGAACGCCTCCAACTCTACATCTCCCTCCGCGTGATACCAAAGTCCCAGCTTCGGTTTCGACTTGAGGTATCGTAGAATCCGCTTCACAGCTTTCATGTGCATCTCCTTCGGATTAGCTTGAAACCTAGCACAAATACACACAGCAAACATGATGTCAGGTCTTGAAGCAGTTAAATACATAAGTGATCCAATCATGGCCCGATATAACGTCGGATCCACATCGGTTTCACTTTCAGTACCCGGTCCGAGATTGTGATTCACTTGAATCGGCGTGCTGAAATGGGCAGTCAATTTTGTTCCTTCCATCCCGAAGCATTCCAATATGTCATAGACATATTTCGTCTGATGGATAAACATTCCTTCCTTCTTCTGGTCAACTTGTAACCCCAAAAAGAAATTTAACTCTCCCATTGCACTCATCTCGAATTTCGATGCACATTTGTTCGTCTGATGATCCAAAAATGATATCATCGACGTACACTTGTACCAAGATGAAGTGTTCTCCTTTTCTCTTAATGAACAGCGTACCATCTATCCTACCCCTTTCAAACCCGTTCTCTAATAAATGGTTGGATAAGGTCTCGTACCACGCCCTTGGTGCTTGATGCAATCCATATAGAGCCTTATCTAAGCGATATACTCTATCAGGATATTTTGGATCTGTAAATCCGGGCGGCTGTTCTACATACACCAGCTCCTTCACTTTCCCTTAGAGGAAAGCACTCTTAACATCTAGTTGATATACCTTAAAGCCCTTGAAGGAAGCAAAAGCCAGAAACAACCTAATGGCTTCCAGCCTAGCTACTGGTGCAAACACCTCATTGTAATCGATTCCCTCCTCTTGGTTGAAACCCTTTACAACTAACCTAGCCTTGTTGAGAGTGACTATACCCCGATCGTCTCTTTTGCACTTAAAAACCCATTTGGTTCCTATGGCAACTTCCCCTCGAGGTAATGGAACTAACTCCCACACTTCTAGTTTCCTAAACTGAGAGAGTTCTTCCTGCATCGCTTCAACCCAGGAGTTATCCTTTAGTGCCATTTGCACATTCTTCGGCTCTACTTGCGAGATAAAACAAGAATAGAGACAGGTATGATATGCCTCGGAGTCGTTTATCATCGACAACAACACAGTGTTGTTATTTAAACTACTCCTAGTCCTCACACCCTCATTAGCATTTCCTATGATGCTTTCTATAGGATGGTTTTTGTTGATCCTAGAGGTCTCTATCTCGTCAACTCTCAGATTATCTCCTAAGTTAGATCCTATTTCACCTAATGGGGGAACATCCTCAGATTCCACATTTTCCTCCTCGTGGACAGTTTCCTCAGAGTTGGAATTTGGTGCCTGCGTCTGATTCTCAGTTGAAGGTGCCTTTGGAACACTAACTTCTGGAGATCCATCTGCAGTCGAAGTAGGCTAGGATGTTGGTTGAAATGTAGTCCTCGGAAAGGTATGACCTTCGTCATTCAGATGCAACGTCGCCATGTCCTTTTCGATTGTACCTGCATTTTCATCCAAAGGAATGTTAAATGACTCAAATAATTTATCATAGTCAAATATCCATTCCGGACCTGTTTGGGGTTCATGTGTATAACTTGTGACTTCAATGTTATACACAATTTCCACTGTACCATTTGTTTTGTTAAAAACCCGTTTGTTTGGTGAGTTCGGCACATAACCTAGGAAGTATCCTTCGTCAGCCTTTTCACCAAACTTAGGTTTGTGTTTTGTTCGCAGTAAAGTACATGGTACCCCAAACGGTTCGAAGCCAGTCAAATTAGGTGGCCGTTTATTCAAAATTTCATAACAGGTTTTGTTCAAAGATTTGACAGTTAGGACCCGATTTAAAATATGGCATGCGGTATTCACTGCCTCCCCCCAAAACATGGTAGGAAGCTTTGAATCCGAAAGCATAGTCCTAGTTGCCTCAATCAGTGTCCTGTTTTTACGTTCGGCCACCCCATTTTGTTGAGGCTCATATGGTGCACTAAATTGATGCACTATGCCCTTTGAGAGGCAATATACACCAATTACAGTGTTTTTGAACTCAGTTGCATTATCACTACGAAGCCTTTTAACCCGTGTTCCATAGGAATTCTCCACTTGGTCTAAGAACCCGATGAGCTTGGAAGCCGTCTCGTCCTTTGTACCTAAAAAGAAAACCCAAGAAAATCGTGAGTAATCGTCAGTGATAACCAAACAATACCAACTACCTCCTATACTCCTTTTGTTGATTGGTCCAAAGAGATCGATATTCAACAAATCGAATGTAGAGGTTATGGAATTCTGAGTCTTGGACTTGTGTGCCTTCTTATGTTGCTTGCCTTTCTTGCATGGTAGACACTTGTCCTCGAACTGAAAACTCTTCATAGGCACACCTTGCACCAACCCATTCTTCGTTATGTAGTTCATTTTTCTTAGGTGCAAGTGAGCCATGCGTCTGTGCCACAACACTGATTCAGTCTCCGAAGCTTTTGACAGTAAGCAGATCGGACCCATCGAAGTATCCGGCTTGTTCATATCGAGCATGTACAAGTCATTCTTCCTTGGAGCCCGCATCAATATCCATTCTTCAGGTATCTTGAATCCCGGTTTTAGCACTAACGCTTCAGTGTCAGTAAACAGCACTGAATTCTTCCTATCACAGATTTGAGATACACTAATGAGATTATGAACCAGTTTATCAACGTGATAAACTTGATCCAAGGTAATTGTCCCATTAGTTACTTCACCAGTACCAGTGATGGTTCCTCCTTTATTTCCCGCGAATGATACAAATCCCCTATTCCCACCCTTGAAGTCTATAAGGAGACTTCTTTCCCCTGTCATGTGCCTGGAGCATCCACTGTCGACGAACCATTTGTTGTTTGGACCTGTGGTAATCTCCAGCACATGAAAGAAAATAGGTTAGTTATCACGGGGAACCCAAGCCATAACTGACTTGGTTATACCATTCTCGTCCACATACTTAAACTCTTTCAAATACCCATCTCGCCTTTCAGGTGACTTGGGTCGTTGAACAGGAGCTTGTTGTGGTGCCGAGTGATGTAAATTCACTCTTTGCCTTTGAGTAGGCATTTGTTGTGGAGCTCTTGAATAATTTTGATTATATTGCATTTCAGATTGTGATCCCTGAGCTCTTACCGGTGTGTGATGCCTAATAGGAGTGTGTGACCTAACTGGAGTGTATGCTCTGCTAGGTGTTGTGCTCCTATATTGTTGTTGAGGTCCAGACCTAGACTGATTAATGACACGATTTGGTGAATTTGTCCTAACCACTTCTTTTGGTCCAACCTTTACCGGTGTTTGTTTCACAACTTGTTTTGGTGCATCCTGCACAGTTTTCTCGGTACTCTGAGAACTACTAGTGCTCGCCACACTTGTTGAGGGCTTAACAGGTGTTGGCTTCCCTGTCTTAGGTGTAACATCAGTTTTCCTAAGCGGACAGTTAGAAGCAACATGCCCCTTTTCATGACATCTAAAGCAGGACATCTTGTCAATGGACTTCTTGTGTGTGCCCTTAGTTTTAGGTGTCTCATTTGAGTCCTGGTCTTTTTGAACATTTATTGCGACTGATTCACCGTCCTGATCATTAAAATCAATTTTATGTTTTCCAACAGGTGTTTCACTGGAGGAAGACACAAATTTGACTTTCTTAACCTTGACGGTTGTATCAGTCACCTTAGGTGTATTTTCTTTTACAGGCTCAAATATAGGTGCAGGTATGTCCTCTAAGTCTACTGATTTATCAGTTTTCTCCTGAGGTTGAGGCACATTGTTTAATTAAAAGGTGGAGGAATCTCATGAAATCCTAGACCTACAGGCTTTTTAGATTCGCGTTGAGCATCTAAAACTTTCCCTAGGTTCAGACTTGAATTCCTAAACTTTTCTAGCTTACTATTAGCCTCTGCTACCTTCACCTTAGTTTCGGCTAGCTCTATGTCTTTGTCTTTAATATCTTTGGTCAACACCTCTACATGCTCATACATCAGTTCTAACCTAACACACTGCTCACTCAGCTTGTCTTTCAGAACTATTACATGTTGAGCATCAGCCTTAGTTTTTCCTTAAGATCTTGCTTAATGTCATTTAGGCTAGCATTATCAGATTTTAAAGACTCATTTTGAGCAGATGTGTTCTTATGTGATTCTAATACTAGATTTAATCTGTTGTTAGAAGTAACACATAACACACATAATTCATGAAAAAGAGAGTAGTTCAGACTAACCTTTGCGTTATCGGATTCCACGTTGGCCATTTGAGCGGCAAACTCCAGAAGCGTCTGATCATTCTTCTTCTCCACCCACATCGGACTGCTGTCCCTTGTCGTCTACTCTTCCCCTTCACATCCATTCTCAGTGACTTCAGCCATGAAGGCTCTAGCATTAGATTCCGGATGTGAACTCCAGTCGTAGGTACCATCCAGCTGTCTGTCTGATGTGACGTTCGATAATAGACCAGCTAGATTGGCTTGACCGGAAGATGAACTCGGAAGATATCTCTGTTGAGACTGATTTTGAAACTGTCCGTGATGCTGACTCTGTCCTTGGTAAGTATCTATCTTTGGTTTCTGGCATTCTCTGGCGAAGTGTCCCAGACCTTGACAATTGTAGCATTTGACTTTGGACTTATCAAAGCCAATCCCCTTGTTATTCATCGTCAGATTCCTCCCAGTCCGTTTGATGAATCTTTTAACCCGTTGGGTTACCATGGCCAATTGCCATTTGAGATCCATTTCCTCAAGATCGTCAGGGTCTACCTGGATCATAGTCTTCATCCCAGAGAGCAGGATCGTTTATTTTCCCTTGAACGCAGTTTCCATATGCGGCCACAAATGACGCAAGCAAGTTCAAATGCTCTTCGGCCGATTTAGCGCTCATGGGCATCTTCAAGTAGCCCTAAGATGTTGATGCCTGTGCGGCTTGAGGTTGTTGTTATTCCGATCTTCCCAACCCTAAGAACGCTCTATTCAATGTGTCATCAGTCTCTGCTGGTGACGACGTTTCTCCGGTGAAAAATGCTGTAGCAGTCTTCAGATCAGCTGCGGCTGAAGGTTTTGTTGATTTTCCAAAATACATCGTTGGATTTTGGACTTGTTCATAATCCGTTTCGGCCTTCAGTAGCTCGAAATGATATGCCCGCAACGTTCCCACGATATCCTCCAATGATTGGGTATAATACTTGTCTTCATTAAGCTTAATCATGGCTACATACATCGCCCACTTGGCTGGTAAGGCATCAAGAAGCTTATTGTTCTTTTTGGTGTCATTATACTCAATCCCATGACTTTCAAGCTCCGTCAACAGATGATAGAAGCGGGTAATGGTGTCGTCCAGCTGTTCATCCTTCAATGCCTTGAAAATAGCAAACTGCTGTTTCAATAACTCCATGCGCTTCCTTCGAACCCTAGGATTACCCTCACACCTCTTTTCCAGCGACTCCCAAAGTTCCTTAGATGTCTTTTGAGTCCGGAATGTGTGTAGTATATCCTGAGGCAAAGCCATTCGAATAATCGAGAAAGCTCTGTTCTCGGCTTCATACAGTTTCTTATCATCTTCCTTCATCATCTGATATGATAAGACTCTCTGACGACCTTCAACTTCAGAAATAGGTGGAATGTATCCTTCGTCAATACATATCCACATGCGCATGTCATTGAAACGCACAAAATCGGCAAACCGATCTTTCCACCAATAATAATGTTGGTAGACCCTGGGTGACGATAGCAGTCAAAGCGATCTAACATTTTGGTTTAAGTGATATTCAAAGTATTGAGAATTAACGAGTGTTTGATATATATGTTTATATATGTTTGACAGTTATTGATTGTGTGTTTGAACTTGATGTAACATATTACAAGAAGTTCAAACATAAAGTTCAAAGATAAAAACAAACATAAGTTAAAAACAAAAGTTTCATATACAAGTTAGTCAGATTCGAATTCTATAAGGATTGGAATTCGAATCTATGTCATATTTGAATTTGATCCTAGTTAGATTCGAATGTGTGTTGAGGCAGATTCGAGAGTGTCAGTGAGGACAAACTCGAATGGGCCTTGGGCCTGATTCGAGTTTGGCCCATGACAGACTCGAATTAGCCTCTATAATTAGGATAGACTCGAAATATTATTAGACTTTTTGCAGAATTCGAGAGTGATTAAGCATTAAGCGATTTCGAGTTTATCATCAGCGTTAGTGTCGTTTCGGAGAGAATCAGTTCGTAGGTGCGTTCGTGTGTCGTTTGTGCAGCTTCTGATAGTCTCCGTGTTTCTGGTGAGGGTTGTTACCGTCTACCCGTTAACGAGGATTCCACACTCGTTGACGGCTCCGCGTCTAGATAGATCTCGTAGTGGTAGACCTTACAAGTGGTCTTCGAGTTTCATCAGCTTAGGCGGAGTATTAGCCTTCCCGACCTCATGATCCATTTCTAGAAACTTTTGAAGATTTGACATCGTTTCAAAAGTAATTGAATTGTAACTTAATTAATTTAATTCGAAACTAAGTTAAGCTAATTCTTTCGAATCTAGATAGATTCGAATATAATTAAATTTAAATTTATTTGGGATTAAATTCGATTAAGTTTAGTAATTCAATTAAATTCGAACTTGATGACAGATTCGAAAGTCCTCAAACTCGAAGGTCAAGACAAACTCGATTACCCAGTAGATTCGAAGCCCTATTCGATTATAGACTAAACTCGAAGCAGACTCGAATGACAGCAAACTCGAGACCCTAATCGAATTTAGCACAAACTCGAATTAGATTCGAAACACTTTGTATCAAACTCGAAAGGAGCGGATATTGGTTAAACTCGAGACTAAGTAAAACCCTAATTACTCCTAATAGATTCGAGCACCGCAAACTCGAAAAACGGCTAATACTTCGATTTCTTTACGTTTTGCAGATTAAATCAATATTTTTACAACGAAAAATATTGATTTCGATCAAAAACGTGAAAAACACGAAGTATTTCCCGGATGACAATTTGCTAAGCTCGGAAAACACGAAAAAACACGAATATGAGAGAAAAGCCGTACAAAGCGTCAAGAAACCTAGGATGTATCTAGATGAACACGAAGAACACTAAGAACACCCCGTTGGCTCTGATACCACTTGTAAGGTCTACCAAACACATATCTATCTAGACGCGGAACCGTCAACGAGTGCGGAATCCTCGTTAACGGGTAGACGGTAACAACTCTCACTAGAAACACGGAGACTATCAACGAGCTGTACGGACTAACTAGAACGCACCTACTAGAAGATTCTCTCCGAAACAACACTAAGACTGACGATAAACTCGAAATCGCTTTATGCTTAATCTCTCTCGAATTCTGCAAAAAGTCTACTAACCATTCGAGTCTATCCCTAATTATAGAGGCTAATTCGAGTCTGCCATGGGCCAAACTCGAATCAGGCCCAAGGCCCATTCGAGTTTATCCCCTCTGACACTCTCGAATCTGCCTACATTCGAATGTAATGTAGATTCGAATCTGATAGACTTGTGAATTCGAATTTAATCTAAATTCGACTTTCACATATTAAACCTGTATTTGAAACTTATGTCTTTAACTTATGTTTGATTATATCTTTGATCTTTATGTTTGAACTTCTTGTAATACGTTACATTAAGTTCAAACATACAAACAATAATAATTATCAAACATACATAAACATATATATCAAACACTTGCTAAAACCACAATGTTGGATCACTTAGACTGCTATCGTCACACAGGGTGTACCAACACCGAGAACAGAGCATTTTCAATTATTCGCATGGCACTACCTCAGGAGATTCTACACACTTTACGGAACTATCGTACTTCTAAAGAGCTATGGGATGCTCTCGAGAAGAGGTGTGAGAGAAACCAGAGGGTTCGTAAAGGTACAGAGATGCTAAAACAGCAGTTTGCAATTTTCGAAGCATTGAAAACCGAAAAGCTAGATGAGACGATTACAAGGTTTTACTATTTACTGACAGAATTGGACAATCACGATATTGAATAACGTGAAATTGAGAAGATAAAGAAACTTCTTGATGCTTTACCGGCGAAGTGGGAAATGTACACAGCGCTTATAAAGCATGATGAAGAAAAATTCGAAACTCTTACACTCTACAGAGTTATTGGTACGCTGAGGGCTTACAACTTTCATATACTTAAGAAGGAGAGGGAATATGATCAAGTACAAGATCCAGAGATGTATTTTGGAAAGTCAAAACTATCTATCGCAAGTGAACTGAAAACAACTACAACTTTCTTCACGGGTGAAGCGACTATTCCAGTGGACATAGAAGAACCAAGCAGTAGGGCATTCTTAGGGTATTCTAAACCAGAAGATAAACCGACTCACTCTACATCTACTTCTCAAAAGTACACAAAGATGCCTATGAGTGCACAATCAGCTGAAACTCATCTAAATCTTTTGTCTTCGTTTGTTGCAGCATATGGAAATTGTGTACAAGGAAAAATTAACGATCCTGCATTATGGGAAGAGGACTACGATCAGGTGGATCCTTATGATTTGGAGGAAATGGACCTTCAATGGCAACTGGCCATCGTGACTCAGAGGGTCAAAAGGTTCATGAAGCGAACAGGCAGAAATCTGAATGTGGGCAACAGTAAAAATGGGTTCGACACATCCAAGGTTAAATGTTATAACTGTCAAGGATTAGGTCATTTTGCTCGAGAACAACGACCCAAAGTTGAAAACTATCAGAATCAATCTCAGGGAAGATATCAGTCTGGTAGTTCAGGTAATCAAGCGAACATCGCTGGTCTGTTAACAAACGTATCATCGGACATACAGCTTGATGGGACGTATGATTGGAGTTCACATCCTGAGTCGAACGCTAGAGCCTTCATGGCTGAAGTGACAGAGACCGGGGATGACGGAGCAGAGGAAGTAACAGAGGACATTGAACAGAATGATACAAGTCCTGTGTTGGTGGAGAAGTCAGACAATCAGACCATTCTAGAGTTTGCCGCACAAATGGCCAGCGTGGAATCAGATCATAAAAAGGTAATTCTGAACTTTTCTACATTCCGTGATTTATGTGTTTTATGTACTACTTCCAATGAGAGATTGAACTTAGTTCTTGAAACACATAACAATCTAACTGCTCAGATAGAATCCTTAAAATCAGATAATGCTAGTCTCCTAGACATTCAAGAAGATCTTAGGAATAAGCTGAAAGCAGATGCTCAAGATACTATAGTTCTAAAAGACAAGTTAAGTGAACAATGTGTCAGGATAGAACTTATGTATGAGCATGTCGAGGCTTTAACTAAATAACTTACGATCAAGGTGGTAGAGCTAGCTGAATCAAGAGTTAAAGTTGCAGAGGTAAATAGTAAGTTAGAAAAGTATAGGAACTCTTCACTAAATCTAGGGAAAATCTTAGATGCACAACGTCAATCTAAGAAACCAGTAGGTTTAGGTTATCAAGAGAGTCCTCCACCTTTCAACGATAATTATGTGCCTCAGCCTCAGGATAAAACTGATAAACCAGTTGAATCAGAGGTAGCAGCTGAAACTGTACCTGAATCTGATAAGGATAAATCAACTAAGGTGACTAATAATAATGCTACGATTAAGAAAGTCAAGTTTGTGCAGTCTTCTAGTGAAAGAATTCTAGGAGAAGCTAAAACTGAAGCTAATAATCAGAAAGAAGAAGTAGTCACGATAGTTGAAAAGCAAGAAACTGACACTAATGAGACACCAAAGACAAAGGTCACTCATAAGAAGTCGATTGATAAGATGTCCTGCTTTAGATGTCATGAGTGGGGACATGTTGCGTCTAGCTGTCCATATAGGAAAGTAGAGTCTACACCCTCTAAACCAGAATCTAGACCTATTGTTGGAAAGCCTGAACAACAAAAACCATCACCTAGTGTAGCTAGCACAAGTGGTTCTCAAAACACTGAGAAAATTGTGAATGCCACACCAAAGACTGTTGTTAGACAATTATCGGTGTCGGTTAGACCAAATGAGGTGGTTAGAACTAGTTCTCCGAATAGAGTTCCTAATCAGCCTAGGTCAGGTACACAACAACCTTATAGGAGTACAACACCTAGAATGACTTACACTCCAGTTAGGTCTCACACTCCTCAAAGACATCAGGCACCAGGTAGAGCCCAGGGATATCAATTTGAAATGCATTATAATAGAAATTATTCAAGGGCTCAACAACAAATGATAACCAAAGGCCAAGAGTGAAGTTAAATCACTCTGCACCACAACAGGTTCTCAATCAAACACCCAAGTCACCTGAAAGGAGATATGGGTATTTGAAGGAGTTCACGTATGTGGATGAGAACGGTATTACCAAGTCAGTCATGGCTTGGTTCCCCGTGATCACTAACTTGTTTTCTTTCATGTGCAGGAGCTTAATACAGGTCTAAACAACAAGTGGTTTGTTGACAGTGGTTGCTCTAGGCACATGACAGGGGAAAGAAGTCTGCTCACAGACTTCAAGGGACGGAACAAGGGTTTCGTATCATTCGCTGGGAACAAAGGCGGTCATATCACTGGTACTGGAGTGGTCACTAATGGGACTATCAAACTTGATCAAGTTTATCATGTTGATAAGCTTGATCACAATCTCATTAGTGTATCTCAAATCTGTGATAAGAAGAACTCAGTAATTTTCACTGCTACTGAGGCGTTAGTGCTGAAACGGGATTTAAAGTACCTGAAGAGTGGATACTGATGAGAGCCCCAAGGAAGAATGATTTGTACATGATGGACATGAAGAAATCGGATTCATCGATGGGACCGATATGTCTACTATCCAAAGCTTCAGAGACAGAATCAATTTTATGGCACAGACGCATGGCACACTTGCACCTACGGAAAATAAACTACATCACTAAACAAGGTCTGGTGCAAGGTGTCCCACTGAAGAGTTTTCAGTTCGATGACAAATGTGTACCGTGCAAGAAAGGCAAACAACACAAGAAGTCGCACAAGTCAAAGACTCAGAACTCGATAACTTCCACTTTCGATTTGTTGCATATGGATCTTTTTGGACCTATCAACAAAAGGAGTATAGGTGGTAGTTGGTACTGTTTAGTTATCACTGATGATTACTCGCGTTTTTCATGGGTTTTCTTTTTAGGTACGAAGGACGAAACAGCTGGAAAGTTGATGGTTTCTTAGACCATAAAGAAAACTCATACGGGACGAGGGTAAAACGTATCAGGAGTGATATTGGAACAGAGTTTAAAAACACAGTAATTGGTGTATATTGCCTATCTAAAGGCATAGTGCACCATATGAGCCACAACAAAATGGGGTGGCAAAACGGAAAAACAGGACTTTGATTGAGACAGCAAGGACAATGCTCTCGGATTCAATGCTTCCTACCATGTTTTGGGGGGAGGCAGTGAATACCGCATGTCTCGTTTTAAACTGGGTCCTTTGTGTCAAATCACTGAACAAAACCTGTTATAAAAGACCACCCAATTTAACTGGCTTCAAACCGTTTGGGGTACTGTGTACTTTATTGAAAACAAAACATCAACCTAAGTTTGGTGAAAAGGGTGATGAAGGATATTTCCTAAGTTATGTGCTTAACTCGCCAAACAAAAGGGTTTTTAACAAATCAAACGGTATGGTAGAAGTTGTGTTTAACATTGATGTTACTAGTTATTCACATGAACTCCAAACAGGTTCGGAATGGATATTTGATTATGACTCATTGTTTGAATCATTTAACATTCCTTTGGATGGAAATGCAGGTACAATTGAAAATGACATATCGTCATTAAATCTGAATGACGACGGTCAAAGTTTTCCAAAGACGAGCATTCCATCAACGTTTGAGCCTACAACGACAGAAGATTGGTCTCCAGCAAAGAATGATTCTGAAATACCTACAAACGAGAATCAGACTTGTATTTTGAATTCCAAAAACAGTGATCATGAAGAAGAAAATGTACCGTCGGAGGTCGTTCCCCCGTTAGGTGAAATAGGATCAAACATAGGAGATAATCTTAGGGTCGATGAGATTGAACTAGGAGTAGTTTGAATAACAACACAGTGCTGTTGTTGATGATTAAAGACTCCGAGGCGTATCACACATGATTATATTCATGTTTCATCTCACAAGTAGAGCCGAAGAATGTGCAAATGACACTAAAAGACAATTCTTTGGTTGAAGCAATGCAAGAAGAACTGTCACAATTCAAAATGCTTGAGGTGTGGGAGATAGTGCCGCTACCTCGAGGAGAAGTTGCAATAGGAACCAAACGGATTTTTAAGTGCAAGAGGGATGATCGGGGTATTGTTACTCACAACAAGGCACGACTTGTAGTAAAAGGATTCAACCAAGAAGAGGGAATTGATTAAAACGAGGAGTTTGCACCAGTGGCATGGCTCGAGGCAATCCGCTTGTTTCTGGCTTTTGCATCCGTCAAAGGGTTTAAAGTCTATCTGTTAGACGTAAAGAGTGCATTCATGTACGGCAAGGTGAAGGAAATAGTGTACGTTGAACAACCGCCCGGGTTCACTGATCCTAACTATCCCGATAGAGTGTCTCGTCTCGATAAGGCTCTGTATAGATTACATCAGGCACCAAGGGCATGGTATGAGACGCTGTCAACTCATCTTTTAGACAACGGGTTTGAAAGAGGGAGAATTGATAGTACATTGTTCGTAAAGAGAAAGGGAGAAGATTTTATCTTGGTACAAGTGTACGTTGATAACATCATTTAATGGTCATCAAACTAACAGATGTGCAAAGATTTTGAGAAGGTTATGCAGTCAATGTTTGAGATGAGTGATATGGGAGAGCTGGACTTCTTTCTAGGTTTGCAAGTTGAATAGAGGAAGGAGGGCGTGTTTATCCATCAGATGAAGTATGTCTATGATATTCTAGAGCGCTTCGGGATGGAAGGAACAAAGCTGACTACTCACTTTAGTACTCCGATTCAAGTGAATCACAATCTCGGACCGGGTACAGAAAGTGATACTGATGTGCATCCGACTCTATATCGGGCCATGACGGGGTCACTCATGTACTTAACTGCTTCTAGACCTGATATTATGTTTGCTGTGTGTATTTGTGCTAGGTTTCAATCTAATCCGAAAGAAATGCATATCAAAGCTGTGAAGCGGATTCTAAGATACCTCAAGTCGAAACCGAAGCTGGGACTTTTGTATGATGCTGATGGTGATTTGGAATTGGAAGCATACACGGATTCAGATTATGGAGGTTGCAGCTTGAACCGGAAGTCAACAACTGGAGGTTGTCAGTTCCTTGGACGGAGGCTGGTATCCTGGCAATGCAAGAAACAGACTTCAGTGGTCGTGTCAACGTGCGAGGACGAATATGTAGTTGCTGGTAGTTGCTGTTCACAGGTTTTGTGGATACAACAACAACTACGGGATTACGGTTTGACTTACACTCATACTCCCACTAGGATAGATAATCAATCTACAATTGCTATAACTAATAATCCAGTTAAACACCGTAAAACAAAGCACATAGACATAAGATATCATTTCATACGTGATTGTGTTGAAAAGAACTTAATTAAACTGGTAGAAGTGGCAACGGAAGATAATAATGCAGATTTATTCACTAAAGCTTTTGATAAGTCACACTTTGAGTTGTTAGTTCAACTAAATGGTATGCGTAATCCAGAGTAACTTGACCTTAGTATCTTTATAGTAAGTTAGTGTTTAAGTATAATTCATTTCCTTTTATAGTAAGTTAGTAGGTTAGTTTATTAGCTTATATCAAAATTTAAAAACAAAAAAAAAAGAGAGAAAACCATAAAAAGTTAAGAAAAAAAGAGAATATTAGAAAATTGAGTTAAGTCTTAGAGACATAGGTTCAAAGTGATGAAAATTAGCACCGTCTAAACAAACTCTAAGTGTTAAGCTTTCACACATAATGCACCTTAAACTCTAAGCGATATACACTTTCTTGTTTGATGTGTTGGTAGGCATAATACACAAAGGGAATCTCAAAAGCTAATAAAATATTCAAGAAAAAGTCATATGTGTAACTAACTTAGATGTATGACCAAAGGGTCTTAATTTCTATGTTAGAGACATACAGACAATGATTCTAAAGGAGATATGCAAATTTTCTGGGGGATGTATAGCAACATCAAATACATCTTTAAGAAAAGAAAAGAAATATCTTTGATAAAGTGAGGGAGTCAAAATAAGTCGTTCTATTTTACTTAAGTACAGACCTGTCACCTCTGTTTTGACTCAAGTTAGCAAGATAAGTCGCTTTGTTGTGCGTAAGTACAGACCTGTCACTGCTGTCTTGTTAACTTAAAAGGAACTCTAATACAAACTAAGACACTGTGTTGTATGTAAATACAGAACTGTGTCCGACATTTTCCTTTTAAAGAAAATTTGCAATACCGAAAAGTTATAATCATTGTGTGTCTGCCTTGATCATAGAAGTATGTCTAAGTATGGGACACGTAAGGTAGTTTCTTGATAAATAAAAAGGCCAAGGGATATTCCAAAGTGTAAAATGTTTAAAGGGAAAATCATACCGACAATCAACTTGGAATTTATATCACAACAAACAACCAAAGGAACAAAAAATTCCTAAGTGTGAAAGTGTAGTACTGAAAGTGCGTTTGCCACCGCTATCTGATTGAACCTTCTTTGACTTTCTCGCAAAAATATTCTGTTAGTTTAGGTCGTAAATTTTTTAAAAAAATATTTTTGAGTAGCTTAAGATTAAGTTTGATTCAAATTTTATTTTATTTTATCTTATTAAATTTTAAGTTATATTATTCTAAGTAGGATAAAGGTCAAAGTACTAGGATGCATTTCTGGTTGAATAAACAAATATTGCGTGAATATCTGTTTGCTTCGTCTGAAAGATTTTGCAAAGTATGAAAAGTTCCGTTACATGAAAAAGTTGAATTTCATTCAAGTATTTTCAAAAATTTCACTTAAGTTCGAATTTCAGACAAATTCGAACTTAGATTCTAATTTGTCAGGGGGTTCGTACTTATGCTAAGTTCGAAGGAAGTTGGTATAAATAGGTCAATAGTACTTCATTTAAGGCACCTACCCTCGAATTTCTTCATTCGAACTTGTGCTCCGACGATCTCGAACTTGTGTTCGAACTTTCCGAATCTCGAATTTCCCACTATTCTTCGAAGCTTTTCTTTCTTTTCTCGAACATACTCGTATACTTATGTATAGTAACCATTATTATACAAAGTATTTGTAGTTTAGGACATTATTGAGGCAAAAAATCGACGTTATTTGATGTTTTTGAGGGTTGAAACTAGGTGGTTTGAAATCACAAGTTTTGATCGATAAAACTTCAAATAAATCATAAATAACTTTGATTAGAACCCAATAGGACTAGATTATACTATTGATTAAGTCAAATGGGGTTAAAATCTTGGATTTTAGTTTGAAAGTGACCGACTTCGAACATGTTCTTCAGGTTCGAACTTGTCAGAAAGTTCGAACCTGTTGAAATATCTACAAGTTCGAAGTCAGTCATGTTCGAACATATTCCTCTTCTTTAAATTCGAATTTTTTTAAAATAAATTCGAACTTGTATAAGTTCGAATGTGTTGGATTTCGAACTTATGTAAGTTCGAAGTTATGCAAATTCGAAATAAACAAGTTTAATTTTTTTTTTTTTAAGTTTTAATTTTGCTTGTTGATTCTGTGTGCAGATATGGGTGATCGGCCGTTTTATAATAAGCATAACATGGTTATGGCTGTAGATCGTGAATTTCCTGAAGCACAGCTGTATCGTCAAATAATAGAGTTTATGACACAGTCCCGAGTCGCCTACACTCTCACTCACAATCTTCAAATCATAGGACCTATGTGCGACAGTTCTAGGAGCATCTACAAGTGGATTGCTCGGTTACACCTACTGTTCTAAGAACAAGAGTGGGTGGACAGCCAATCGTCTTTTCGGCTGATATGTTAAGGCAGATCCTACAGCTGGGATATGAAGACCAAGAAGCAGGGCCGATAAATTTTCCACTACCTATCAGGCAAGCTGCGTTTTTTAGAATGGGATATGCCCAAGACATAACGAAGACTTCGTATGTGAAGAGTGGGCTGATTCGACAATGGAGGTATCTTGTCCACGTCATTATGGTATGCTTTGCGCCAAAGAAGGTGGGATTTGACACGATGATGTCTAAACTGCAATCGGCGTTAATTGCCTTGGTGTACAACAAGCGATTCAGTTTCTCTAAAATGTTTTTTGGGGAGTTTATGCACCAGATCACAGCTCCGGTGAGGGAAAGATTTTTGATGTACCCTTGTTTTGCTATGATGATCAGTCGCCATTTTTTGCCGAATTTGCCACCACTTCCAGATTTAAGTGGCATGGCCTTAATCGATAAGAGGATTTTTGCTGACTGCCAGACCCACAATGCGAGAAGGGCTGAGTAGGTCAGGCCCCAGGTGGCACCATTGTTCAGGGCAGTTATAGATCTGGATTTTGTTGCCCTGGAGGGTGATAATTGGACTGGTGAAGCTCGACAACAACAGCAGCCACAACAGCAATAGCAACAAGCACTGCAACAGTAGAGGCAACGACACAGAGCACCTGCAACAAACAGACCTCCGGTTGCTAGACCATCCTATTGCCAACAAACAGAATCCACAACAGCTGGTCCATCAACGGAAGCTGCCGGCTCATCGAGTTCGGCACCCAATATGATCAGAGGGCGCAATCTCTGGAAGAGATATGGGCGCAAGGGACAACAGCGGAGCAAAATATTGCTGAACAACTGGTTCAGGATGTTTTAGACCCTCCGGCTGAGTTTAATGATATTTTTAGAGAGATTGATGAATACCAACCATCTGAAGCTGAGTTTATGGACACAGAGGTCCAGGGTGAAGAAGAAAGAGAAAGGGTACAGACTGAGGCTGAGGGTCACGTAGAGACCGGCTCTGAGTCTGACTCCGAGTCTAGTTCTGAGGAGATAGAGGCTGCTGATCCGGCTGTCACAATTGGCAGATATGGATCAAGATTAGTGGTCAGTAGAAGGAAAATGACAAGGCTAGTAGGTAGGGATGCAGAGGCAGAAGACTCGGATTTTGAAGAAAAAGAGGAAGTTCCACTAGTACCTAGGCATAGGGCGAGGAGGCATAGATTTATGCAGGGAGCTCCGTCCACATCAGCTCCTCAGACAGTGTTACCGGCTGCTACATCAACTTCAACAACAGCTCCAACTACATCCGCCTCCATCCCATCAACTTCGACTTCTTACACAGACAATTAGTGGTTCACTGAGCTGAAAGGAAAAGTGGACTTCCAAACAGTCCAAATTTATCAATTGTCCACTGCTGTGAAAGAGCTGCAACAGCATAATGCCAGACTTGATCAAGAGAATGCTGAGTTAAGGACAGTTGTGGTTGATCAACAGTCTGAGCTGAAGACGATGAAGTCTCTCCTAGAGCAATTATTGAAAATCTGCAAGCTCAGGGGGAGAGGGGCTGCAAGGATGATCGGCTGAAGGTGAGAAGAAACGATGACGAAGGCAATGATCCAGATGCTCAAAGAGAAGGTGAGCTAGCAGATCTTTCCCAAGAGACTGCTCAGCAAGCACAAATTCAGGGGGAGCCTAGTCAGTATGGTATGGGAGAAGGAGGTGAAGGTGAAGCTTCAAAGAGTGTTGAACATGAAATGATTGAAGCCTTGATGGATCTTGATGATGAGGACGAATTTGGTTTTGATCAAGAAGACTTGGAAAAAAGGGAATTTATTCCAGAAGACGTGGTGGATTGGAAGTCGGATGATGAGGTTGTGGAAGATGAGGATGACGAGAAGCAGCCTATCACCAAACAGTATATACATAATGATCAGAATGTGATAGATCTGGATGAGCTTAACTTAGCATATATGAATGAATAAAAATCTGAAGTAGCTGAAAAGGAACAAACAAGAGAAGAAATGATAAAGCTATGGTTCAGGAAGGAGGAAAAGAAGACAGACCTGGCAGTAAAGAAAAGAATGAGATTGCCAAGTCCTGGAAATCTCTCAGGAGGGATTCTAAGCTGGTTCTTTGATAGGGAACTGCAGCTATTCGTGCTTAAGAGAAGAGACAGGCTTCAATATTTAAGGAGAACCTTGAAGGTTTTTAATACACTGCCCAAATGCGAGGTAAAGGAACTGGCCTGGAAAGAGTTTATCAACTTGGGAGACGACCCCTACGCTGAAGTTATAGCTAAAATCATCAGAAAGGAGGGGAGGTCTGGAGAGTTTGAAAGGATTAAGCCAAAGTCAGGCAAAAGAATTGAAGATGAGTCGAGAATAGATCCCCACACTGGCAAGCCTTGGGCTAGAATGGTTTACAAGCCAGTCCGATGTCTGAAGAAAGTGTCGATGAAGTCAATGCCACAGGATGTACTTAGCAACATGAAGTGGTGGTACGTGGACAATGAGACGGCTGAAGCAATGATGGAAGATCTGGATGAAAAGACTATTTTTAAAGTATATGATCCACTGAATCTGATCAACTTATCCAATGACGACCTGAGAAAGCTTCATGATCAGCCGATTTTCTTTCACGAAGGCTGGAGAGAGAAGGCAGGAAGTTCCAGAAGGTGGTTAGGGTTTGCATAGAGCAGGGATTATATGCTGGTAGTAGTGTGTATAGTTCTAGTCCTTAGACAAAATATATATAGTTAGAAGCTATCGTCAAGGGGGAGTCTGTTAGTGCATTCTGTGTGACGATAGCAGTCTAAGTATAGACGATATTTTGTATTAGTCCAAATGTTCATAATTGCATATTAATACATGTTTGATCTATGTTTGTTATACGTTTGATATATGTTTGATATTGATTGTATATATATTTTTAATTTTGGTTGTAAATGATGTTTTACAATAAGTTCAAACATAAGTTCAAAGATAAGTTCTAGAACAAGTTCAAAGACAAGTTCTAGAATAAGTTCAAAGGCTTGATTCGAACTTATGGTGGACAAGTTCGTGGAATTGGGCCTTCTCGAACTTGTCGAGAGGAAGTTCGAATCTAAGCCTTATAATTAAGGGTTAATCAGTATTGATTAATAACTTTTGCAGAATTTAGGCTGAGGGCGATTACGAACTTGCAGAGGCGTTTTTGTATGTTCTTGGAGAGAATAACGTGTAGGGACATTCTTGTGTGCGTCTATCATCGTGTGTGTATCCGTGTTTCGTGTGCGTGATCTATTCGTCAAACCTCTAATGAGGATTCCGCACTCGTTGGACGGCGTCGCGTCAAGATAGGATCCGTAGGTACGTGACCATACAGAGTCAAGTTGAAAACTGAAAAGATGAAATTCGAATCATTGTGAATGAATTTTAGATAATGTTGCCAAATTTGAGTACTTAATCCTGAATCTCGAAGGATAAGTAATGAATCTCGAATGAAATGGCATCAATTTCGAATAACCCTTTGTAAATTTCGAATGAAGTTTTGTAAATTTTGGATAAAACTAAGTAAAATTCGAATATAACTATGTAAAGTTCAAATATAATTAAGTAAATTTCGAGTAATACTAAGTTAAATTCGAATAAAACTAAAAAATTCAGATGATATTAATTGAAATTCGAATATCATTCAATGAATTTCAAAATACAAGTAATGAATTTCGAATAACATTGTATGAATTTCTAATATAAAGTTTCAACATATGTTGACTTGGAAAATAATTAAGTTCTTAGGCGACGTTTGGTTCATAGAATACATTTCGGATAATGTATCATTCGAAATTTAACACTGAAAAAAATATCCTAACTCTAAATACACTGAAAAAATTGGAAAATCACAAAAACACACTTGGACACTGAAAAATTTACATCCCTAAACTCAAAAAACTATTTTAAACGTAAATGCTTTATTGAACTAAGGCTAAAAACAACAAAAACTAGCCTAAATGAAAGATCTACAGTAAGAACAAAAACTTAAACAAAAAATCACTAAATTTCGAATTTAACTCTATTAAGCCAATCATATGATTCGAAATTTAAAATCCGTGATGATTTAACAATTCGCACAAAAGAAAACATTCAATTTAAACATTGAAGCACAAATTCATGAGTTCTAAAATTTAACCTTCGAGTTTTAAGAATATGAACACAGACACAAAGTCAAACATATAGTCACACAAATGAAGGAAGAAACATAATAGAAACAAGAAATGTAAACGAAAACTTACAGATTTGCAAGAATTCCCGATTAAAATGTGAAAATTGGCTGGTGTGTGTAGGTTGAGTTGAGAGAAAGAAGGCGATGGTGCACAGTGTTCAAGGTTTCGAAAAAGGAAATTTGAAATTCAAATTTCAAATATATTGATGTTGAAAAAACTGGCCCACATTTCATTTCTTCTTTCCGCCTTTCTATTAAAATTTGACCAACAACAAAAAGCCCAAAAAAATTTTGAAACACATAAGAAAAATTCAAAACAACAAAAAAATAAAATTTAAAAAAAATAAATTTTTAACAAAAACCATATTAAACAAAAAAAACTTTGACACTAAAAAAACAACAAAGTAAAAAAAACATTTGCTCCTCCTAGAAATATGCAGGATAAAATAAAATTCATTGCTCCCCCTCAAACTAATGACACATTTAAAAACACCCCTTACAGTTAAGCACACAAAAAAACAGATAAGAACTCAGTATCAGATAAAATATTCAGTAAGCTCCTTTTGCACAACACAATCCAAAATCAATTAAATCTCATAGAAATCAGTTCCAATTAAGAACAAGAGATTAACTAAAACTAGATCAAGTGAAACATTTAAAATTGTAAAATTATATTTTGTAAAAACTGAATGTTTAAATCTAATGATTCAACATGCCTAATTTGTATACCAAAAAATTAAAACTTTTTTCATCTAACGCTTTGTTAAACAAATCAGCTAATTGATATTCAGTGGAAACAAAATATAATTCAACATTATCCTTTTCTACATTATCTTTAATGAAATGATACCGGATGTCGATGTGCTTGGTTTTAGAGTGTTTCACTAGATTTGATGCGATTGAAATTGCCTTCTGAGAATCACAGTAAATGGGTATCTTGTGTGGTGTAAACCCATAATCTCTTAGTTAGCCCTTCATCCACAACACTTAACATGAATCGACACCTACATATTCTGCATTTGCTGTTGACAATGACACACAATGCAAACATATTCGGTCCATTTTATTGTAACATCCCGCTTTTGAACCTGGGACGGGGATTTATACGTGTCTGGATTGTGTTATACGTGGCACCGATTTATAATTTTAGCGGATTAATTATGTTATGAGATCACGGGATTTAATGTGTTGAAATGATATTAATTATGAAACTAGGTTCGGATTATTGGGTATTGGGTTACCAAAAATACAAAACTACATATATATGCTTCTTTTCAAACCTATTTCTCTATTTAGAAAAAAAAAAGAGTGAAGGTGTGTGCCTTGTGTGTGTGTGTGTGTGCTAGAGTAAACAGGAAGCAATCAAGAGCCAAATCCAGTTACAAACTTGTGGATTTATTGGAGATTCCACCATCTTGTGTTTGTGAGCTAAAAGGTAATGAATTATTGATTTTGATTATGAAAAATTCGAAGCTATATGTTATGTAATTGTGGAAATGGCTTCTAAGCCTGTAGAGTGAAGTTAGTGATTTTATGAGTTAATTGTGGCTAGAAATCGATTTAGAAGGGGTTTACACCCCTCGGCAGACATGAAAAGTGAACAGGGGAAGACCTGCTCGCCCAGGAGTGCGATCACGATCCCTGAGCGCGGACGCGATGGTATCTGTGGCGGCGTGAGTCGAGTATGATCGAGATCTAGGGCACGGACCGTGATGGTCAGCGCGACCGCTATCGTGTGGGCGGCTGCGATGGGGTGAGTACGGGCCGCAATCATTGTGTTTTGGGTCGGGTTCTTTTTTGGGTATTCTTGGGCCTAAGTCTACAATCTGGAGTCCGTTTGTTTATAGGGACGAGTAGACAGTGAGCTGAACCTTATCATGGATTTCCGAGTTCAGCGAATTAGTCAGGGCAATCAGGTGAGTACTCGAGTTCTTTTCCAACTGCAGGATCATTTTACGAGTCTTAGCAGTGTAGCTATTATATATCAATTGTGTATTGTGTATTTAGACAAGGACGTGAGCCTTATGTATGATTCTATCTTATTACATGTGTTGTTTGTGCATAAGATGAGATCCAGTCGGGATATCTGTGCTGAGTTCCATACGGACGGTGAATCGCGATGAGTGATCGCGGGGGCTGACTGTCCTTAACCAGTATTCAGAGCGTATATATACGGAAGGGCCTATAGTCAGGTATCTCCTGAGCTACAAGGTTTGCTAACCACTGCTGTATGCATTTTGATAGCCGGGGAAGGGTCCCCATAGGGATTGTGCACACAGGGCTTTGGATCTCATGCTTTCATGTTCATACTTGAGATATGTTGTTGATTGTCAGGGATAGAGATGTAGATTGCCATGCGTGTATGTGCTATGTGTTTGTGTTATATGTTTATTCTACAGAGTCTAACCCTCCCGTACTCACGAGCTTTCCAGCTTACGTCTTTGAGTCTAACCTGTCCAGGGATTCAAAAAGGGAATCAGCAGCCGCAGCCGCTGAACTAGGATTTGGGATCGCTTGGAAATTTTTGTATCTACTTCTGTGTAAAGATTGTAATTCGGTATTTTGTGTATGTATCTAGTATGTATATCCGGACACTAGGTTGTATTATGTTAGTTCGTTCAGGATTGTTAACTATACTAAACTTGCGATTATTCTGTTAACCGTTTGCATAAAGTTTTAAATTATCAGTGATTTGTATTATCTTCTGACACGTGAATAAATGTATTTCATGCGTCATTGCCACTTATGATATTGTGTTAACGTGGCATTTATGTGAATGGGGAGGGTGATAAATGATGGTATCAGAGCTTGTGGTTTGAAGCCTGAGTATCGTTAGTGGATGCTTGACTTAAACCTTGTTCCGATCCGTGGGGAATCATTCTTGAGATTAATATTAGTGGAATTAACCGACCTATCTTATTGTATAACGCTGGGTGATTTATTTGTTGTTTTTAACTATTTTGGTTTGTGCAGATCAGTATGGCAGATCAGGGCGAGGGTGCATGTATACCGGCGGACGATGAGTTTGTTTGCAAGTCTGATCTTCTGGAGATTCTGACTCAGTTTTATAGTCAGGAGGGTCAGGGTATGGAGCCAGGGATTTCAGCGATAGGGGCGAATTCGGGGGCATGTGCCTCTTCATTGACACAGAGGGTTGGGTCCTTTAAAGACTTTATGACAGGAGCTCCACCCGAGTTCAGAGGCGGCGGTGAGCCAGGGGTCGCTATGACATGGGAGCGTGAGATTGAGGCTGCCTTTCGGGTCGCTCATGTGGATCCAAAGGATATGGTCGGTTGTGCTACATATTTTCTAAGAGGAAGGGCTTCTCAATGGTGGAAGTCTATTAAGTCATCCATGACGCCGTCTGCACCTTATGCGATGACGTGGGACCAGTTCAGGGCTATCTTTGTGCTGCAGTATATCCCTAGGGATGAGAGACGAGAGATGGAGCGCCGTTTCCTCCATTTGCAGCAGGGAGATATGACAGTACAACAGTAAGTTGACCAATTCAATGAGTATACCTGGTTTGCTACCCAGCATATTGATACTGAGCGACGGAAGGCCGATGTTTTTATTGTTAGATTGTAATCGGATATCCATGTAGGTCCCGAATTAATCAAGCAAACAAACAATAAACAATATATATAAAAGATCACGAACAAGAATAATACCAATTGCCGAATATTAAACCCTGAATGAAGAACACAAAGAACAAGGTTTCTTTCTCTCTCTATTAAACGGCTACACGCACCAACACCTTCAGATATTTACTTGTATTTGTTCTATAAAACCCTAAATAAACCTTTAAATAATAACCTAATTAGGCCTAAGCCCGTGGGTTAAACTATTAAACTCCGTACATAAATAACCTATAAACTATTAAAAAATACAATTAAACCCCTAGACTTGATTACAATTAATTAACCCTAACAATCTCCCCCTTTGTGATTAAGTCTGGTTTCTTCAAAATAAGCTTGATCTTCTGATTAATAATCTTCCTTCTGAATGATCTTTTCTTTCAATAACAGCTTTCGGAGATTTCTCAATAGTAAAAACCTTCAACTGATGTGAACATGATCTTCTGCTTTGATAAGAATCTTCAGTTGAACTTGGCAATGAACTTTGTCACCTTGAGGATCAGAAGATATCTTCACTTGAATCTTTTAAACTTTTAAACTTTGGCTTTCTCTTATCTTTGACAATTTAACTATGTTCCCTCCCCCTTGATAATTCAAGCAAACCCATATTTTCTTCAGATGAGCTTTCTTTATGGTTGAAAGTTTCTTTCTCTTCTTGAATTCTTCAGTTATGTCTCTCCTTTTGTATTCTCCCCCTTAACTCATAGGCATATTCTCCCCCTCATGATGATTAAGAGAATCTTGATTATCATGTAAGCTTCTCAGATATCCTTGACAAGATGCTTACTCTCCCTCGAAATATGAATACATCCTCTTCATCATCACAAACAGTCACTAGGCTTTGCAACCTGTGACATTTAATTAAGAATTATAGGGAAAAAGAACAACCAGGACCACTTAGGTTTCTTGTTAAAACAATAGTTATGAACTATGTGGCCTACGTTCAGTGTTGGCTTGATGTTAACACTGGTATGATTTCCAACTAATCATCGTGAAATACTTATATTAAGCACCACTATAGTTGTTCTGGCTTTGTCACATTAGACAAGCATAAATTGTCACACAGACATGACTCAATAAGTAACCTAAGTAGTGTATAATCAATAAGCTCTAGACACAATGTGCAATCAAATGAAGTTTGGAGACCGGAGCAGATGTCTTCCTGTTTCAATATCAATTAACTCCAAATGAAAAATCTATAGCATATCAGGTATATCTCCGTGAGAAATGAAATGGTAGCCTTTTAAGAAGCAACTGAGTAGTTAGTGGGGTTAAGTGCTTGCGTCACTGGGTCCATGACGTCTTTTTCAATGCAAAATCTCAACGAATAAGATTCGATAGCAATTGTAGGAAACCCAGCTATTAGTAGGTTTGAATAAGATTTTCTTTTCTTTTAATCCTTTCTCTCCCCTCAAGCTCTCAAATGCATTTTTCGACTAAAGCTCCCTCCGACTCACTTTCATCAGTTTAGGAAGCTTTGATACACCCCCATCTCCTTTGATTTAACCCCTGTCATTTTCATTTTATCTCTACTCGGCCCGATCAACACACCCGCATTGTGTTTGATCATCCTCAACTACATCTAGAAGACCCTTACCTCTCATCTATTGGAAGGATTACTCCGTGGGTAGGTCATCCGGTTCTTGGTAGACCATATGAGTGATATATATGCCTATACGCTCATGTGGTGCATTTGAGTCAGCAGATATCATAAAACGTGATGAACTTTGAGTTCTGAACTAGAAGTTATAACAGATAACATAGCATGCTAAAAAAAACTGCTTTAGCGATATGAGAGTGAACTCCGTCAGAATGAATCAGATGAGTATGGAGATGAGTGAATGAATCCAAAAGAATCAGAATGAGATAATTCAGAATGAATGAATGATTCTGATTTGAATGAGATTCGAGATTCATATAGAGATAAGATATCGGGATATGGAGAGAATTATCTAAATGAATGAATAATAATGAAACACAATTCAGATTAGAACATAGTCAGTGATGAATGAATACATAGGGTGTGGAGAGATTCTCAAAGAATTGCGATCATGAGATCTGATCAGTCAGAATGATTTAGAATAAGTGAATCAGAATGAATGTATCCTGATTTGTATGAAATTTGACTGATCTTCTCAGGTGAAACAAAGAAAATTTTCTTCCCCTTAAATAATGATCGGATGAAATCCAAAACAGTATGCATCAATAAGGGTTAACAAAAACTCTTTTTAAAAAAATTTTTAATACAAAAGAAAACGTTAAAAAGATAAATAAAACCACTCCTCCTACAAGTATGCACTAAAAATGAATTCTTTTTAAAAATTCTGCATACTAGAAGAGTGAAAAACATGTCCTCGTTAATGCGTAGTTGAAAAATCCTCCTGCAAATAAGAATAAATATCAGTCAACAGAGTGTAAAAGTATAATAGAAGAAAGAAATTAATGCTTCCTGTAGTCGTTTCGTACTTGATGTTGAACTACATTCAGATATGCACGCCAGAGTGGAGGTTTTAGGGACACTGTAGCGTGGGTTCTAGACAGAGGTGTTTAGTAGCCATCTCGTTGAGACACGGGTTCTATACAGATATGCACAGAAGCCATCTCATTGAGGCTCTAGTCCTGAACTGAAATGAGCAGGAGCCATTTATCTACAAAACAATATCGTGACTTTTGGTACCAATGGAAGTTTGGGTCCAGTCAGGTTAGCTTTGGGTACCCATTTCTGAGTAATTACCTTTGTCTCTGCCTTAGGTAACCATTTCCAGTTAGATTCCTTCATGGCAGTCTTAGGTACCCAGCGGAGAGTGAATGTGTGCCCTTTTTGTTTATTTACGTGATGGTTTACAAATTTATACCTAACTTGGGATACACAACCATTCATAACATGAGAAGAATTACAAAGTTTAGCAGGTCGTAAATCAAGTAACTGCTTAATTGAATATTTCAAAAAAGGTTTATGCGATAAAGAAGCATCACACAAAGCAGTCTTTTGATAAACAACAAACCAAACTTTGTTATTCTTGATAACATGAGAATCAGATATGAATGGTTTTGAGTCCTTAGGATTCTCGAAATGATTTTTCACTTGAGTAGAAGAGATGCCTGAGTCATTCTTAGTAGAGAACCAGTTATGTATGTTGTTGCGTTTTCCGATCTTTTGTGGCTTTCGGGAATTCCCTGTACTCTTAAATTAAGAGTATATTGAATTTCTTACGACTCTTTTGAAAGAGGACTAAGTAGATTCACTGGTGTAAATCTTGATCGGAACTTTCAACCTTTCTTTGCCTTTCTTGATATCCAAAAGATGTTTCCTTTTAAGTTCAGAGTATGATACCTTGGATTGAGAATGACTTTCAACCGTGGAATTATTGATGACAGAAACTTTCGGATTTAAATAGTTTTGGTAAGGAACAAGTTGAGATGCCAGCCCCTAAATGGTGGCTAGAAGCTTATCTCGTTCCTTGTAATGATTTAACATTAAGTTTGAAATCCTGTTCTCGAATAGAAAACAATCTTTTTGCCTCGTTAAAATCATTTTCTTTTCTTAAAAAATTGTTTCTGTCTGAATCAAACAACTCTTTGGTTTCATTTAAGGTTACCTCAAGGGCATGGATTTTATCATTTTGTTGTGAAGTGTCAGCTAGAGAAGAATTTAGTCGAGCAATTTCGGCTTCTAGATATGATATTTTCTTTGTAAAATCTATCCTTTCTTGCTCAAAATGTCGTGATGTAGTTTCCAATATCTGTTCTAGATCAGAAGCCCGTTGTTCTAGAGCAGAATATGGTACATATTCACAAGGTTTTGGCATGGTTGGATCAGGTGTAATCTCTTTTGGTTCAACAAACTCGTCTTCTCTAAAAGATTTGTCTAGTTTTCCTTGAAGAGAGTCGTAGTTTAACAAGTCATAAACAAATTTAGTTTGTTTCATATCAGGTCTTGCTCGTTTTTCTTCTTCTTCGGCTAGCACTTCTGGCCAAGTGTTGTGATAAGGCATAGTGTACCCGCAACCCAGAGTCTCATAATCATATAAAGGATCATGTAGTTTGTTGATCATTTTTTCCATGACTCAAGGACCAGTAAATCCTAAACCATCTTTAGACTTCAACTCTCTAGGTTTATACATATTTATGGTTTGACCACGTTTGTAAAACCTGTCTTCCAAGTCTTTGAATTTTTCTCTTAATTTCGTTCTCTCAGCTAGGATATACTCATATTTGTAATCACTATCAGATTTATCAAATTTTTGCACTTGATGATCGTATTCTAATTTGCACAGTTTAGCAGTTACATCCTTTGACACAGTATTAGCCTTAGACATTTCTTCTTGTAACACTAAAATATTTGTTTTCAAATCAGACGTTTCATTTCGAGCATCCCCAAGAGCAGTCTTAAAGGCATCTAACTTCTTAGCTTCTTTTCTTAGCATATCTAGTTCAACTAACACTTCTTTAGGAAGAAGACTTACCTTAGAATCGAGTGCAGAGTGTACCTTGTCTGAAATCTTCTCGTTCGGTCCAGACATAATGAAATGCTTGCTTGAATGAATCTTCAGATTGGTGATTGACTTGAGTTGATTCAACACTTAGAAAAAAACTTGAAGAATGATCCGAAAGTTGTAACTTTCGAATCAGAATGATCCGAGAGTTATGACTTTCAAATGGAATGAAAAACTCAAGTTGAAATTTCTACGTCTTAAAAAACTTTTGTGACCGAGAGTCTGACTAAGAATGATTCGAATATTGTAACTTTCGGATGCTAAGGATCCAAAAGTTTTAACTTTCGAATATAAGAATTAGACCTAACTTTTGAGTCACAAAGGATTAGAAAGTTACAACTTTCTAATTCATATGATTCAAAAATTTAACATAGAAAAAATTGATCACAACGGTTCCACAAAATCTAGATCAAATCTTTTATGAATTGATTGTGAAAACAGATGATGTTCACCCGAAGGAATATAGTATCAAGCGAAGTTTCACAATCAACCATTAGGAACCAATCTTTGATTTTAATTACCAAATTATAGTTATCCCGGAATTTTTATTTTATTTTATTTTTAAATGGATCCGAGATTTGAATTTTGAATTCAAAATCTAGATAAAATTTTTACTAATTGATAGTAAAAACAGAATGACGTTCACCGGAAGAAATATAGTATCAAGCGAATTTTCACTATCAACCGTAAGAATTTATCTTTGATTTTAAACACCAAAATTCAATGTCCCAAAAACTCTTAGAAATAGAAACCAAAAGTTTCTTTAGAAAAATGAATCCGAAAAAAATTTGAATTCAAAGGGTATTCAAAATCCAGATTAAATCTTTACAAATTGGTTGCAAAAACAGAATGATGTTCACCCGAATTAATATAGTATAAGCGAATTTTCACAATCAACCAATTGAAATTAATCTTTAATTTTAAATAACAAAATTAAAATTTAAGACCCATCCGAGAGTTGGCAAGTGATAATTAAATGAGATACGAAAGTTAGGAATATGTGGAAATTAAAAACTAACAAAGCTTATCTTGATAAATAAAAGATATGCTTGAACTTTCAAATATTGATCGAGTTTATTCAAATAATCACTAACAGGATGCAATTTTACCAAAAATTCTATAGCCACTAGTTTTATCAATAGGATTGACTACATGAATTTACGTAGGCAACAATTGTTGACTCACGAACAATTCAAAACAAATCTGGCCAAACAATATGTAGGATTTGAAAAACAATTAACAGAGTAGACCGATTCAATTAAAAAAAAAATTCATCGTAGTTTGACTTTTGAGTGCGTTGGGTATTAGATCCAAATTAAATGTGAACCATGATTTTTTTTTAAATCATGCGGTGGAACATGAAACAAAAGAATTATGCAGAGATTGATTTTGATAGTTTCGAAATTTCAAAGAACAAACACTCGGTGTGAGTAAAACGAAAATAATCAAACCAATCTTTTGGATCTGATACCAATTGTAGGTCCCGAATTAATGAAGCAAACAAACAATAAACAATATATATAAAAGATCACAAACGAGAATAATACCAATTGCCGAATATTAAACCTTAAACGAAGAACACGAAGAACAATGTTTCTTTCTCTCTCTATTAAACGGCTACACGCACCAAACACCTTTAGATATTTGCTTGTATTTGTTCTATAAAACCCTAAAGAAACCTTTAAATAATAGCCTAATTAGGCCTAAGCCCATAGGTTAAACTATTAAAGCCTGTACATAAATAACCTATGAACTATTAAATAAATACAATTAAACCTCTAGACATGATTACAATTAATTAACCCTAACAATCTGGGAGTTTGGTTTGCACGAGAATCCTACATTTGCCAGAGCACAAGAGATGACTAGTATGCGAGAGATAGAGAAGCAGCGAGAGCAGTCGCCCTCTCATCGACAGCGTACAGGGACTTCAGAGCAGCCTTCGAGTTTTTGGAGGTCCTTCGGGGATGCCCCCAGAGACCAGCGACCAGATCAGTGGAGGTTTTCGAGTTAGGGTTCTGGGTAGAGTTCAGGGCAGAGACGCGATAGTGACAAAGATAGGGGTAGAGATCAGAGATCCATGGGACAGGCACAGAGTCAGAAATCGGGGGGCCAGAGTCAGATGTACAGTTCCCGGTATAGTGCACCGAGCCAGAGCAGCGTGGGACAGGGTCCCGAGCTTCCGGTATCCGAGTTAACAGTTCGTTTGGGGATCGGGAGTGCCCGAGATGTCATCGGCGCAATTCTGGATCGTGTTCCTCAGATTTACCCAGATGCTATTGATGCGGTCAGTGATCGAATGCTGCCGCCACGTGTACTGCTGTTGAGCCATTATGCTTCCGTTGTGGGAAGCCGAGGCATATGATTAGTGACTGTCCAGAGGCGGGACCAGCGATTCAGTGGGCCAGTTCCAGTGGGGCTATGGCAGAGTCATCTTCATCTAGTCATCGTGATACTGTTCCTAGGGGTCGGGGACTGGTGTTTCAGGCGACTGCCGATGAAGCACAAGATGTTACCGATGTCGTTTCTGGTACGTAAATTCTGAACAGGCTTCAAGCACGTATATTTTTTTATTCTGGAGCGGATCACTCATATGTGTCCCTTTTGTGCATAATTTACTGTATCTTCTTCTCCTCTATCGGTTCCTTTGATTGTTGAGAGGGTCGATGGGAGCACCATGTTAGTGAGCTGTGTGTATCAGGATTGTGTGTTAGAGATCGATTCCCATCAGTTATTGATTGACTTGCTGACAATTGAGATTAGTAGCTTTGACTTGATTGTGGGTATGGATTGGATGACTGCCCGACAGGCTGATATTCTGTGTGCCTAAAAGATGATTCGCATACCCAATTCTGACAGTGAGAGTGTCACAGTGTACAGGGAACGACGTAGAGGTGAGATTGGGATAGTATCTATGGCCAGAGCTCAGAGGTATGTTTCAAAGGGGTGCGAGACCTTCCTAGCTTATGTTGTTGATGCATGAAAGGAAAAGAATACCATAAAGGATATATCTAGGATCCGTCACTTCCCTGCGGTATTCCCAGATGAGTTGTCACAGTTACCGCCAGATCGCCAAGTGGAGTTTCGAATAGACCTTGTTCCTGGAGCGGTGCCGATTGCTAAGACGCCTTATAGGCTGGCACCTACAAAGATGAGAGAGCTGATGTCTCAGCTTCAGCAGTTACTAGATGTAAGGTCGCCTACATACGGATCCAATCTTGACGCAACGCCGTCCAACGAGTGCGGAATCCTCGTTGACGGTTTGATGGACCGATCACACACACGATACACGGAGACACACACGATGATAGACGTAAACCCGAATGTCCCGACACGTGATTCTCTCCAAGAACACACCCAAATATCTCTGCAATTTCGTAATCGCCCGGACATTGATTTCTACAAAGATTGTTAATCAAAACTGATTAACTCTTAATTATAGGCCTCAGATTCGAACTTGCTCTTGACAAGTTCGAGAAGGCCCAAGCCCACGAACTTGTCCACCATAAGTTCGAATCTAGGCCTTTGAACTTATTCTAGAACCTGTCTTTGAACTTGTTCTAGAACTTATGTTTGAACTTACCTTTGAACTTATGTTTGAACTTATTGTAAAACTTCAATTACAACCAAGTTCAAACATATATACAATCAATATCAATATCAAACATATATCAAATATGTATTAATATGCAATTACGAACAATTTGACTATTACAAAATATCATCTATACTTAGACTGCTATCATCACACAGGATGCACTAACTGACTCCCCCTTGACGATAGCTTCTAACTATATATATCTTCTCTAAGTATTAGGACTATATAAACTTCTACCAGCATATAATCCCTGCTCTATACAAACCCTTAACACGATATGGAACTTCCTGCCTTCAGATCTCCAGCCTTCTTGAAAGAAAATCGGCTAATCATGAAGCTTTTTCAGGTCATCCTTGGATTTGGTTAACTAGATGCAGCGGATCGTATACTTTCAAAATTGTCTTCTCATCTAGATCCTACATCACTGCTTCTATCGTTTCATTGTCTACATACCACCACTTCATGTTTGTGAGTACATCCTGTGGCATAGACTTCAATTGAACATTCTTCAAACACCGGACTGGCTTGTAATTCAAGCCCAAGGTTGGCCAGTGTGGGGATCAATTCTCATCTCATCTTCAACTCTTTTTCCTGACCTCGGCTTTAGCTTTTCAAACTTCCCAGATTTGCCCTCCCTTCTGATGATTTTTGCTATCACTTTAGCGTAGGGGTCATCTCCTAAGTTAATAAGCTTCTTCCAGGCCAGTTCTTTCACCTCGCATTTGGGCAATGTATTAAAAAGCTTTAAGGTTCTCTTCAAATACTGAAGCCCGTCTCTTCTTTTAAGCCTGAAAAGCAGCAGTTCCCTATCAAAGAACCAGCTCAGAATTCCCCCTGAATGCTTTCCTAGACTTGGCAGCCTCATCCTTTTCTTTACTGCCAAGTCAGTCTTCTTCTCCTCCTTCCTGAACCGTAGCCTCATCATTTCTTCTTTTGTTTGTTCTTTTTCAGCTATATCAGATCCTGATTCATCCATTGATGCTAAGTTAAGCTCATCTAGATCTATCACATTCTGATCATTACTTACATATTGTTCAGTGATAGGCTGCTTCGAGATAAATACTTCATCAACATCATCATCCTCATCTTCTACAACTTCATCATCTGATTTCCTGTCCACGACGTCTTCTGGAATGAATTCCTCTTCTTCCAAATCTTCTTGATCAAACCCAAACTCGTCTTCATCATCAAGATCCATTAATGCTTCAATCATCGCATGCTCAACATTCTTTGAAGCTTCACCTTCACCTCCTTCTCCCATACTAGACTGACTAGGCTCCCCTTGAATGAGTACTTGCTGAGTAGTCTTTTGGGAAAGATCTGCTAGCTCACCTTCTCTTTGGGCATCTGGATCATTGCCTTCGTCATCGTCTCTCCTCACTCTCAACTGATCCTCCTTGCAGCTACTCTCCCCCTGAGCTCGTAGATCTTTCAATATTTTCTCAAGGAGAGTTTTCATTGTCCTCAGCTCAGACTGTTGATCAGCCACAGTTGTCCTTAACTCGGCATTTCCTTGATCTAATCGAGCATTATGCTGCTGCAGCTCTTTCACAGCTGTTCATAGTTGGTAACTTTGGACTGTTTGGAAGTCCACTTTTCCTTTCAACTCAGTGAACCGCTGATTTTCTGTGAAGGAAGTCGAGGTTGATGGAATGGGGGCGGATGTAGTCGGAGTTGTGGTTGATGTTGATGGAGCAGCTGGTAACACAGATGGAGAAGCTGAAGTAGATGGAGCTCCCTGCATAAACCTATGCCTCCTCGCCCTAAGCCTAGGAACGAGAGGAACTTCTTCTTCTTCTTCAAATTCAGATTCATCGGTCTCTTCATCAATGAGAGCCGGTCTTGTCGATCTCCTACTTTTGACTAACCGCGCTTCGTATCTTCCAATTGATACCTCTGGCTCCTCACCCTCAGAACTAGATTCCGACACAGACTCTGAGGCGGTCTCTACGTGACCTTCTACCTCAGTCTGCTCCCTTGCCCCTTCTTCTGCAGCCTGTACCTCGGTGTCCATAAATTCAGCATCGGATGGCTGATATTCATCAATCTGTCTAAAATATCCTGAAAATCAGCTGGAGGATCTAATACATCCTGAACCAGTTGTTCAACAATATCTTGCTCCGTCGTTGTTCCCTATGCCCATATTTTTACGAGAGTTTGCGCCCTCTGGTCGTATTGAGGAGCCGAACTCGATGGGCCAACAGCTTCAGATGATGGTCCAGCAGCTGTAGTGGCTGGTTGTTGGCGAGAAGAGGTTCTAGCAACCGGAGTTCGACTTGCCAGTACTCTGCGTCGTTGCTGCTGCTGTTGCTGTGGTTGGTACTGTTGCTGTTGCGGTTGCTGCTGTTGTTGCTACTGCTGTGGGGCTTCACCTATCCAATCGTCACCCTCCGGGGCTACAAAATCAGGATCTATAACTGCCCCAAACAATGGTGCCACTTGGGGCGTGACCTGCTCAGCCCTTCTAGCGTTATGAGTCTGGCGGTCAGCAAAAATTCTCTTTTCAATCAAGGCCACGCCACTTTGATCCGGAAGTGGTGGCAGATTTGGCAATAAGTGGCGTAATATCATCATTGCGAAGCGCGGATACATCAAAAATCTTTCCCTGATCGGAGCTGTGATCTGGTGCACAAACTCCCCGATAAACATCTCGGAAAAACTGAATTTCTTGTTCTACACCAATGCAATCAACGCCGATTGTAATTTAGACACCATCGTGTCAAATACTGCCTTCTTTGGTGCAAAACACACAATTATCACGTGGATAAGATATCGCCATTGTCCAATCAGCCCCCTCTTAACATACGATGCCTTCGTTATGTCATGGGCATACCCCATTCTCAAAAATGTTCCTTAGAGCCCAGCTGTAGGATCTGCCATAGCATGTCAGCCGAAAATGCTATTGGCTGTCCACCTACTCTTGTTCTTAGTACTGTAGGCGTAACCGAGCAATCTACTTGCAGATGCTCCCAAAACTGTCGCACATACGTTAGGGTAATTTGTAGGTTGTGGGTGAGTGCATAGGATACGCGAGATTGAGTCAGGAATTCAATCATCTAACGGTACAGTTGTGCTTCTGGCAACTGGAGATCCACTGCCATGACCATATTGTGCTTATTATAAAAAGCACGCACACCCATATCTGCACACAAAATCAACAAACAAAATTAGTAATTAAAAATAAAATAAAACTTGTTTATTTCGAATTTGCATAACTTCGAACTTGCATAAGTTCGAACTCCAACACATTCGAACTTAGACAAGTTCGAAATCAGTTAAAAACCATTCGAATTTTAATAAATTCAAAATATATGTTCGAACTTGACTGGCTTCGAACTAATAGATATTTCAACAAGTTTGAACTTTCTGATAAGTTCGAACCTGAAGAACAGGTTCGAAGTCGGTCACTTTCAAATTAAAAACCTAGATTTTAACCCCATTTGACTTAAGCAACAGTATAATCAAGTCCTATTGGGTTCTAATCGAGGTTATTTATCATTTATTTGAACTTTTATCCGTTAAAACTCGTGATTTCAAACCACCTAGTTTCAACTCTTATAAACATCAAATAAACTCGATTTTTGCCACAATAATGTCCTAAACTACACATACTTAGTATTATGGTGAGTATTATACCTAAGTATACATGTATGTTCGAGAAATAAAGTGAAAACTTCGAGGAAGTGAAGGAAATTCGAGATTCGGCAAATTCGAGAATATGTTCGAGATCGCCGGAGGATAAGTTCGAGAAAAGAAATTCGAGGGTAGGTGCCTTAAATGAAGTTCTGTTGACCTATTTATACCAACTACCTTCGAACTTAGCATAAGTTCGAACTTCCTGACAAATTCGAACCTAAGTTCGAATTTGTCTGAATTTCGAACTTAAGTGAAAGTTTTGAAAATACTTGAATAAAATTCAACTTTTTCAACCTTTTCGTTTAATGGAATTTTATAAACCTTGCAAAATCATTCACACTAAGCAACAGATTTTCACACAATATTTGTTTATTCAACCAAAAAGCATCCTAGTAATTTTGACATTTTTCCTACTTAGAATAAAATAAAATAAAATAAAATGAACTAAAATAAAATAAAATAAAATAAAACTTAAACTACTCAAAAGTACTTTAAAAAATTTACGACCTATACTAGAATATTTTTGCGAGAAGATCAAAGAAGGTTCAATCAGATAGCGATGTCAAACGCACTTTCAGTATTACACTTTCACACTTAGGAATTTTTTTATTCCTTTTATTGTTTGTCGTGATATACATTCCAAGTCGATTGTCGATATGATTTTCCCTTTAAATATTTAACACTTTGGAATTTCCCTTGGCCTTTTTATTTATCAAGAAACTACCTTACGTGTCTCACACTTAGATATACTTCTATGATCAAGGCAGACACACAATGATTATAACTTTTCGGTATTGCAAATTTTCTTTAAAAGGCAAACGTCGGACACAGTTCGGTATTCACATACAACAGAGTGTCTTAGTTTGTCTTAGAGTTTATCTAAAGTTAGCAAGACACCGGTGACAGGTCTGTACTTACGTACAACAAAGTGACTTATTTTGCTAATTTGAGTCAAAACAGACGTGACAGGTCTGTACTTACGTACAACAAAGCGATTTGTTTTGACTCCCTCTTCTTTATCAAAATTTTTTTTTTTTTTTTTTTTAAGATGTAATTTGATGGTGCTATACATCCCCCAGAAAATTTGCATACCTCATTTAGAATCATTATATGTATGTCTCTAACATAGGAATTAAGACCATTTGGTCATACATCTAAGGTAATTACACATATGACTTTTTCTTGAATATTTTATTAGCTTTCGAGATTTCCTTTGTGTATGATGCCTACCAACACATCAAACAGGAAATTGTGTATCACTTAGAATTTAAGGTGCATTATGTGTGAAAGCTTAACACTTAGAGATTGTTTCTACTGTGCTAATTTTCGTCACTTTGAACCTATGTATCTAAGACTTAACTCATTTCTCAATATTCTCTTTTTTTGAAATTTTTATGGATTTCTCTCTTTTTTCTTTTGATTTTAATTTTTTTAAGATAAGCTAATAAACTAACCTACTAACTTACTATAAAAGGAAATAAAAACTATTAAACTGCTAACTTACTATTAAAAGAAAGAAAATATACTAATGTCAAGTTACTCTGGATTACACATACCATTTAGTTGAACTAACAACTCAAAGCGTGACTTATCAAAAGCTTTAGTGAATAAATATGGGTTATTATCTTCCGTTGCCACTTTTACCAGTTTAATTAAGTTCTTTTCAGCACAATCACGTATGAAATGATGTCTTATCTCTTTGTGCTTTGTTTTACTGTGTTTAACTGGATTATTAGTTATAGCAATTTTAGATTGATTATCTATCCTAATGGGAGTATGAGTGTAAGTCAAACCGTAATCCCATAATTGTTGTTGTATCTACAAAACCTGTGAACAGCAACTAACAGCAGCTACATATTCGGCCTCGCACGTTGACACGACTATCGAAGTCTGTTTCTTGCATTGCCAAGATACGAGCCTCCCTCCAAGGAACTGACAACCTCTAGTTGTTGACTTCCGGTTCAATCTGCAACCTCCATAATCTGAATCCGTGTATGCTTCCAATTCCAGATCACTATCAGAATGATACCAAAACCCAGCTTCGGTTTCGACTTGATATATCTCAGAATCCGCTTCACGGCTTTCATATGCATTTCTTTCAGATTAGCTTGGAACCTAGCACAAATACACACAGCAAGCATTATGTCAGGTCTAGAAGCAGTTAAATACATAAGTGACCCCATCATGGCCTGATATAGAGTCGGATGCACATCAGTATGACTTTCTGAACCGGACCGAGATTGTGATTCACTTGAATCGGAGTACTAAAATGAGCAGTCAGCTTTGTTCCTTCCATCCCGAAGCGCTCCAGAATATCGTAGACATACTTCGTCTGATGGATAAACATGCCCTCCTTCCTCTGTTCAACTTGCAAACCCAGAAAGAAGTTCAACTCTCCCATATCACTAATCTCAAACTTTGACTTCATAACCTTCTCAAAATCTTTGCACATCTGTTTGTTTGATGACCCGAAAATGATGTCATCCACGTACACTTGTACCAAGATAAAATCTTCTCTCTTTCTCTTCACGAATAATGTACTATCAATTCTCCCTTTTTCAAACCCGTTGTCTAAAAGATGAGTTGACAGCGTCTCATACCATGCCCTTGGTGCCTGATGTAATCCATACAGAGCCTTATCGAGTCGATACACTCTGTCGGGATACTTTGGATCAGTAAACCCAGGCGGTTGTTCCACGTACACCAGTTCCTTCACCTTGCCGTACAGGAATGCACTCTTTACATCCAGCTGATAGACTTTAAACCCTTTGAAGGACGCGAAGGCCAGAAACAGACGAATTTCCTCGAGCCTTGCTACTAGTGCAAACACCTTGTTGTAATCAATTCCCTCTTGTTGGTTGAATCCCTTTACTACAAGTCTTCCCTTGTTGCGAGTAACAATGCCTTGATCATCTCTCTTGCACTTAAAAACCCATTTGGTTCCTATTGCAACTTCTCCTCGAGGTAGCGGCACTAACTCCCAAAATTCAAGCTTTCTGAATTGTGACAGTTCTTCTTGCATGGCTTCAACCCAAGAATTGTCTTTTAGTGCCATTTGCACATTCTTTGGCTCTACTTGCGAGATGAAACAAGAATATAAACATGTGTGATATGCCTCGGAGTCATTAATCATCGACAAGAACACTGTGTTGATATTCACACTACAACTAGTTCTCACACCGGTATTCAGATTTCCTATGATGCTCTCAATCGAATGATCCTTGTTTATCCCCGATGTCTCAATCTCATCGACCCTAAGATTATCTCTTAAGTTTGATCCTATTTCACCTAAGGGAGGTACGACTTCAGACGGTACATTTTCTTCCTCATGATCACTTTCTTCAGAATTAGAAGTACTAGCTTGATTCTCGTTTGTAGGTAACTCAGGTTCATTCTCTGTTGCAGACCCATCGTCTGTCGTTGTAAGCTCGGAAGTTGATGGAATGCTTGTCTTTGGAAAACCTTGAATGTCGTCATACAAGTTTGATGATGAGAAGTCATCCTCCATTGTACTTGCATTTCCACTAACTGGTATGTTAAATTATTCAAACAATGAGTCATAATCAAATAACCACTCAGGACCTGTTTGGGGTTCATGTGAGTAACTTGTAACATCAATGTTAAACACAATTTCTACCGTACCATTTATTTTGTTAAAAACCCTTTTGTTTGATGAATTAGGCACATAACCTAGTAAATATCCTTCATCAGCCTTTTCACCAAACATAGGTTGACGTTTTGTTTTTAATAAATTACACGGTACCCCAAACAGTTCAAAGCTTGTTAAATTAGGTGGTCTTTTATTCAGAACTTCATAACAGCTATTGTTCAGTGACTTGACAGTAAAGACCTGGTTTAAAACGTGACATGCGGTAATCACTGCCTCCCCCCAAAACATGGTAGGAAGCTTTGAATCCGAGAGCATGGTCCTTGCTTCCTCAATCAAAGTCCTGTTCTTTTGTTCTGACACCCCATTTTGTTGTGACTCATATGGTGCACTAAATTGATGCATTATGCCTTTGATAGGCAATATACACCAATTACCATGTTTTTAAATTCTATTCCATTATCACTCTTGATAGGTTTTACCCTCGTCACGTATGAGATTTCGACTTGGTCTAAGAACCCAATGAACTTTCCAGATGTTTCGTCCTACGTACCTAAAAAGAAAACCCATGAAAAACATCAGTAATCATCAGTGATAACTAAATAATACCAACTACCACCTATACTCCTTTTGTTGATGGGTCTAAATAGATCCATATGCAACAAATCAAAAGTGGAAGCTATCGGGTTCTGAGTTTTTGACTTGTGTGACTTCTTGTGTTGTTTGCCTTTCTTGCATGGTACACACTTGTCGTCGAACTGAAAACTGTTCAGTGGGACACCTTGCACCAAACCATTTTTAGTGATGTAGTTCATTTTCCGTAGGTGCAAGTGTGCCATGTGTCTGTGCCGTAAAATGGATTCTGATTCTGAAGCTTTGGATAGAAGACATATTGTTCTCATCGATAAATCCAATTTGTTCATGTCCATCATGTACAAATCATTCTTCCTTGGGGCTCTCATCATTATCCACTCTTCAGGTACTTTAAATCCCGGTTTCAACACTAACACCTCAGTATCAGTGAAAAGTACTGAGTTCTTCTTATCACAGATTTGAGATACACTAATGAGATTGTGATCAAGTTTATCAACATGGTAAACTTGATCAAGTGTGATAGTCCTATTAGTGACCACTCTAGTATCAGTGATGTGACCTTCTTTATTTACAGCGAATGATACGAATCCCATGTTCCCTCCCTTGAAGTCTGTGAGCAGACTCCTTTCCCCAATCATGTGCCAAGAGCAACCACTATCGACGAACCACTTGTTATTTAGACCTAAAGTTATCTCCTGCACATGAAAGAAAAGAGGTTATTTATCACGGGGAACCCAAGCCATGACTGACTTGGTAATACCATTCTCATCCACATACGTGAACTCCTTCAAATACCCATCTCTCCTTTTAGGTGACTTGGGTGTTTGATTGAGAACCTGTTGTGGTGCAGAGTGATTTAAGTTCACTCTTGGCCTTTGGGTAGGCATTTGCTGTTGAGCCCTCGAATAATTTCTATTATAAGGCATTTCAGATTGATATCCATGGGCTCTACCTGGTGTCTGATGTCTTTGAGGAGTGTGAGACCTAACTGGAGTGTAAGTCCTTCTAGGTGTTGTACTCCTATAAGCTTGTTGAGGTCCTGACCTAGACTGATTAGGCACTCTATTTGGCGAATTAGTCCTAACCACTTCATTTTCTCTAACCGACACAGGTACTTGTCTAACAGCAGTCTTGGGTGTAGCATTCACAATTTTCTCTGTGTTTTGAGAACCACTTGTGCTAGCTACACTAGGTGATGGTTTATGTTGTTCAGGCTTTCCAACAATAGGTCTAGACTCTGGTTTAGAGGGTGTAGACTCTACTTTCTTATATGGACAGCTAGACGCAAGATGTCCCCTCTCATGATATCTAAAACAATACATCTTATCAATCGAGACTTTTAATGAGTGCTCTTTGACTTTGGTGTCTCACTACTGTCATGTTCTTTCTTTTCAACTATCGTGACTATTTCGTCTTTCAGATTATTAAGTTCAGGTTTAGCTTCTCCTAGAATGGTGCCACTAGAAGACTGCACAAACTTGACTTTCTTAATCACAGAGTTATTATTAGACACCTTAGTTGAATTATCCTTATCAGATTCAGTTTTAACTGCTACCTCTCACTCAACTGTTTGATCAGTTTTATCCTGAGGTTGAGGCACATAATTATCATTGAAAGGTGGAGGAGTCTCTTGATATCCTAAACCTACTGGTTTCTTAGACTGACGTTGAGCATCTAAGATTTTCCCTAGATTTAGTGAAGAGTTCCTGAACTTTTCCAACATACTATTTGCCTCTGCAACTTTAACCCTTGATTCAGCTAGCTCGACCTCCTTAATCGTAAGTTCTTTGGTTAAAGCCTCAACATGCTCATACATAAGTTCTATCGTGACACATTGTTCACTTAAATTTTTCTTTCAGAACTATAACGTCTTGAGCATGTGCTTTTAGCTTATTCCTAAGATCTTCTTTAATGTCTAGGAGACTAGCATTATCTGATTTTAGTGATTCTATCTGATTAGTTAAGTTATTATGAGTTTCTAGAATGAAGTTCATTCTATAATTGGAAGTAGCACATAAAACACATAAGTCACGAAATGTAGAAAAGTTCAGAATTACCATTTTGTGATCTGATTCCACGTTAGCCATTTGTGGGGCAATCTCCAAAATGGTCTGATTGTCTGACTTCTCCACCAACACAGGACTTGTATCACTCTATTCATTGTCCTCTGTTACTTCCTTTGCTCCGTCATCCCCAGTCTCAGTCACTTCAGCCATGAAGGCTCTAGCATTAGACTCCGGATGAGTAGACCAATCATAAGTTCCATCAAGCTGTCAGTCAGAGGTTACATTAGTTAACAGACCAGCGATGTTAGCTTGACTTCCCGAACTTCCAGACTGATATCTTCCGTAAGATTGATTATGATAGTTTTCAACTTTGGGTCGTTGACACTTTCGTGCAAAATGTCGTAATCCTTGGCAGTTATAACACTTAACCTTCGATTTGTCGAACCCAACTTTATTGTTGCCTACGCTCTGATTTCTCCCTATTCTTTTCATGAACCTTTGGACTCGCTGAGTCACCATGTCCAGTTGCCATTGAAGATCCATTTCCTCCAAGTCATCAGGATCCACCTGATCGTAGTTTTCATCCCATAGCGCAGGATCGTTGATTTTCCCTTGAACGCAATTGCTGTACGTGGCGACAAATGAAGCCAAAAGATTCAGATTATCTTCAGCTTATTTTGCACTCAATGGCATCTTTGTGTATCCTTGAGACGTAGATGCTGAGTGAGTTGGCTTTTCTTCCGGTTTCGAAAACCCTAAGAATGCCCTACTGCACGATTCTTCTACAGCTATTGGAATTGATTCTTCTCCTGTAAAGAAAGCTGTTGCACTCGACTTCACATCACCACCAGTCGATGGTTTTGTCTTCCCAAAATACATTTCAGGATCTTGAACTTGCTCAACCTCCCTTTCCTTTTTTCTGTATTTTGAAATTTAAGCCCTCAGAGTTCCAACTACTCCTTCAAGAGTGAGAGTCTCGAACTTCTCTTCATCATGCTTAATTAAAGCGGTGTACATTTCCCATCTCGCTGGTAAAGCATCTAGAAGTTTTTCAATTTTCTCAGTCTCTTGGTAAACAACATTGTAATTGTCAAGCTCCGTTAACAGATGAAAGTATCTCGTGATTGTCTCATCAAGTGTCTCGTTCTTCAGAGCTTTGAAAATTGCAAATTGTTGTTTCAGCATCTCCATCCTACTCTTGCGAACCCGTGGATTTCCCTAACACCTTTTCTTTAGAGCATCCCATAGCTCTTTAGCAGTCCTATGATTTCTCATGGTGTGTAGAATTTCTTGAGGTAACGCCATTCGGATTATCGATAATGCTCGGGTCTCGGCCTCATATAGTTTGTTATCATCATCTTTCATCTTCTGATATGATAAGACTCTTTGACGACCTTCAAATTCTTGCATAGGTAGCACATATCCCTCATCGATACAAATCCACATTAGTATATCGTTGAGACGAGCAAAATCGGAAAACCTATCCTTCCACCAATAATAGTCTTCCAACTTCATCAATTTCGGCGGAGAATTTGCATTGCCGACCTCATGATCTATTTCAATGAATTTTTGCAAACTTGACATCCTGTCTAAACTTTTTGTTTTCGAACTTAATTAATTTAATTTAAACTCCTTCGAACTTATGGAAGTTCGAATTAATTTAATATTAAATTCGTTTGAAATTAAATTCGAATTTAAGTAAGTTCGAATTCAACAAGTTCGACTGACTGACAAGTTCGAACTACTGACAAGTTCGAATTGAACTTAACTTTTTGACAAGTTTGAAATCTGACAAATTCGATGCCAGCAAATTCGAATTTCAGTCAAATTCGAAGGAAGCCCTAAATCAAGTTCGAGAAGAGCGTATTCTCTTACAAATTCGAGATTTCTGACAACTTCGAATGAACCCTAATACCCCCTATGTTCGAGCGCCGCAAGTTTGAGAAACGGCCAAAAATTTGATTTTTTCAAGTTTTCAGATTAAACCAATATTTTTAGGACCAAAAATTATGATTTTGACTGAAAAAGTGAACCAATAAGATTTTTTCTCCATTATCTTGCTTGTATAACTCGAAAAACTGAATAAAAATGTGATTTTTCCGTCCAAAACGCCAAGAAACCAAGAATGTTTAAGAAAACACCCTTATGGCTCTGATACCACTTGTAAGGTCACCTACCTACGGATCCAATCTTGACGCGACTCCGTCCAACGAGTGCGGAATCCTCGTTAGCGGTTTGACGGACCGATCACACACACGAAACACGGAGACACACATGATGATAGACGTAAACCCGAACGTCCCGACACGTCATTCTCTCCAAGAACACACCCAAATCTCTCTACAAGTTCTTAATCGCCCGGACGTTGATTTCTACAAAGATCGTTAATCAAAACTAATTAACTCTTAATTATAGGCCTCGGATTCGAACTTACTCTGGACAAGTTCGAGAAGGCCCAAGCCCACAAACTTGTCCACCATAAGTTCGAATCTAGGCCTTTGAACTTATTCTAGAACTTGTCTTTGAACTTGTTCTAGAACTTATGTTTGAACTTACCTTTGAACTTATGTTTGAACTTACCTTTGAACTTATGTTTGAACTTATTGTAAAACATCAATTACAACCAAGTTCAAACATATATACAATCAATATCAATATCAATATCAAACATATATCAAACATATAACAAACATATATCAAACATGTATTAATATGCAATTACGAACAATTTGACTATTACAAAATATCATCTATATTTAGACTGCTATCGTCACACAGGATGCACTAACACTAGATCGTGAATTTATCCGTCTGAGCTCATCACCATAGGGAGAACCGGTATTGTTTGTGAAAAACAAGGACGACAGTATGCGGATGTGTATAGACTACAGGGAGCTGAACAAAGTGACAGTGAAGAACCGTTATCCGCTTCCACGTATCAAGCGGCCTATTTGATCAGCTTCAGGGATCGAGCTACTTTTCCAAGATAGATTTACGATCTGGATATCATCAATTGAAGGTCAGAGATGAAGATGTGCTGAAAGACAACTTTCCAGACTCGTTATGGGCACTACGAGTTGCTTGTGACGACATTCGATTTGACTAACGCATCCGCAACTTTTAATGATTTGATGAATAGGGTATGTAGATCGATGTTGGAGAGATTTGTGATAGTGTTCATCGATGACATTTTGATTTATTCGAGGAGCACCGAGGACCACGAGAAGCACCTACGTAAGGTTTTAACTGTACTGGGAAAGTAGAGGTTGTTCGCTAAATTTTCCAAATGCAAATTTTTGTTGCGTGAAGTGTAGTTTCTGGGACATGTGGTTAGAGCTAAGGGTATAAAAGTGGATCCAACTAAGATTGAGGCAGTGATGAGTTGGCAGCCTCCAAGGACAGTTCCAGAGATTCATAGTTTCCTGGGTCTTGACTGGTATTAAAAATGCTTCATCTAAGACCTTTTGAGGATTGCCATGCCGTTGACGAGACTGACACGGTAGTCTGTACCATTTGAGTGGTTGAAGATCAGGAGCGTGCTTTCAGGGAATTGAACACTCGACTATGTCAGGCTCCGGTGTTAGCGCTGCCAGAGGGTACAGATGACTTTGTTGTGTATTGTGATGCCTCAGGGACTGGGCTGGGCTGTGTTCTGATGTAGAGAGGGAAAGTGATCGCCTATGTGTCGCGACAGCTGAAGACTTATGAGAAGAATCATAATGTGCATGATATCGAGCTAGTTGTCATAGTATTTGCATTGAAGATATGTCGACAATATATGTATGAGTCTCGTCTTGTTGTGTATACGGACCATAAGAGTCTTCAGTATCTGTTTAATCAGAAGGAATTAAATATGCGACAGCGGTGCAGTTTAGAGTTATTGAAGGATTATGACTGTGAGATTCAGTACCACCCGGGAAGGACTAATGTGGTAGCTGATGCATTAAGCCATAGGGCATGCGGCCCGACAGTGATTTCTAGGGCTGCTAGACTTTATATTACATCGACGTTGATTGACAGTTTCAGATTAGCGCAACAGGAGGCCTGCAGGACGAGAATGTGCAACGGGAGCGTTTAACAGGGCAGATTGAGACGTTGATCAGGGATGATCAAGGGTTGTATACTTTTCATGACAGAGTTTGGGTCCCCAGGGACGGGAATCTGCGGTAGTTGATCCTTGATGAGTCACACCGATCGAGATTATCCATTCATTTAGGGAGTACTAAGATGTACTGCGACCTCCGGGAGTTCTATTGGTGGCCAGGGATGAAGAGAGATGTGGGCAGATATGTGAAGCACTGCATGACTTGTCTGAGGGTAAAAGTAGAGTTTCAGAAGCCGCATGTGCATCTTCAGCCGTTAGAAATCCCCGAGTGGAAGTGGTATCACATTACGATGGACTTCATCATTAGACTTCCACGCACGGTTCGCGGGAATGATCTGATCTGGGTAATAGTGGATAGACTGACGAAGAGTGCGCATTTCGTAGCCGTTCGGGGTACTATCACCATGGATCAGTTAGCGCGACTTTATATTAAAGAGCTAGTATCGTGACATGTGGTTCCGTAGTCGATTACCTCGGACAGGGATGCTCGGTTTACTTCACGTTTTTAGTAGAGATTTCAGAGGGAATTGGGGACAGGGTTCAGTTAAGCACATCGTATAGACCTCAGACTGACAGGCAGACAAAGCGTACTAATCATACCCTCGAGGATATGTTGCGAGCGTGTGCGATCGACTTCAGTGGTGGCTGGGACGTGCATTTGCCATTAGTAGAATTTGCATATAATAATAGTTATCACGCCACCATCAAGATGGCTCCGTTCGAGGCGCTATATGGGCGCAAGTGTTTGACCCCTGTGTGTTGCGGTGAGGTCGGTGAGCAACCTATTAGTGGGCCTGAGCTGCTGTAGGAAAACGAGTGATAAAGTGGCAGTGATTCGCGAGCATATGAGGGTCGCACAGAGTCGCCAGAAGAGCTACGCCGATCGTTGTTTGACGAAGCTTGAGTTCAGGGTCGGGGATCGGGTTATGTTGAAAGTGTCGCCGTGGAAAGGGGTTATCAAATTCTGACATAATGGGAAGCTGAGTCTGCGGTACATATGGCCATTCGAGTTTATTGCCAGAGTTCGGATCAGGCCTATCGACTTAGATTGCCTCCAGAGCTAGCCGGCGTTCATGATATCTTCCATGTGAGTCATCTACGGAAGTGTTTGGCCAAAGATGTACGTGCCGTTATCTGAGATTACAGTCGACGATCAGTTACGATAGGCTGAGCAGCCTGAAGCCATTACGGATAGAAAAGTGAAGAAGTTGAGGAATAAAGAGATTGCCTTGGTACTTGTTCAGTGGAAACATCATAAGGGTACCAACGCCACATGGGAGCTTGAGGCCGAGATGAGGAACCGTTATCCCCAGCTATTCCAGAGCTTGAGTTAGATTCTAGGACGGAATCTCTTTAAGAGGGGAGGATTTGTAACATCCCGCTTTTGAACGTGGTATGTGGATTTATTTTAGTGGATTTATACATGTCGGGATTGCTTTATATGTGACACCGATTTATAATTTAAGCGGATTAATTATGTTATGAGATCACGAGATTAAATTGGTTAAAATGTGTTGGGTGTTTATTTTGTGTTTATAAAATGTTAAGTTTGGGGGTGCTTAATGTAATTTCTCTATTCTTGTAATAAATAGAATAGTATAAATAGTAGGTGTAAGGTCGCCTCTCTACGGATCTTATCTTGACGCGACACCTTCCAACGAGTGCGGAATCCTCGTTAGTGGCTTGATGGAAATACCACTCACACCGAAACACGGAGACTAGCACGGTGACAGACGAGCAACGGATCGTCCCAACTCAGTGATTCTCTCCACACGAAACTCTCCAAATGCTAGCAAGTTCGAGATTGCCCTTTGCTTAAACTCTCTGCAAAAAGTCTGATAATTAATCGAATTAACCCTTAATTATACAGACTGGTTCGACTTTATCTAGGACAAATTCGAACTTGGCCCAAGGCCTATTCGAACTTGTCCTCCTAGACAAATTCGAATCTGACTTCAAACTTATGTTTGAACTTATCTTTGAACTTTATGTTTGAACTTATTGTAATACGTTACCCTAAGTTCAAACATACAAACAATTAATATCAAACATATATAATCAAACATATATCAAACACTTGTTAATATTCAATATCAAGTAAATTAGTTTACACAAAATGCTATATATACTTAGACTGCTATCGTCTCACAGGATGTACTAACAGAATCCCCCTTGACGTATAGCTTCTAACTATTTACATTTTGTCTAACTACTTGAACTATATAAGCTACTACCTGCATATAACCCTATATCGATACATACTCTAACTATCTTTTAGAATTTCCTAGCCCCAGATCTCCAGCCTTCATGAAAGAAGATAGGCTGATCGTGTAGCTTTCGTAGGCCATCCTTAGATAGATTTATTAGGTGCAATGGATCATACACTCTTAAAATACCTTTGTCTTCTGTATCTTCCATTACAGCTTCAACAGTATCGTTATCTATGTTCCACCACTTCATGTTACTGAGAACATCTTGTGGCATAGACTTCATTGGCACTTTCTTTAGCATCTAACGGGGTTATAAACCATTTTAGCCCATGGTCTTCCTGTGTGAGGATCTATCCTTGATTCATCCGCCACTCTTTTTCCCGACCTCGACTTGACCCTTTCGAATTTTCCGGATCTGCCCTCTTTTCTGATTATTTTTGCAATAAGTTCAGCATAAGGGTCCTCACCGATATTGATTAACTCTTTCCAGGCTAACTCCTTCAATTCTACCTTCGGCAATGTATGAAACACTTTAAGCGTTCGCCTCAGGTATTGGAGCCCGTCTCTTCTCTTCAGTATAAAAAGCTGCAATTCTCTGTCGAAGAACCAGCTGAGAATTCCACCGGAGAGATTTTCAGACCCTGGTACTCTCATCCTCCTTTTCATCTTTGGCTCTGTCTTCTTCTCTTCCTTGCGGAACCATAGATTTAACAGTTCGGCCCTAGTTGGTTCTTTCTCGACCTCCTCCAGTTCAGAATCTTCTACAGATGCAATTTAATCTCATCAATATCAATCACATTTTTCTCGTTCTGCACGTATAGCTCTGTGATTGGTTGTGAGTGAATGATCACTTCATCAACATTATCATCTTTATGTTCCATGATCTCATCATCAGATTTCCAATCAGCTATGTCTTCAGGCACAAACTCCCCTTCTTCCAATTCTTCTACATCATCTTCAAAATCAAAAAACTATTTCTTCCTCTTTAATATCCTTTAGAGCCTCAATCATTTCGCTCTGTACAGACTTTGAAGTCTCACCTTCAGCTCCTTCTACTATAATAGACTGACCCGGCTCCCCCTGAACTGTTGAATGCTGAGCAGTTGGAAAATTTTCTGGCTCACTTTCTTTTCTTGCTTCGGGATCATTGCCGTCGTCATCTTCTCTCCTAATCGCTTCGGCTTCTCTGCAGCTTGTCTCCCCCTGAGCTTGAAGATTTTTCAACAGCTGATCGAGGAGGGACTTGATTGTCTTAATCTCAGACGCTTGATCAACAACAAATGTTTTCAGTTCAATGTTCTCCTGATCAAGTCTTGCGTTATGCTCTTGAAGCTCTTTGACTGCAGTTGAAAGCTGGAAGATTTGGACTGTCTGGAAATCTACTTTGCTCCTTAGCTCTGTGAATCGCTGGTTTTCAGTGAATTTGGACGATGTGGATGGAACGGATGTGATTGGTGATGGTGTGATGGATGGTTGAACGGATGGCTGAACAGTAAGAATCTCAGGCTCTGGAGTAGAAGCGGATAAAGCTCTCTGCATGAATCTGTGTCTTTTCGCCCTTTGTCTTGGCACTAGAGGAGTAGGATCTTCTGCTTCATAATCAGAATCGTCGTCATCTGATTCTCTAGCCACTCTCTTTCACTGACCACAATTCTTGATCCATATCTGCCTATTCGTACAGATGCATCAACCGACTGTACTGCTACTTCTTCGACTTCTAACTCTTCAACTTCTTCAGACTCCGATTCTGAGGTGGTCACTGCTTGACCTTCTTCCTCAGGCTGATATTCATCTGTCTCTCTCATAAGATCATCGTAATCAGCTGGGAGCTCCAAAATAGAATCAATAAGTTCAGCGGTAATATCCTCCTGGGCCTTTGTCCCATGAGCCCAAATTTCCTCGAGGGTCGCTGCCCTAGGATCAATTGCTGGTGCCACATCTGAAGGGCCCGCAGTATCCAATGATGGACCTACTGCCGATGACTCCTGAATTCTGCTTGAGCATGGCCTCGAAGCCTGAATCTGTCTTTCCTAAGCTCTTTTTCTTCTTCTCTGTTGTTGAGGTGGAGGCTGTTGATGTTGCTGAGGTTGTTGTTGCTGCACGGGCTGCGGCTGAGGCCCTTCTCCAGCCCAGTTCTCCCCGGCTGGGGCTACAAACTCTGGATCTACCACTGCACCTAAGAGAGGTGCATCCAGTGGTCTAATCTGCTCAGCCCTACGAGCGTTATGTGACTGCCAGTCTGCAAAAATACGTTTATCAATAACTGCCACACTTTGAATATCCGGCAGCTGGGGCAGATTCGGCAAAAAGTGACGGATCAACATCATCACAAAACGCGGATACATCAGAAACCTTTCCCGCGCTGGAGCCGTGATCTAGTGCACGAACTCTGCAAAGAACATCTCAGAATAGCTGAAGCTTTTATTATATACCAAGCCAATCATAGCCGACTGCATCTTGGATACTATATAGTCAAAACAAGCCTTTTTAGGTGCGAAGCACACCATAATAATGTGCCAGGTACCTCCATTGGCCTATCAAACCACTCTTCATATAGGAAGCTTTAGCTATATCGAGTCCATAACCCATGCGCAAAAAGGCCGCTTCCTTATGTTCAATGTGAAGTCAATTGGACCTGCCTCCTGTTCTACAGCCCCAGCTGCAAAATTCGACGGAACATATCTGCTGAGAAAACGATCGGTTGACCTCCAACTCTAGTTCTCAACATTGTTGGCGTCACAGTTCAATCAACTTGCATATGTTCCCAGAATTGCCTAACATACGACAATATTATTTGTACATTATGCGATAGAGCATAGGAGACCCTGAAGTGTGCTAAAAACTCCACCATCTGCCGAAAAGCTTGAGCTTCAGGAAGCTCCCTATCTGGTGATATCACCATATTATGCTTCTGGAAAAAAGCTCTTTCACCCATATCTGTACATTAAACAATAAGATATTTTAGAAGTGAAAAATAACAATGAAACTTGTTTAAATTCAAATTTGTTTTATTTTGAACTTACGTAAGTCCAAAATCCAACACATTTGAATTTCTACAAGTATGAATTGAAAATTATTCTAATATTTCGACTTTAATACTAAATTCGAAGGACAAGTTCGAATTTGACTTGAATTCGAGTTAGTTGACAAATTCGAATTTCCTGACAAGTTCGAACATGATCAACATGTTCGAAGTCGGTCACTTTCGAACACAAATCCATGATTTTAACCCCATTAGACTTAGAAAATAGTATTCACTAGTCCTATTAGGTTCTAATCAAAGATATATGTAACTTATTTGAAGTTTGACCGGTTAAAATTTGTGATTTTGAATCATAAAGTTTAAACCCTTAAAACTTCAAAATTCGTCGATTTTTTTGCAATAAATGAGTCCTAGGCTACCTAAATCTTGTATAACACTTATGTTTATACCTAGATTAGCAAGTAGATTCGAACACACACGAGCAAAACTTCGAGGAATAGTTGAAAAATCGAAAACGGTAAACTCGAATGTAAGTTCGAAATCGCAGTGGGCAAGTTCGAAAGGATAAAATCGAAGGTAGGTGACATAAATGAGTCACTGTTGACCTTTATATACTAAATACCTTCGAACTTGTCTTTAAATTCGACTTTACTGACAGAATCGAATATTTATTCGACTTTGTCTAGAATTCGAATTTAAATGAAAATTTTGAAAATCTTGAAAATCTTTGAATAAAGTTCAACTTATTCAACTTTTAAACTTTTTCACATTTTTCAACCTTTTCGTGTAACAGAACAAACTTTATGTGACACCATTGCCACAACAACCACCATTTACAAAAAACCCAGGATAAATCATCAAACACAATTACAATAATGATCTGATAACCTAGTTTAAGTGCGGAGGCATTAAAAATACATAAAATAAAGTAGTGCAACAGTGACAAACACTCTATGGTGCTACAAGGTACCATATCTAAGTCTACATACCCAATACAATTATTACAACATCCAGAATATAATACAACATTGTCCCAAAACATGATTACCGATTAAGTAGTATCAAATCTTCCGAATCTTCACAAACGACCTAACTAGAAGGTCCAGCAACAGTTTTCCTCTTTTCCTGTAAAAAACGTCAACAAGTGAGGGGTAAGCGAATTGCTTAGTGAATACCAATGATTTTACACATTCCACAAATCCTTATGATGCCCCCAGAAGTGACACCGGTAACGCATACCGTATACTTCCACACGTACACATAGTACGCAAACCCGAGTCGCAACTCCTTCGAGATGACGCTCGGCATAAGAAAAACAATCCATCTGAGGCAAACGTACGATCGGGGATGACCTACTGCCTATCCTGACCACAGAGGTGTCAACTCTTGGTCATATAGCACAGTAACATCGGAGTACAGATGCGACCCTCAGGTCCATCAATAAGATGCACAACAAAGAAACGGACATGTAACAAGTATGAATGTGCATCAGCGTATACGCAAGTTAGTAGAGTGTCAAAAGAAAGTGAAACAACATGCCTCAACAGGCGAAGCAAACATAAAGCAGATGCAGACATGCTAATCAGAGGTACTCACAGTGGGTGCGTTTTTAAACTTCAATTTATCTTATTTTTCCATGGGCTTTCAACCGGATCCACAAAGTACCCCACTGTGGGTTAAACAACACCACAAGCGACCTGTAAATTAGTTGTAACAATATTTTGAGTCAAACCGTTTAAATCCATAAAACCAAGTTTTGTAAGTTTTTTTGCAATATTTTCCCCCATTTCGGGTCCATATCCAAATTCGAACCACAACTAAGTTTGAACCCAACTCAAGTTCAAACCTTATCCTTTGAATAACTTTTGTTATTTTGTATATTGTCTATGTGTTTCATTCAATATATTCGAGTTTAGAGAGTGGGTTTTCAATTTTTAGGCATCAAATTCGAATTTTAGGGGCTAAATTCGAATTTCCTTCGAATTTGAGGACTAAACTCGAACTCCATATGGTAAACTCGAACCATATTCGAATTTAGGGACCTAAATTCGAATTCCTTGGTGTTAGATTCGAATTTATACTCGAATTTAGCTCAAAAATCGAGTTTGTTCTTGAATTTCGACTGTGTTCTTGACATTTTCGAGTTTGTTCATATCTACAACTTAAATCCTTCATTTCTAAGCCTAAAATCATGTAGGTCCCGAAAGGTTCCCAAAGTATATAGTTATAAGCTGTAGAGGGGGGGTGAATACAGCACTTTAAAAACTACACACTCTTTTTCTCAATGTTTGTATGTATTATCAACAATTGTTAATTACAAACAAGCTTGAATGCGGAATGGTTCAAGCTGAGATGACAAATACAACAGTATGCTTACTAGTCTAAGACAGACTCGAACTAGTATACAATGAATACACTCACTAAGATGCACTCACTGTGTTTTACAAGACTTTTAAGGAACAGCTTAGGTAAAACAGCTTAGACACACAGATGCTGGTTTACAGAAGATTTGCATGCATGAATATCACACTTGCACGTTCACTCTTGGTTTAAGCACTTAGCTTTCTTCACACTTCTTTCTGACCTTGGAAGCTTCCTTTTATACTCACTTAGAGGATCTAAGAGAAACATCTTCATTGGACGGAATGAAAAAGGAGAAGTCTTGTTTGAAAAGACAATATAACTTTTCTGCACTTTTCTGAAAAGCAGACTTGCCTTCTCTTGTGCAGAACTTTTGTCTTTTTACTTTCTACTGTTGCATTGCCTTTAACTATTTTAGGAATGTCAACTTTGCGTCTTTCTTCCTTGTAAAGGCCTATTTTGATATAAGAAAAGGTCTGTCACCCTTTTTCAAATATCCGTTTGTCTTCATGTAACAGAACAGCTTGGGCAGGCTGAGCGGTTCTGCTTTCCACTTTGTCTTCAACTGTGTAAACTGATCTGGTAGTTAAAAACAATACATGATGACTTGGAAACAAATTCCATAAAGTGTTTAGCCTGTTCACAAAGAACAGGTTCTGTTCACAAAGAACAGAACACTTTAAAAATGCCCAAGCTGCTCAACAGTGTAGAGCAGCGTAGACAGTTTATGTCCAGCCTGATCAGCAGACTGAGCAGCTTGGACAAACTGTCTTGGTTGCAACACATGCAACATATAGAACAGCTTTAGACTGATATTGCAAATCATTTTCAGGTTTCAATAAGGCATATAACAGGCCTTAAATTCAACCTTCAAATGCATCAACAGGTTTGATTATAAAATCTCCCCCTCAGATGTAGAGCAGGTTTGACTGAGGCCTTTTTGTGCCTAACAATCTCCCCCTATTTGCAATAACCAGTTCAAGCTGGTCCTGTCAAAAATCACTATATATTTTTACAGTACATTTGCTGAAATAAAATTACAACATTACAGTAAAGTAAAAGATCAGTTTATATATACACTGATTCTTGACTATACTAGAACAACACATGTTCTTACAAGAGTACAACTAATGTACTAAAGTATTTTACAACTAATGTAAAAACAAAAATTACAACTTATGTAATAATGTACAACTAATGTACAAAATGTTTGGACTGTTTGATTTGGGAGCAAATAATGGCAAGCCTGTCCAACTGATGGACAGCTTCCATTCTTCACCTGCCCAGATGGCAGGTGGACTTCATTCGACAGGAGGTGGTATCCCTTCTTTGAATCTTTTTACAAGTTCTTCCCTTGTTTCTTCGTGTTCTTCAATTTCAGCTGTAAGAAACATAAAGTTAGAACTTTGAAGTTCACCTCTGTCATAAAAACCTTTCAGCTCTTCCCAGATAGCTGCTCTCCATAGGCTGGACTGACTGAAGGAGGTGGCAATTCTGAAGGCTGCAAGCTGCTTAAGACCAACTTTGTGTAGGTCTGAAGCTCTTTGAAAACATTTCTTCTGAGATAGGGGATCTACAAAAAATGCCCCTAACTCAGGCTCTTCAATCACTTTGCCATCTTCAAATTCAACTCCTTCAGGCAGGCTGTGGTCAACTCCTTTAATTTCCACAGCATAATCTCCTTGTTCAATCATCATAAGGAGTTCTTCCAGCTCTGTATCCCTCTTTTTCCTTCTGGCCTTTATTTTAGGGCTTGTCACAGAGACACCCTCTTTTACTTCTTTTGGAATCAGGCCCAGCTCACTTACTCTTTCCATCAGCTTCTTGATGTATGCCCTGATAGTCTTAGCCGATTCTGACTTAGACTGGCTCAGGGCAACTGCCAGTTCCACCCATTCCCTGTAACCCATTTGTGCAACATCAGTGTGATCATATGATTCCATTTCAGGGCCTGTTGCACCCATCCTGGTGATCTGAAGTTTCCACTGTGTGCCTTTTCTTGATATGGGAACAGCTTTGACAATTGCTTCCTTGGCCAGCCTTCTAGTAGCAACATCATGAAATTTCTTTCTGGCCAAGTTGTCAAAGTGGAATTTGGCTCTGGCAGATGGTACTGTTGATTTGGTCACAGAGACCTGAGTACCTTTCTCTACTTCCTTCTCTTTTTCTCCTGCTGATTTCCTGGCAGCTTCCATTATTTTCTTTTGCACCTCCAAGGTAGACATTTTAACTTTCTTTGCTTCTTGGAGGGCAAAAGACTTAGCAGCTTTGGCAGATTCTTCTTCTTTTCTTAATTCCTTCAGAGCTTGAAGCTGTTCATCCCTAAACTCAAAGTATTTGTGCATAGGGAGGCCCATCTCTTTGGCTCTGGCTTTGTGAAACTGTATATCTGCCTGTTTCTGCTCAATAGGATCCTCAGCTGCCTTTTCTTTGCCTTTAGCTGCTGCTTTAGTGACAGCAGCTTCAGAAGTTTCTTCTTCTTCTTCTTCTTCTGCTAGGATAAGGTGCCTCCTTTTGCTGCTAGGCCTGTCCTCAGGAATGACTTCCTCCCCCTTAGACTGAGCAGGGTTTGGAGAGCCAGCCTGAGTAGGCATAGCAGCTTGAGAAACACCTTCAGCTGCACCTGTTTCTGCTGGTTGATCAGTTTGGGTTGCAGACACTGGTATCTCCTTAGGAGAAGGAATCTTCTCCCCCTTAGACTTAGTCTTCGAGGCAGATGATTTCTCCCCCTTTGAAGGAGATGAGGCAGCGACTTCAACCCCTGGTCTGCCTGAAGACACAAAGTCAGCAGGCTTGCCAGCAGGTTTGGAAGGTTTAGGACCAACAAGGCTGTTCACTAAGTAAGCCAAGTTATCCTTCACCTCACCAAGTTGGGAAAGACAGTTTTGAAGAGAAGAAGCTTGGGAATCAGCAAAAGTGGTCAGCTTAACAATGTTGTCTCTATCAGAAGCTGTGAACAACAAACTTTGGAGCTGTGCAAGATGAAGTTCAAGAGAATCTTGCACATCAGCAAGGTTTGATGACACAGAATTTGATAGAGAACCCATAAGAGTGTTCAGGCTGGCCAATGTTGAAGGAAGGGTAGTATTGCAAGAAGTGAGAAGAGAGGACAGCTGTTGAGAAATGGCTGTCATAGAGGACACGGAGTCCTGTTGTAAGGAGAGGATAGAGGAGAGAGAGTTTGATACATTTTGCAGCTGTGCAGTGAGTGCAAGCAGCTGTGGAGAGTGGTCAGTTTGGGGAGTGACTGGGAAGGATTCTTTAAACGTATCAAAGAATCCTTTGAGGGTCAGCATCGTGGTGACAGAAGGATGTTTAACAACATCCTCACCAACGAAGACTGGTAGAAAGGGATTTGGTCTGTGAGCCATTTGGGAATTTTGAAGGTTTGGGGAAGCAAAAGACACTTAGTCGATTTTAGGGTTCTTGAGGATTTCTGGAAATGTTGAGGAAGAAGAAGATGAAACAGTATGTAGGTATTTATAGGATTTTGAATGGTCGTGTGTATGAGAGAGAAAAAATTTGGGCGGTTTGATTTGAAATGTTAGTTGACGGAAAAACGGAACGGTTGTCCATGTCAGAAACATTTGTCAGACCACTTGACCTTTTTAATCACTAACACACGTAACAAACATTATCCGCAGTAATTAAGTTAAATAAAACATAATTTAAGAAACTTAATTATGAAGAAAGGTAATTAAACTGCTGGTCTACGCTGATGGTCAAACCTGTGATGATCAGGGTCAACAAGGTTCTCAGTCTTCAAGCTGTTCTTCCTTCAAACTGTTCCTTCAGCCTGCTCTCCTTTGTGAGAACAGGTTGTGTTCAATAGATGAACAGGTTACAGTATGAAGAAGTGAACAGGTTGAAGACTGAACCATCAGAGCAGGCTGGACGAATAAACAGGTTAAACTGTTTTTGTTCAGCCTGTTGTATGCTCAAGCTGTTCAAGTTTTTCAGACAAATGACTAAGTACAGAACATGTATAACCTGTTCTGTCTAAGCTGTTCAGAGAAACTTGAGCAGTGTGAAACATACAAATTATTAGACCTTTGAGAGACACTTAGTCACTCTTGTTTAACATGCCCAGCTTGCTGACAAGGTAATTAAACCTTGTTTCATCCAGAGGTTTGGTGAAAATGTCTGCAAGCTGTTCATTTGTGGAAATAAAACTTACCTCCACATTACCTTTTTGGATGTGATCCCTGATGAAGTGATGTCTGACTTCAATATGCTTTGTTCTTGAGTGAAATACTGGATTGTTGGAGATGGCTATGGCACTTGTGTTATCACACAGAATAGGAGTTTTCCTATACACAAGCCCATAGTCTTCAAGCTGATGCTGCATCCACAGAATCTGCCCACAGAAGCTTCCAGCAGCAATGTATTCAGCTTCAGCAGTAGAAGTGGACACTGAGTTCTGCTTCTTGCTACTCCAACTGATCAACTTTCCACCAAGGAGTTGACATCCACCTGTTGTGCTTTTCCTATCTAACCTGCAGCCTGCAAAATCAGAATCTGAATAGCCTGTTAGTTCAAGACTTGAGTCTTTGGGATACCAAAGACCAAAACCTGGAGTACCCTTCAGGTATCTGAAGATTCTTTTAACAGCTGCTAGATGTGATTCCTTTGGATCAGCTTGGAACCTAGCACATAAACAGGTGGCAAACATAATATCAGGTCTACTAGCAGTCAAGTATAGCAAGCTCCCAATCATGCCTCTGTAAGCTGTTACTGAAACAGCTTTGCCACTGGCATCAGCATCCAATTTTACATTGGTTGCCATTGGGGTTTTAATAGGAGAACTTTGATCAAATTTGAACTTTTTCAACAGATCTAACGTGTACTTTCTTTGATTTATAAAAATTCCAGTTGAGGTTTTGTTTAACCTGTAATCCTAAAAAGAAAGTTAGTTCTCCCATCATACTCATTTCATACTTAGATTTCATGAGTAATGAAAAATTCTTGCATAGTTGCTCATTAGTAGAACCAAATATTATGTCATCCACATAGATTTGAACAAGCATAATATCAGACTTCACCTTCTTTATGAACAATGTGGTATCCACTGTACCTCTGGATTACCCATTGCTCATAAGGAATTCAGTAAGAGTGTCATACCAGGCTCTAGGGGCTTGTTTGAGACCATAGAGAGCTTTGTCCAACTTATAGACAAAACCTGGGTGTTGTTCATTTTCAAAACCTGGAGGCTGCTTGACATATACTTCTTCTTGCAGCTTCCCATTCAAAAATGCACTCTTCACATCCATTTGAAATACCTTTATGCTCTTATGAGCAGCGTAGGCTAGATACAAACGAATTGCTTCTAGCCTGGCCACAGGAGCAAATGTTTCATCATAGTCAATGCCTTCCTCCTGTCTGTAGCCCTGAGCAACCAGTCTTGCCTTATTTCTAATGACATGACCTTGCTCGTCCATCTTGTTCCTGAAAACCCATTTTGTGCCAATTATAGTTTTACCTTTAGGAGCAGGGACCAGCTTCCATACTTTGTTTCTCTCAAACTGATTGAGTTCTTCTTGCATGGCAGTGATCCAATTGGCATCTTTCAAAGCTTCATCAACCTTCTTTGGCTCCATTAGTGAAACAAAGCTAGAGAACATACAAAAGTTCCCTAAGCTGTCCCACCGAGTTTGTATCCCTTTATTTATGTCACCAATTATTTGATCATTGGGGTGACACCTGATCCACTTAGGATCATTTTTCAATGATGATTTTCCTGAATTTGTAACATCTTCAGCAGGTCCTGTTGAGCAGCTCTCAAGATTTTCAGACACACTGTTGTCTTGAGCCTGTTCACTTGTTGAACATGTCTGACCACTGTTGAACATATCAGCAGAGGAACTGGGAAAATCAGCATTGATAGGTTCTGGACATGCAGTTGTAATTAAGTCAGTACATTTATTCATACAGGGTGTATTGACATAATCATCATCATGTCCATCATGATTAACAGGTTCCACACTGGATGTAGTGGAAGCTTTTGAGTCCTCTTCATTAATTGAATGCATCAGATCATCAAAGTTGAGGTCTCCTGAAACTGATTCAGGAACAGCTTTGGTGGAGGCATTCTTGGACTCTTCAAAGGTGACATTGATAGATTCATCTATCACCTTTCTTTTGTTGTTGTATACTCTGTAGGCTTTTGATATCGTAGAGTAGCCAACAAACACACCTTCATCAGCTTTAGGTTCAAATTTCGACAGCTGGTCCCTTTGATTCAGAATGAAACAGGGACATCCAAACACATGGAAATAACTGACATTTGGCTTTCTCCCTTTGAGCAGCTCATAGGGAGTCTTGTTGAACCTTTGCACCACTAAGGATCTGTTTTGAGTGAATCAGGCAGTGTTAACAGCTTCAGCCCAAAATGATGAAGGCAAACCTGATGCACACAGCATGGTTCTGGCAGCTTCAATGAGAGTTCGGTTTCTCCTTTCAGCAACTCCATTTTGTTGAGGAGTTCTTACTGCTGAAAAGTTTTGACTGATACCTTTCTCTTCACAGAAGTCTTCAAGAGTACTGTTTCTGAATTCAGTACCATGATCACTTCTAAGCTGCTTTACTTGGGCAGAGTTCAGCATTTCCATCTTTTTAACAAATCCAATAATTTCTCTCGCAGCCTCTCCTTTGCTCTTCAGAAAGATCACCCATGTGTACCTGGAGAACTCATCAACCATTACAAGAGTGTATCTTCTTCCTCCTAGACTTGGGACATTAACAGGTCCAAACAAGTCCATATGGATTAAGAAGAGTGGAGTATCAATAGAGAAATTGTGTTTGGATTTAAAAGATGTTTTTCTCTGCTTGCCTTTCTCACAAGCTGTGCATAATCTATCTTTGGCAAAAGTCATAGAAGGCAAACCTGTCACCAACTCTTTCTTACAGAGTTTGTTGATGTTTTTGAAGTTCAGATGTGACAGTCTTCTGTGCCATAACCAGTTTAGATCAGCGTTGGTTCTTGTGAGAAAACAGGTTTCAGTTGTGGGATCAGCAGAATGCATATCCACAACATATACACCTTTCTTTCGTTGAGCACACAGCACAACTTTGCCTTGGGAATCCAATATGTAACCCAGGTGCTCATCAAAGTTAACCTTGTAGCCAGCATCACACAGTTGGCTTATGCTAACAAGGTTATGTTTTAGCCCAACCACATAGGCTACCCTTTTGAACACTGCAGCACCAGCTTTAAGAGTTCCATATTCCTCAGTGGATCCCTGCACATTGTCACCAAAGGTGACTTTTGGCCCTTTTTCAGGCCTGAGATCACTCAGCAATTCCTTACAACCTGTCATGTGCCCTGAGCAGCCACTGTCCAAGTACCAAACCTGGGAAGGTTGTTTTTCCTGCAGAGTGAAAAGAGAATTATTAGTTATTTTTAGGGGAACTCATCACACAGATGAGTTCTCCTACTTCATCAACATTTGTTGATGGATTTTGAATGTCCACACTAATATTCCCTATTTGAATGGTATCAGCTTGAATACCATCCTCAGTGACTATGACATTTCCACCACTGCTTGTAACAGCTGTGAGAGAAACAGCAGAGTCAACAGGCCTCATGTCCTCAGGTTCAGGACAGTCCTTGGCCAGATGTGTCTTCTTCCCACACTTGTAACATTTTCTCTTTTTAGTACTTTTGGAAGAAGGTCCTTCAGAAACACATTCTGAGCTGTTTTTGTTGATTCTTTCAGCAGGTTTAGCATTCTTTGTAGAATCAACAGCTTGTGTGGTAAGTTCAATGGCCACAGCTTTGACTGTCTCTTCTTTCCTCTTTTTGGGAGGACAGATGTCAAAGACAGGAATCTTGATTGGCTTTTGAGCTTCCACAGGTTTGGGAAACTTATTCCCAGTTGTCTCAGTTTGAGCAATGGCTTTGCCTTTGCCCCTACTGAGTTGTGATTTATGCTGCCTATCAGCATACTCACTGTGTTTGGTTTTGAAAAACTTATTTTCATTTAAAAACCAATTTACCACTCTGATTTGAAAACTTATTTGAAATCACAGCAGTTTTGTTTTCAACCTGAGACTTACCCTTGTTGAAAACAGGCTGCTAACTTTTTGAAAACTTATTCTCAAAATGTTTAGCATCAAAAGGATTAACATGCTTTTTACCAACAGCTTTGGACTCAGAACCTGTTTTGTCAACAGGTTTAGCATCCACAGCTTCAGTTTGAGCATGTTTTCCTTTCTTTTGCTTATGTGAGCTAGCAGAGCACTTAGCAGGCTGTTTTGGAGAACAAACTCCAACATCAGCTTTTGAGCTTGGTTCACATAAGTTGTCAGTATTTTGAGGCCTGACAAACCTGTTTGTTGAGATTAGCTTACCATTCACATTTTGAATGAATGTATTTGGAAGCTCACCAAGAGTGGATAAATCTTCTTTTAAATTACTTATCTCAACAATGGAAGCTGCTGTGTCAAGATCCCCTCCAAGATAGGCTTGGATTTGAGCAGGAATCTGTTGACTTATACAATGGCTGACTTTTTGTGCAGATTGGCACCAAGAGTCAACTATCTTTTGAAGCTTGGCATGCTTTATATCTGTTTCTCTCTTTTCTTCCAGTAAAATGGAGTTGACGTGTTTTAATTCATCAAGCTCAGTTTCCAACTTATGGAAACTGTCCAGTTTACTGGATTTAGTTTTAAGATCAGCTTTAAGCTTAGAGATTTCAGATAATAAAGCATCATGCTTTTCAACAGCAGCTTTGAGATCAACAAGCATATATTCAAACATTTTAACTTTTTCTTCAGAACTGTAAGCCATAAAATTTTGTACCTTATACATCATAGTAGGATTCCAGTTCTCTAAGCTGCTGAAGGCTTCAGCTTTAGCCATATCTTGTTTGAAGCTGCTTGTTGATGGGACATCAGTGTTGGCCATCAGACATTGATTATCTTCTTCATCAGATGATAAATCAGATTCCTCCCAGTCACATGTCTCTGCCATCAGTCCCTTTTGGCGATTGGAAGACACTGAGTTTTCCAATTTCCTCAGCTTAGCCATGGCCATAAGGTACTTAACCCTATAGCCATCATCCTTGTTAGTCTTGTTAGGTTTGGATGACTGACCAACAGCTTTTGACACACAGTCAGCAGCTATATGGCCAGTTTTGCCACACTTGAAGCACTCAACTTTGGATTTGTCAAATGCCTTCTTTTTGCCAGCACTTGAACCTCCTTGCAGCATGTTTCTTCCAAACCTTTTCTTGTTGAACCTTTTGACAAGCATGGCTATCATTTGCTCATCATCTTGTTCAGCAAGATCTGCAACATCTTCTTCGTCTGACACCTCCTCCTTTTCATCATCCTGTTGATCAGGTTGAATGAACACATCACTCACCTGATTAACAGACTGTCTCACATTAGCCACAAAGGTTGTACCTCTTCTGGACATTTCCAAGGCATTCCTCTTTTGTTGCCTTGATTGTTCATCATTCAGTAAGGATCCATACAGATTGACCAGATCCATACTTCTGATAGTACCTGAGTTCCTTAGGATGGTTGAGAAATAGTTCCACTCTTCAGGTAAAATGTCCAGGAACTTGTTCACCAAAGTAAGACTGTCCTTGGTGATCCCAACAGCTTTGAGATCATTCACCAGAGCAGTGAACCTGGTGTAGGTTTCAGTGAGAGACTCCTTTGGTTTGGCAAAGAAGAGTTCATACTGTCTAACAAGATTGTTAATCCTGTTGTCCAGTGTGATTGTGGGTCCATCATAGACGGTACACAGAGTATCCCACATCTCCTTTGCAGTCTTCATTTTCTCAACCTGCTTGAACACATCATCAGGGAGAGAAATGACCAGGTTGTTTCTGGCCTTTACATCCAGAGCCACCAGTCTCTTGTCTTCATCAGACCATTGAGCTTTGGCTTTCTCAAAGGTCCTGATTTCAGGAGCAGCTCCTTCAACCGCTGGAGTTATAGTAGTGACAGAGGTTGGCACATAGGGACCCTCCATCACTATCTCTGGCAGTTGTACATCCAGATTCTCTAAGTAGAGCATCATTCTGCACTTCCAACCAGAGAAGTTTTGATGATTAAATTTGGGAGGTTTGCCCATAGAGCCATTGTCATAGTAAGAAGAATTTGCAGCACTGTTGTCCATGGAAACTTGGGAGAATGAGAGATCTAGAATGACACACACTCTAAACCTGCTCTGATACCAGTTGTAGGTCCCGAAAGGTTCCCAAAGTATATAGTTATAAGCTGTAGAGGGGGGGTGAATACAGCACTTTAAAAACTACACACTCTTTTTCTCAATGTTTGTATGTATTATCAACAATTGTTAATTACAAACAAGCTTGAATGCGGAATGGTTCAAGCTGAGATGACAGATACAACAGTATGCTTACTAGTCTAAGACAGACTAGAACTAGTATACAATGAATACACTCTCTAAGATGCACTCACTGTGTTTTACAAGACTTTTAAGGAACAGCTTAGGTAAAACAGCTTAGACACACAGATGCTGGTTTACAGAAGATTTGCATGCATGAATATCACACTTGCACGTTCACTCTTGGTTTTAAGCACTTAGCTTTCTTCACACTTCTTTCTGACCTTGGAAGCTTCCTTTTATACTCACTTAGAGGATCTAAGAGAAACATCTTCATTGGACGGAATGAAAAAGGAGAAGTCTTGTTTGAAAAGACAATATAACTTTTCTGCACTTTTCTGAAAAGCAGACGTGCAGAACTTTTGTCTTTTTACTTTGTCTACTGTTGCATTGCCTTTAACTAATTTAGGAATGTCAACTTTGCGTCTTTCTTCCTTGTAAAGGCCTATTTTGATATAAGAAAAAGGTCTGTCACCCTTTTTCAAATATCCTTTTGTCTTCATGTGACAGAACAGCTTGGGCAGGCTGAGCGGTTCTGCTTTCCACTTTGTCTTCGACTTGTAAACTGATCTTGTAGTCAAAAACAATACATGATGACTTGGAAACAAATTCCATAAAGTGTTTAGCCTGTTCACAAAGAACAGGTTCTGTTCACAAAGAACAGAACACTTTAAAAATGCCCAAGCTGCTCAACAGTGTAGAGCAGCGTAGACAGTTTATGTCCAGCCTGATCAGCAGACTGAGCAGCTTGGACAAACTGTCTTGGTTGCAACACATGCAACATATAGAACAGCTTTAGACTGATATTGCAAATCATTTTCAGGTTTCAATAAGGCATATAACAGGCCTTAAATTCAACCTTCAAACGCATCAACAGGTTTGATTATAAAATCTCCCCCTCAGATGTAGAACAGGTTTGACTGAGGCCTTTTTGTGCCTAACAAATCATGAATATGTTAAGTATCAAGCCTAGATTCGATTATATTATGCATACTCGATCATATTCTAGCTAAAACTCAAGCAAAATTAGCTTTATTCACGCAATAAACGATAAACTCGAATTTATGCTTTTCAAAACCGAAATACATAAACTTAAAAGGGTCGATTCTTACCTCAATTCGTATGAAATCAAGAATCCAACCGTAGATTGTTGTAGTACTCCTCGAGATCTTTCCAACAACGTATAATTCTCGATAATCGGCCGGTCGGTTTGATAGATATCGTAGAGAGAAGTAGATAGTGTTTTTCTAGAGAGAGAGTGTAGAGAGAGAGAGAGTAAATTGGAGAATGAAAAGGCTTTTGACCTTTTTATTCCCATCTTTCCCATTTTGCACATTTCACCCCTCAACTTAACCGGTTACATAAAGTACTGATTTATTCTTAGTTTTATCATTACTAACTTTTATAATCTTAATACTCCATAATAATAATTCAGAGTTCAAATTTTCTTAAAATAATAACAAACTTTCTAAATATCCCCCAAATACATAATAATTGCTCATAATTCAACTTAATTATAAATTATCCGCCTAAATAGATCCAAATTACAGTAATTGAATTCGAGGATGTTACACTTTGCAAAAATTATTTACAATAAGCACTAGATTTCATGCAATGTTTGTTTATTCAACTAAAAATGCATCCTTAGTAACTTTGACCTTTTTCCTAAATAAAATAAAATAAAATAACATAAAATAAAGTAAAATTTTGAATAATATTTAAACTGAAACTACTCAAAAATACCTTTAAAATTTACATGCTATACTAATACTAACAGAATATTTTTGGGGTGTCAAATACTCACTTTCAGTATCTTACTTTCACACGTAGGAATTTATTTTTCCTTTGATTGTTTGTCGTGACACACATTTCTAGGCGATTGTCAGTATTATTTTCCCTTTAAACATGTTACACTTTTGAATATCCCTTGGCCTTTTTATTTATCAAGAAATTACCTTACATGTCTCATACTTAGACATACTTTTATGATCAAGGCATACACACAATGATTATAACTTCGGTATTGCAAATTTTTATATAAAAGGCAAACGTCGGACACAGTTCTGTATTTACATACAACAGAGTGTCTTAGATTGTCTTAAAGTTTATTTTAAATCTAGCAAGATAGCGGTGACAGGTTTGTACCGACGTACAACAAAGCGACTTATCTTGCTAACTCGAGTCAAACCAGAGGCAACAGGTCTGTACTTACGTATAACAGAGTTACTTGCTTTGACTCTCAATTCACTATCATTATTTTCCTTTCTTTTCTTTTCTTTAAGATGTATCTGATGTTGCTATACATCCCCTAAAAAATTTGCATACCTCATTTAGCATCATTTTCTGTATGTCTCTAACATAAAAATTAAGATCATTTGGTCAAACATCTAAGTTAGTGACATGTTTGACTTTCTCTTGAATATATTATTAGCTTTGAAATACCCTTTGTGTATGATGCCTACCAACACATCAAACTAGAAAATGTATATCACTTAGAGTTTTAGGTGCATTATGTGTGAAACTTAACACATAGAGAATGTATCGACTATGCTAATTTTCGTCACTTTGAACCTATGTATCTAAGACTTAACTCATTTTCTGATAATCTCTTTTTTTTATGGTTTTCTCTCATTCTTTTGTTTTTCATAAGTAAGAATAAGAAAATAAACTAACCTACTAACTTACTATAAAAGGAAAGAAAAATTACTGCTATAAAAAGAAATAAATTCTACTAACGTCAAGCTACTCTGGATTACGCATGCCATTTAGTTGAACTAACAACTCAAAACGTGACTTATCAAAAGCTTTGGTAAATAAATCAGCATTATTATCTTCCGTTGCCACTTTTACGAGCTTAATTAAATTCTTTTCAGCACAAACGTCAACAAGTGAGGGGTAAGCGAATTGCTTAGTGAATACCAATGATTTTACACATTCCACAAATCCTTATGATGCCCCCAGAAGTAACACCGGTAACTCATACCGTATACATCCACACGTACACATAGTACGCAAACCCGAGTCGCAACTCCTTCGAGATGACGCTCGGCATAAGAAAAACAATCCATCTGAGGCAAACGTACGATCGGGGATGACCTACTGCCTATTCTGACCACAGAGGTGTCAACTCTTGGTCATATAGCACAGTAACATCGGAGTACAGATGCGACCCTCAGGTCCATCAATTAGATGCACAACAAAGAAAGAGACATGTAACAAGTATGAATGTGCATCAGCATATACGCAAGTTAGTAGAGTGTCAAACGAAAGTGAAACAACATGCCTCAACAGGCGAAGCAAACATAAAGCAGATGCAGACATGCTAAAATCAGAGGTACTCACAGTGGGTGCGTTTTTAAACTTCAATTTATCTTATTTCTCCACGGGCTATCAACCGGATCCACAAAGTACCCCACTGTGGGTTAAACAACACCACAAGGGACCTGTTAAATTAGTTGTAACAATATTTTGAGTCAAACCGTTTAAATCCATAAAACCTAGTTTTGTAAGTTTTTTGCAATATTTTCCCCCATTTCGGGTCCATATCCAAATTCGAACCACAACTAAGTTTGAACCCAACTCAAGTTCAAACCTTATCCTTTGAATAAATTTTGTTATTTTATATATTGTCTATGTGTTTCATTCAATATATTCGAGTTTAGAGAGTGGGTTTTCAATTTTTAGGCATCAAATTCGAATTTTAGGGGCTAAATTCGAATTTCCTTCGAATTTGAGGACTAAACTCGAACTCCATATGGTAAACTCGAACCATATTCGAATTTAGGGACCTAAATTCGAATTTAGGGACCTAAATTCGAATTCCTTGGTGTTAGATTCGAATTTATACTCAAATTTAGCACAAAAATCGAGTTTGTTCTTGAATTTCGACTGTGTTCTTGACATTTTCGAGTTTGTTCATATCTACAACTTAAATCCTTCATTTCTAAGCCTAAAATCATGAATATGTTAAGTATCAAGCCTAGATTCGATTATATTATGCATACTCGATCATATTCTAGCTAAAACTCAAGCAAAATCAGCTTTATTCACGCAATAAACGATAAACTCGAATTTATGCTTTTCAAAACCGAAATACATAAACTTAAAAGGGTTGATTCTTACCTCTATTCGTATGAAATCAAGAATCCAACCGTAGATTGTTGTATTACTCCTCGAGATCTTTCCAACAACGTATAATTCTCGATAATCGGCCGGTCGGTTTGATAGATATCGTAGAGAGAAGTAGAGAGTGTTTTTCTAGAGAGAGAGTGTTGAGAGAGAGACTAAATTGGAGAATGAAAAGGCTTTTGACCTTTTTATTCCCATCTTTCCCATTTTGCACATTTCACCCCTCAACTTAACCGGTTACATAAAATACTGATTTATTGTTAGTTTTATCATTACTAACTTTTATAATCTTAATACTCCATAATAATAATTCAGAGTTCAAATTTTCTTAAAATAACAACAAACTTTCTAAATATCCCAAATACATAATAATTGCTCATAATTCAACTTAATTATAAATTATCCGCCTAAATAAATCCAAATTACAGTAATTGAATTCGAGGATGTTACAACATGTGCTCCACCACGCTCAAACTTCGTCCTCGAAGTTTATTTGGATTCGAATACATACTTATACTTTTTCAACGTATCGACTTTTGTCTCTCAAATGTGATTTACTTCTTTGTTATGCTTCCAACATATCAATACCATTTTAATGTCTTTGTTTCTTAACTTCATTAATTTCATATCTGTAATATACTCCGACTTCTTTACATATACTAACCTTTCATGAAATCCAATTCGGTATAATCATCCCAATCTTCATTACCAGTTGTGAAGATTACATAAAGCTTTCCACATAAAACACCAAGTGCTATTTCGATATTTCCTTAGATAATTCCAAATGAGATAACAGATTCCTAATTTTTCTGTTATTCTAAATGAACCAATACACCATAGTGCTAACTTGTTCCTTTTTGTTGATACTTAAATCCAAAATATATGATCTCATCATGTATTCAAATATGAAAATAGTTCATTCATTTTGACCATTTGTCGAGGTCGGTAAGCTGTACTCATTGCTATATGAGTGCATAATCCTACTTGTAAAGCAAACCAAAAGTTGAACATGAAACAACTCCTCTAATAAGACATAATCAATTCTAGAATACCATGGAAATAATGATAACCTTACTCATGCACATCTGTGAAAATCTTTCTAGCAATAACCTTCTTGAGTCCGTATATAAAATATACCAAATTAATCAAGTTGTCTACAATCTACCAATCGTAGAAAACTTCTTAATTCTTGCAATACTGCGAGACAAATTTCAAATTCTCAATCACTCCCCTTTTTAGCAGAATCCTCCGAGATCCACTTCCAGAAATCACATATCCCAAAATATAATCTATTATAATCAAAACTCACGATTTGACATATTCAACTTTAAACTTATACCAACATATCATCGATAATTACGATTACATATTTTCCCCCAACATTGATATACAAATCTTTATTCATAATGTCCATAAAACAGTTGGGGTGTTCGCTATCCCAAATGGCATAAAAAAATACTCGTAAAACTCATAACTATCCCTGAAATCCATTTTCAGTATTTTATCTTTACAAATCTTTCAACTAGTGATATCCTGGACATAAATCAATCTTTGAAAAATAACCAACCCCTTGCAACTGATCAATAATCATCAATTCCTGGCAGCGACTACTTACTTGTTATAGTCAATTTGTTCAAATCATGTTAATCAATACACATTCTCATTATGACATCCTTTGTTTCATAAACAATATCAGGCTCCCCATGGCAAAGAACTCAATCTAACGAAGCCCTTATCTGATAACTCCTAAAGTTGTTTCATCATCTCTTACCTGTTAATATGAAATCCCGTATATGATCAGCACCTTAATGTTTTTCTCATCAAACACATGAAGAAACCGAGCTCAATAAATGTGTTGATAAAGAAGAGACAAGATGAATATGAGAGAACTTCAACAGTGGCGGCTGGAATTGAATATTCAAAATGTAGTCAACCGTGTCTCTTCAAAAGTAAACCCTAGGAGCCTTTTATAGGCTCCATTAATTAACTTACAAGACTTGGCAACATTGGCCCCTACACTATTACATAAACATGAAATACATAGAAATAAATACAAGACAAACTAAAATGCAAATAAATATTACAAAATAACTCCTAGGATCGAAATAATAAATCTAACAATCTCCCCCTTTTCGATCACTTAGGAGGTCCTGGAACGCGGGCATGATCTGTGGATTCACGAAGACCAAGTATGACATCGAATCGTCTGGTTACTTGTCTTGTATGTAGCCGCTCGTTCAGGTAGTCTATGCCGCTGAGTGTATCTTGTAATTCCGTTGGTGAGCATCTCTGTTCAGGATCTGGTTGAGCATCATAATCTTGTACTTTCTTTGTGACAGCAGCTCGAACCAGTCGAAGTGTACCATCGGAATAGCAAGGTAGATCCTCAAAGCGCATATACCTTTTGTAGCCCTTGTAGTTCACAAAAATCACACCCGGATCTCCTTTAAGTATAACTCTGTAGGCTGGGTGGTGGGCTAGGAGAAAGCTGTCTTGTTTCGGTGCACGTAGCCCTACCTTAACCATAGCACTTTCGATCGCCATCTGAAAATCTCTTAGGCACATTATTATCGATCGGCGATTCATGCTTCGTACTAGGGCTCCTACTGCGGTCATGTGCGTTAGACGTTTCCTGATGCGATTTTTCAGACTATTGTGAAGGAATTCAACGTCATCCGCACTTATGAAGTCAAGATCATACTCGAAGATGTCATCTCCCGTCCCATCTTCTCTTTCCACTTGGTAGGAGGGATAGAAGACTCTGGCTCTTTTGCACATCGTGATTGTCTTGAGCTTTTTGATCTTTGACTTTGACACCTTAGACCTTTGTTCCCGGAGCATCAATTGGTAGTATTCAGCCTGTTCAGCTTTGGAGACATTCGTAAGTTCCATGAGAAGGCGTCTGCTGAAGGCTCCAGGCTTCTTTCTGAAAACCATCTTGAACCTTTCTTCAAGATATGGATTTTGAAACTTCTCCGGGGGAAAGTTCTGCAGAAATTCTTTCAGGCCTTGAACGGGGGGTTCTTCGATTTTGGATCTTTTGGCTTCAAGAAGCTTTATAATTGTCCCCCGCCGTTCTTGTCGCATCTGGTCTTTTTCTTCCTGCGGCAGTGTATGAACTTTTCCTTTCGTATAGTGATCTACCCAGAATAAATCATCTTTTCTGTACACGCCAGGACCCTCCGGAGTCTCATCGAAGCAGTCAACCCTTTTTGTTGGGGAGAGACCTGAACGTTGGGTTTGTTGGACTGGTGGAGGGCTTGGGGATTTTGGTGGGCTGACTGTAATGTGGGATTCTTTTAGTGATAGGGGAGCTTGGATGGATGAAAGTATGTCTTCCTGATGGGCTCTGGGTGGTGAATTCAGGAAATCGAAAGAAGAGGATGAGGATTTTTTTGGTTGGAGAATCAGGCTCAGGCTTAGGAGTTAAAAGGGGTTGGGTGTCCTCGGTATCAGAATCTGAATCAGAAACTAATATGATTTCAACCTTCTCGTGTGGCTCCTCAAATTCTACCATGGCTGTCATCGGATCCAGTGGAGCTGGACCCTCGACCATCGGCTCGTCTTCTATTAGCATGTACTCCTGAGCCTCCTGAGACTTTTCCCCCGATCCCTGAAATTCAGACCCCTCGGCGGTCTCTGCTCCCCCTATACCCAGCATGGGCTCCTCAAATTGGGTTTTTCTACGCTTCTCCCCCTCATGACGATCAGGGTCGTCCTGGTCGTCATGTTTTCTTTTAGGGGCTTCGGCCTGAGTACGGCACTGAAGATCTATAACCGCCGACTCAAGGCGATCCATCCTTGAATTGAGTTGCTCTTGGACTTGAAGAATCAGTCGATTAAGTGCATCAAGCTTGTCCGAGAGCTCTGCCATTTGAAGTTGGACTGAATGGGATCCTGGTGAGGGGCCGGATTCGGAGGCGACACCCTTACCCTTTATAAGAGAAAGAAGGGCAGTGTGTCGTTCCTCGGCTGCCTCCCTTTGGGCGTCCAGGTCAGCCCGGGTGATAACTTCGGCAGCACGTAATGCTGCCGTTAACATCTCCAAATTGATGGGGAGATGGCCGGAAGTGGACGGCGTAGATTGAGCCACTCCCGGTCTTCCTTCCGTCATCTCTGGCTCCACTACGGGATGCTCAGATCTGGAAGTTTGTGGAGCTGCCACGGAGGCAGCTCTTGGGGATGCCACAAAGGCATCGTGCACGGTGTCAATTTGTGGGGATGGAATCGTGGGCGAAGGAAGGTCGGTCACGTGGGGAGGAGTGTGACCTCTTTCAACACCGCCACTCTCCGAATGAGAGGGCGATGGCGTGTGTGGAAGATCCCCGTGGAATGAAGTGGTTTCCCTTTGAGGGGAAACCAAGTGGATGGTTGGGGTTGTTTCGACCGCTGGACTAACGGTCTTATGAAGGGGTGTCCGGCTGATAGGGCTTGGTTCACCCTCAGATTGCATATCCCTCGGTCTTACGACAGAGACGGTTCTTTCAGAATCCGCCGTCTCTGCCAGCTCGCCTACAGCTCTCTCCCTTACACTCTCAGCCTCCCTCTCACCAAAACCCAGTGATTGTTGTACATCCATCCTTTCTCCCTCATTCTCACTCTCTTGTTGCTCACCTTCGGACTGGTTAGTCTCAGTCGATTCCGACTGAGACTCATCCGGATAATATTCTCTCATATATTCCCTTACCCGATCTGTACCCCTCGACCTTGTTAGAGTCGATAACGGAATTTTCATCACTTGTACCGTCGGGGCCCCCTTTGGCAATGTCAATTTCTGGATAGCCACGGTGGGGTAGACATCAGCTTCCGGACGCTCATGAATGTCTTCGTCCTGATCCATTGCACACTGGATGATGAGCTGAAGGAACCTTCGATATGGAACATACTTGCGACCCTTCTTTGTGCTTCTTTCGATCTGGACTCGTCTTAATTCTTCGAAGATGAACGCAGCATAATCCACGTGTCGGTCGAAGGCAAAGCTGGTGAACATGGCTAATACCTGGGCCGACGCCGAGTCGTGACCGGAATGTTTGGCTGTTAGGCACTTGTTTAGCACATCGAAGAGGATCCTCCAGTGGGACTGAAGGTTTTTGGTGCGGAAATCGGAAGGTTTGGTAAGAGGGCCGTCATTACCTAGGCTTTGAATTTCAGAGAGGGCTTCTGATACGGATGGGTTTGGATCGAATGAGTCAATGGAGGGAATATAGTCTTGTATGGGAAGACGAAGGATGTGACGGATGGCTGCGGTTGTGATTTTGACTGGAACACAGTCAATGGTGGAGGTGAAGTGAGGTTCGGGGTCGGTTATGAATTGGAGCCTGTTCCAGAATTGTTGTAGGTAAATCTGGGGAACGGCTATGGCTGTGGAAAGGGCATAATATATGGGATGGCAGGTGAGAATGTCGAAGGCAAGGGTTTGGGACTCTTTAGGGAGGATAGAGACGTCGAGTTGCCAGTTATGGGGGATAAACTCGACAAACTCGGCGCTCGGCAGAATGGCTTCCTCGGGTAGCTGAGCGTTATTATTAGGGATAGGAGGATGGGGTATGGTAAGAACGATTGCGGGATCCATTTTCCTGCAAAGTGCAACACAGTTAGAATCATAAGACTTGATATGATAATGCATGGATGTGAAGTCTAGATGAGTGTGAAATAGAATTTGTCTGATCTGTTTAACATCGGGTCTTTATTAGTAGAATAAAATTCTACTAACAAAGTCCAAAGTCAATCGTTAAGAGACCGATGTTAGATAAGACCGTTTCACTCAAACACTGATCCTAACTCTAATCAATGATGCACTAGGATGGAACTATTTTTGTGATTTTTAATTTATATGAAAATGCAGAAATGGAAATCATGAAAAATGAAAAAATTAAAAAAATCCTAGGTGTTGGATTTCGGATGGTCCGAATTCGGATGAACAGTGTCATCGAATTCGGATTTGTCCGAAATGGAATAATGCATGAATGATGTGAGTGGGACTGAATTCGGATGAGGTGATAAATGGAAACCGAATTTGGATGATGTGATACATGGGAACCGAATTCGGATTATGGTCCGAAGTGTAGTTCATGAAATGATTGGATGTGGTCCGAATTCGGATGTGGTGTGAACATGGTCCGAATTCGGATTGGGACTTGTGAAAATGCATGCAATGAAATGAAGTGTCCCAATTTCGGATGGTACCTGGAATTCGGATGAGGACCGAATCCGGGTAACATCCGAATTCGGATGCATAGTGGTGAACATACTTAGACAATTTTTCAATGTTTTTGAAAATTTTGACCCTGATGTGATGGTCCGAATTCGGATCAACAGTGAACCGAATTCGGATCCACAGTGGTCCGAAATGTGGTTTTTTTTTTACATTGAAAATGGTTGAAATTATTCTAAGTAGGACATCCGAATTCGGGTGGTGGTCCGAATTCGGACATCCGAAACTGCATGTGTGCAGTTAATGTTCATGCAAAATATAAACGTGAACAGTTGAAATCTTCCTGAAAATGCATGAAATTACAGATCCTAAACTGAAATAACCTAAGGAACATTTTATCTAACTACAACCAAGAAAAAATAACACATTAAACTATCTAAAAAGTGTAAAAACCGAAATGAAAAAGTAGAAATATTTTGAAAATCAAACAAGTAAAATACTAAGTTAAAGACTGAAATAACTGTAAAGAAATGTTACCTGGTGATGCAGATGATGAACAATGCAAGAAAAATCGAAGAAAATGATGGTGCAAAAGCTTGAAATCGGCAACAATGGTGGAGTGTGGGCGAAGGTATTCGTCGATGAGAGAAAGAAGAATAAGAAGGAAGCTTAAAGTGGAAGTAAAGACTGTTGACCGTTTGACCCGCCCTTATATAGGCGCTCGGGTCGGGTACCGGGTCAAAGGGATCCGCGTCCCACTAATGACAGATGGGCTGGCGGGTTTGGACTCAACAAACACATAACAAAAAAATTTAGGCTTTTAAGGAATTAAACAAAACAAAAAAAATTTTTTGGCCCAATACAACACAAAATAAAAATATTTTTTTATTTTTTTATTTTTATTTTTATTTTTATTTATTTATTTATTTATTTTTTTGGTCTTTTCTTCAATTTTGAAGTTAAAATAAAATGAAATGAAGTAAACTAAAATCTTTTTGGCTTTTTGATAAATTTGAAAGTTAAAATCTTTTTGTGATTTTTCTGACCTATTAAATTAACACTTAAAATTAAATTAAAATTAAGACTATCATAAAATTCAAAAAATTTAACTATAAAAGAGATAAAAAGAAACACAGAATTATACAATTAAAAAATCCTAACTCTACTCCCCCTCAACTAAATACTGGATATTGTTTGCATCCCACTCCTTGATGAACAATTTACACAGTAATTTATCAGGTTCATTAATTATTAAAAATATACGCAGATAAGGAAAGATTGAGTTTCAATCTTGTGACATAATCCTTAAATTTAAATAACAGTTATTTTCTAAAATAAAGGAATTTCAATCATGATAGATTGAAATAGAATTATTTAAGACAATATCTGATATTTAATTTGAAGGTGGATTCAACATGCCGATATGAGATACTAAAAGCCGAAAACGAGGTTCGTCTAAAGCTTTAGTAAATATATCCGCTAGTTGGTATTCCGTGCCTACAAAATACAACTCAATGGTTCCCTTTTCAACGTGATCTTTAATAAAATGATACCTGATATCTATATGTTTTGTTCGAGAGTGCTGCACGGGATTGTAGGAGATGGCAATTGCACTTCGAGAATCACAGTAAATCGGGATATTGGTGAGTGAAAACCCATAATCGCGTAATTGTGTTCTCATCCACAGCACTTGAGAGCAACAGCTTGCAGCTGCTACATACTCAGCCTCAGCTGTGGATGTGGATACACAATTCTGCTTTTTGGAAGACCAACTCACTGGTCTATCGCCTAAAAACTGTATTCCTCCCGATGTGCTTTTTCTGTCCACTCTACAACCTGCAAAATCAGCATCTGAAAACGCGGTAAGATCGAAATCGGTTCCCTTTGGATACCATAGACCAAGTTCGGGTGTACCCTTAAGATAACGAAAAATGCGTTTTACTGCAGTTAGGTGTGATTCTTTTGGGTCGGCCTGAAATCTAGCACAAAGACATGTTGAAAACACTATATCCGGCCTACTGGCAGTCAAATATAGTAAGGATCCTATCATTCCTCTGTAAGTTGTATTATCGACACTTTTCCCGGAAGGATCGGTGTCTAACTTACAGTTGGAGGCCATGGGAGTTGCGATACTCGTGCAAGAGTCTAACTTATACTTCTTGAGAATGTCAAGAGTATATTTCGACTGGTTCACAAAAATCTCATCCTCAAGTTGTTTGACTTGTAATCCGAGGAAAAAGTTCATTTCCCCCATCATACTCATCTCAAACCGAGACTCCATTAGGGCTGAAAAATCCTTACAAAAATTACTGTCAGTAGATCCAAATATAATATCGTCAACATAAATCTGTACTAGCATTATATGTGGGCCTTCCCTTTTAGTGAACAGAGTTGTGTCCACCACACCTTTATAGAAACCGGCAGAAATAAGGAAATTCGAAAGACTATCATACCATGCTCGAGGTGCTTGTTTTAAACCATAGAGGGCCTTATCTAGCACATAAACATGGTCAGGTTTATGTGCATCAACAAAGCCTTGTGGTTGTTCAACATACACTTCCTCGTTAAGTTCACCGTTTAGAAAGGCAGTCTTGACATCCATTTGGTACACTTTGAAGTCTTTGTGTGCCGCGTACGCCAAGAAGATTCTGATTGCTTCGATCCGTGCAACTGGAGCGAAGGTCTCGTCATAATCTATCCCTTCTTGTTGTCGGTAGCCTTTGGCAACAAGTCTTGCTTTATTCCTTATCACAATGCCGTTCTCATCGTTCCGATGACTGTGCGGTCTTTTGGCTTGGGAACTAACCGCCATACTCTTAGCTGTTCAAACTGGTTGAGTTCCTCTTGCATTGCAACTATCCAATCCGGATCTGTCAGTGCTTCATCCACACAAGCGAGCTCTATCATACTCAAGAATGATGCGTAGAGACATTCATTAGCAGATGCCCTACGAGTTTGGACTCCTGTTGTTACGTCACCAATGATTTGCTCTGTTGGGTGACTGCGGGTCCATTTGATCTCGTGTGGAAGGGGTGCTCGGGATGGAACCTCTGTGGTTAATATGGGAATGGATGAGGATTCATGGTCAATGGTTTCAAATGATGGTACCACAGGTTCTGGTTCAATTTCCGAGTGTTCAGGTGAAGGAAGAATCGTTGGTATTATATGTGAGGGTATTACAGGAGTAGATTCAACTGCGGATGTGTCGGTGGATGATGTGGATGGATGAGGATATGTTGATGAAGATGGAGCGGAGAAACTTTGCGGCGCAGTTGAACTGGAAGGATTACCTACATTATTAACAACATTAGACACACTAGCGTTAGGACCGAAAAATTCAACATAAAAAGGATCAAATAAATTAACCAAATCAGAAGAAGAAAAAGAAATGGGGTTATTCGAAGAGTCTCCAGGCATTTGAGTAATGCGTGGTCCTGATTGATCAACTTCGGGTGCCAGTTCAGCCAACTCGTCAAATGTGACGTGCACACTTTCATTGACTGTTCTGGTTCGGGTATTGAATGCGCGATACGCCTGCGAGTTGGATGAGTATCCAATGAAGATTGCTTCATCCGCCTTTTCGTTAAATTTCCCGAGGTTGTCTCTGTCATTCAGCACATAGCACCTGCAACCAAATACACGTAAGTACTTGATAAATGGTACTTTATTCAAAAAGAGTTGGTAAGGAGTTTTGTTAAAGCGCTTATGGATGATGGAGCGATTCTGAGTATAGCATGCTGTTGATACGGCTTCGGCCCACAAGAACGGAGGTAGCTTTGAGTATGTGAGCATTGTGCGAGCGGCTTCTACTAGCGTACGGTTACGCCTTTCCACGATCCCATTTTGTTGAGGTGTTCGAGCAGCAGAGTATTGATGCTGAATCCCTTTGGATCGAAGGAAGCCCTCCACTACCGAGTTCTTGAACTCCGTGCCGTTGTCTGATCTGATTGATTGTAATGACAGCTGCTGTTGGGTCTCGACACTCTTGATAAAATCAATGATTTCTTGAGCTGTCTCGTCCTTGGAACGCAAGAACCTGACCCAGGTATATCGAGAATAATCATCAACGATAACCAACACATATCGTTTTCCATTTATGCTTTGAGTTCTCATTGGTCCGCATAAATCCATATGAAGTAACTCCAAAACTCTTTTTGTTGATGGTTCGGGCTTTGGTTTGTGAGATGATCGTTTCATTTTTCCTTTCTCACATGCTCCACACAGATGGTCTGTTGGTACATTCAGTGTGTCGACAGCAGTCTAGTTTTGTTATTGATAAGACAAGTTCTTAGGTGGTTTTAGAATACAAGGCTTGGCATTCGAATCTGTGATAGATTCGAATGTAGCCATAGATTCGAATTGTTTAAGGCTTGGGATTCGAATCTGTGATAGATTCGAGTCTAGCCTTAGATTCGAATGGGCTAGATTCGAGTCTGTCAGATGGACAGATTCGAATGGGCCTTAGGCCTGATTCGAGGTTGGCCCACAACAGACTCGAATCAGGGTCTATAATTAGGGATAGACTCGAATGATTAAGAGACCTTTGGCAGAATTCGTGAGGAATTAAGCAATAGGCGATCTCGAGTTTATCAGCTAGGTGAGTCCCGTTTCGGAGAGAATTAGTACGTAGGATCGTTCGTGTGTCGTTCGTTCAGCGTCTAATAGTCTCCGTGTTTCCGTTGGTTGAGAGTTGTCCGTCTGACCGTCAACGAGGATTCCGCACTCGTTAACGGGTCCGCGTCTAGATAGATCTGTCAGTGGTAGACCTTACAAGTGGTATCAGAGCCTACGGAGTGTTCGTGGTGTTCTTCGTGTTCATCAGAAACATTCTAGGTTTCTTGACGCTAGTTGGACGGTTTTTCTCTCAAAAACGTGTTTTTGAGCTTAGCAAATTCATATTCGGGAAACACTTTGTCGTTTTTCACGTTTTTGGTCGAAATCATTATTTTTCATTTGAAAAATAGTGATTTAATCCGTAAAACGTCAAAAAATCAAAGTGTTAGCCGTTTTTCGAGTTTGCGGCGCTCGAATCTATAGGGGTAATTAGGGTTTTACTTTATTTTTCGAGTCTAACCAAAATACGCTCCTATCGAGTCAATTTCAGTCAGTTTCGAGTCTGTGTTGTTTCGAATCTGTTATTACATTCGAATTGGCTCTCGAGTCTATACTGTTTCGAGTTTGTTTCGAGTGTGTTACTGTTTCGAATCTGTGCTTCGATTCTGCTGAATTTCGATTCTGTTGTGCCTTCGATTCTAAGGGTCCTCGAGTCTAAGGGGTCCTTCGAATCTGTCATCACTTCGAATCTAGGGAGTTCCTCGAATCTGACATTATTTCGAATCTACTTGACTTTTAAGACTTAATCGAATTTAATTTCAAAAGATTAAATATTAATTAGATTTCGAATCTATCTAGATTCGAATAAGTTAATTTAAATCAGTTTCTAATTAAATTAATTAAGTTCAAATTCAAATTCTTTCAGAAAAGATGTCAAACCTTCAGAAATTCCTTGAAATGGATCACGAAGTTCGGGAAGGCTAATGCACCACCTAAGCTGATGAAAGTTGAGGATTACTACTGGTGGAAGGATAGATTCACGGATTTTGTACGATTCAACGATATGCGCATGTGGGTGTGCATTGATGAAGGGTACATTCCACCAGTATCTGAGGTAGAAGGCCGTCAAAAGGTTCTGTCATACCAAATGATGAAAGAGGATGACAAGAAACTGTTTGAAGCTGAAAACAAGGCTTTCTCTATTATCCGAATGGCATTACCTCAAGATATCTTGCACACATTTCGGACTCAGAGGACGTCGAAAGAGCTTTGGGAGTCTCTTCAGAAACGGTGTGAGGGTAATCCACGGGTACGTAGAAAGCGTACAGAGCTGTTGACCCAACAGTTTGCAATTTTCAAGGCTCTTAAGGATGAACAGTTAGATGATATTATCACACGATTTTATCATCTGATAACAGAGCTTGAAAGTCATGGTATTGAGTATTCTGACACAGACAAGAACAATAAGCTTCTTGATGCCCTACCGGCCAAATGGGCTATGTACGTGGCTATGATTAAGCTGAATGAAGATAAATACTATGCTCAATCGCTGGATGACATCGTGGGAACGTTGAGGGCATATCACTTCGAAATGATAAAGGCTGAGACTGATTACGAGCAAGTCCAAAATCCGGCTATGTATTTTGGAAAGACATCAAAATCATCAGTGACAGCTGATCAGAAGAGTGCTACAGCGTTTTTCACTGGAGAAACGTCATCACCACCAGAGTCCGAAGACTCTCTAAATCGCGCGTTCTTAGGGTTAGGAAGATCGGAAGAACCGCAATCTCAAGTACAACAGGCATCGACCAGTCAGAACTATTCGAAAATGCCAATGAGCGCAAAGTCGGCGGAAGAACATCTGAATCTGCTTGCTTCGTTTGTGGCCGCATACGGAAATTGCGTTCAAGGGAAGATTAATGATCCGGCTCTTTGGGATGAAGACTACGATCAGGTCGACCCTGATGATCTTGAGGAGATGGATCTTAAATGGCAACTGGCCATGGTAACCCAGAGGGTTAAGAGATTCATAAAGAGAACTGGGAGGAATCTCCAGATGAATAACAAGGGGATAGGATTTGATAAGTCCAAGGTCAAATGCTACAACTGTCAGGGATTGGGACATTTCGCGAGGGAGTGTCAAAGACCGAAGGTAGAATCATACCAAGGACAGAGTCAGCACCAAGGACAGTACCAAAATCAGTCCCAACAGAGATATCTTCCGAGTTCTTCGTCTGGTAAAGCCAATCTAGCGGGTCTGATATCCAATGTCACCTCTGACAGACAGCTAGATGGTTCTTATGACTGGAGTTCACATCCGGAGTCCAATGCTAGAGCTTTTATGGCTGAAGTTACGGAGAATGGTTGTGAAGAGGATGAGCAGACCACAAGGGAAAACAGTCCGATGTGGGTAGAGAAAGCGAATGATCAGACCGTGCTGGAGTTTGCTGCTCAGATGGCCAACGTGGAATCTGATAACTCTAAGGTTAGTCTTTCTGTTTCTCTATTTCGTGAATTATGTGCTTTATGTGTTAATTCTAATGATAGGTTAAATCTAGTTTTAGACTCACATAAGACCATAGCTGCTCAAAATGAAAACTTAAAAATAGAAAATGCTAGCCTTAATGATATAAAACAAGATTTAAAAGAAAAGCTTAAGGCTGATGCTCAAGACGTAATCGTTCTAAAAGACAAACTGAGTGAGCAGTGTGTTAGGATAGAACTTATGTATGAGCACGTAGAGGCCTTGACCAAAAGTCTGAAAGACAAGGACATAGAGCTAGCCGAAACCAAGGTTAAGGTAGCCGAGGCAAATAGCAAGCTGGAAAAGTTTAGGAATTCGAGCCTAAACCTAGGGAAAGTCTTAGATGCCCAAAGACAGTCTAAGAAGCCTGTAGGTCTAGGTTTTCACGAAATTCCTCCACCTTTCAATGATAACTATGTGCCTCAGCCTCAGGAGAAAACTGACAAGTCAGTAGTTTTAGAGGACCTACCTGAACCTACACCTGAGCCTAAAGTTGAAAATACACCTAAGGTGACTGACTCAACCGTCAAGGTCAAGCAAGTGAAATTTGTGTCTTCCTCCAGTGAAACACCTGCAGGAAAACAGAAAATTTCATGGGCTGACCAGGTCGAAGAGACAGACACTGTAGATGTACCCAAGGCAATAGACACTAGGGAGACACCTAGATCTAAGGGACCAACCAAAAAGTCCATGGATAAGATGTCTTGCTTTAGATGTCACGAGAAAGGGCACGTTGCTTCTCACTGTCCAAATAGGAAAGCTGATGTTACACCTAAGACAGTGAATCCAACACCTGTTAAGCCCTCACCGAGTGTGGCGAGCACGAGTAGTTCTCAAAGTACCGAGAAAACTGTGCAGGCCGCACCAAAACATGTTGTGAAACAAACACCGGTTAAGGTTGGACCAAAAGAAGTGGTTAGGACAAATTCACCGAATCGTGTCATTAATCAATCTAGGTCAGCACCTCAACAAGTCTATAGGAGCACAACACCTAGCAGGTCACACACTCCAGTTAGGTCACATACTCCTGTTAGACAATATGTTCCGGTAAAAGCTCAGGGATCACAGTCTGAAATGCATTATAATAAGACTTATTCTAGAGCATCACAACAAATGCCTACTCAAAGGCAAAGAGTGAATCTAAATCACTCGGCACCACAACAGAATTCAGTTCAAAGGCCCAAGTCACCTGAAAGGCGAGATGGGTACTTGAAAGAGTTCAAGTATGTGGACGAGAATGGTATTACCAAGTCAGTCATGGCTTGGGTTCCCCGTGATAACTAACCTATTTTTCTTTCATGTGCAGGAGATAACTACCGGTCCAAACAACAAGTGGTTCGTCGACAGTGGTTGCTCCAGGCATATGACGGGGGAAAGAAGTCTTCTCACAGACTTCAAGGGGGGTAATAGGGGATTTGTATCATTCGCGGGCAACAAAGGAGGAAATATCACTGGAACAGGAGAAGTCACTAATGGGACGATTACATTGGATCAAGTTTATCACGTTGATAAATTGGTTCATAATCTCATTAGTGTATCTCAAATCTGTGATAAGAAGAACTCGGTGTTATTTACTGACACTGAGGCGTTAGTGCTCAAGCCGGGATTCAAGATACCTGAAGATTGGATATTGATGCGGGCTCCAAGGAAGAATGACTTGTACATGCTCGACATGAACAAGCAAGATAATTCGATGGGTCCGATCTGCTTACTATCAAAAGCTTCGGAGACGGAATCGGTTTTGTGGCACAGACGCATGGCTCACTTGCACCTAAGGAAAATGAACTACATAACGAAGAATGGTTTGGTGCAAGGTGTGCCTTTGAAGAGCTTTCAATTTGAAGACAAGTGTCTACCGTGCATGAAGGGCAAGCAACATAAAAAGACACACAAGTCCAAGAAGCTGAATTCCATAACCTCGACATTCGATTTGTTGCATATGGACCTTTTCGGCCCAATCAACAAAAGGAGTATTGGAGGTAGTTGGTTTTGCTTAGTTATCACCGACGATTACTCACGTTTTTCTTGGGTTTTCTTTTAAGGTACGAAGGACGAGACGGCTACAAAGCTCATCGGGTTCTTAGACCAAGTGGAGAACTCCTACGGAACAAGGGTTAAACATATTCGTAGTGATAATGGGACTGAATTTAAAAACTCTGTAATTGGTGTATATTGCCTATCAAAGGGCATCGTGCATCAATTCAGTGCACCA
>JAANYP010003266.1:0-66087 GCA_020465985.1 Centrapalus pauciflorus | reverse complement strand
GTCTATGTGCTTTGTTTTACTGTGTTTAACTGGATTATTTGTTATCGCAATTGTAGATTGATTGTCTATCCTAATTGGAGTTTGAGTATAAGCCAAACCGTAATCCCGCAATTGTTGTTGTATCCACAGAACCTGTGAACAGCAACTACCAGCAGCAACATACTCGGCCTCGCACGTTGACACGGCTACCGATGTTTGTTTCTTGCATTGCCAGGACACCAATCTCCCTCCTAGGAACTGACAACCTCCAGTCGTTGATTTGCGCGTCAAGCTTCATCCTCCGTAGTCCGAATCTGTGAACGCCTCCAACTCTAGATCTCCCTCCGCGTGATACCAAAGTCCCAGCTTCGGTTTCGACTTGAGGTATCGTAGAATCCGCTTCACAGCTTTCATATGCATCTCCTTCGGATTCGCTTGAAACCTAGCACAAATACAAACAGCAAACATTATGTCAGGTCTTGAAGCAGTTAAATACATAAGTGACCCAATCATGGCCCGATATAAAGTCGGATCCACATCGGTATCACTATCAGTACCCGGCCCGAGATTGTGATTCACTTGAATCGGCGTGCTGAAGTGGGCAGTCAACTTAGTTCCCTCCATCCCAAACCGTTCTAATATGTCATAGACATACTTAGTTTGATGGATAAATATCCCTTCCTTCTTTTGGTCAACTTGTAACCCTAAAAAGAAATTCAACTCCCCCATAGCACTCATCTCGAACTTAGACTTCATCACCTTCTCGAAATCTTTGCACATTTGTTCGTCTGATGATCCAAAAATGATATCATCGACGTACACTTGTACCAAGATAAAGTTATCTCCCTTTCTCTTCACAAATAGAGTACTATCTATCCTACCCCTCTCAAAGCCATTTTCTAACAGATGGTTGGATAGAGTCTCATACCATGCCCTAGGTGCCTGATGTAATCCATAAAGAGCCTTATCTAAGCGATATACTCTCTCAGGATATTTTGGATCTGTAAATCCGGGCGGTTGTTCTACATATACCAACTCCTTCACTTTCCCGTACAGGAAAGCACTCTTAACATCCAGTTGATATACTTTAAAGCCTTTGAAGGAGGCAAACGCTAAAAACAACCTAATTGCTTCTAACCTTGCTACAGGTGCAAAAACTTCGTTGTAATCGATTCCCTCCTCTTGGTTGAAACCCTTTACAACTAATCTCGCCTTGTTGCGCGTGACTATACCCCGATCGTCTCTCTTGCACTTAAAAACCCATTTGGTTCCTATTGCAATCTCCCCTCGAGGTAACGGAACTAACTCCCACACTTCTAGTTTCCTAAATTGTGAAAGTTCTTCCTGCATCGCTTCAACCCAGGAGTTGTCCTTAAGTGCCATTTGCACATTTTTGGGCTCTACTTGCGATATAAAACATGAATATAGACATGTGTGATATGCCTCGGAGTCGTTAATCATCGACAACAACACGGTGTTGTTATTTACACTACTCCGAGTCCTCACACCCTCGTTAGGATTTCCTATGATGCTATCTATTGGATGGTTCTTGTTAATCCTAGAGGTCTCTATTTCATCAACTCTTAGATTATCTCCTAAGTTGGATCCTATTTCACCTAAAGGGGGAACAGGCTCAGCTTCTACATTTTCCTCCTCGCGGACATTTTCCTCAGAGTTGGAACTTGAAGCTTGAGTCTGATTCTCAGTGGTAGGTGCCTCTTGATCATCAACTTCTGGAGACCCATCTATAGTCGCAGTAGGCTCGGACGTAGATTCGAACGTGGTCCTTGGAAAGATTTGGCCATCGTCGTTCAGATGCAACGTCGCCAAGTCCTTCTCGATTGTACCTGCATTATCATCCAGAGGAATGTTAAATGACTCAAATAACTTATCATAGTCAAAAATCCATTCCGGACCAGTTTGGGGTTCATGTGTATAACTTGTGACTTCAATGTTATACACAATCTCCACAGTACCAGTTGTTTTGTTAAACACCCGTTTGTTTGGTGAGTTTGGCACATAACCTAGGAAGTTTCCTTCGTCAGCCTTTTCACCAAACTTCGGTTGATGTTTTGTTCTTAAAAGTGTGCATGGTACTCCAAACGGTTCGAATCCAGTTAAGTTAGGTGGCCGTTTATTCAAAATTTCATAGCATGTTTTGTTCAATGATTTGACTTTAAGGACTCGGTTTAAAATGTGGCACGCGGTATTCACTGCCTCCCCCCAAAACATGGTAGGAAGCTTTGAATCCGAAAGCATAGTCCTTGCAGCCTCAATCAAAGTTCTATTTTTACGTTCGGCCACCCCATTCTGTTGAGGTTCATATGGTGCACTGAATTGATGCACGATGCCCTTTGATAGGCAATATACACCAATTACAGAGTTTTTAAATTCAGTCCCATTATCACTACGAATATGTTTAACCCTTGTTCCGTAGGAGTTCTCCACTTGGTCTAAGAACCCGATGAGCTTTGCAGCCGTCTCGTCCTTCGTACCTAAAAAGAAAACCCATGAAAACCGTGAGTAATCGTCAGTGATAACTAAGCAAAACCAACTACCTCCTATACTCCTTTTGTTGATAGGGCCGAAAAGGTCCATATGCAACAAATCGAATGTCGAGGTTATGGAGTTCAGCTTCTTGGACTTGTGTGTCTTTTTATGTTGCTTGCCCTTCATGCACGGTAGACACTTATCCTCGAACTGAAAACTTTTCAAGGGCACCCCCTGCACCAGTCCATGCTTCGTAATGTAATTCATCTTCCTCAGGTGCAGGTGAGCCATGCGTCTGTGCCACAGTACGGACTCCGTCTCTGAAGCTTTTGATAGTAAGCAGATCGGACCCATCGAATTATCTGGCTTGTTCATATCGAGCATGTACAAGTCATTCTTCCTTGGAGCCCGCATCAATATCCAATCTTCAGGTATCTTGACTCCCGGCTTTAGCACTAACGCCTCAGTGTCAGTAAATAACACTGAGTTCTTCTTATCACAGATTTGAGATACACTAATGAGATTATGAACCAGTTTATCAACGTGATAAACTTGATCCAATGTAATCGTCCCATTAGTGACTTCTCCAGTTCCAGTGATATTTCCACCTTTGTTACCCGCGAATGATACGAATCCCCTATTACCCCCCTTGAAGTCTGTGAGAAGACTCCTTTCCCCCGTCATGTGCCTGGAGCAACCACTGTCGACGAACCACTTGTTGTTTGGACCGGTAGTTATCTCCTGCACATGAAAGAAAATAGGTTAGTTATCACGGGGAACCCAAGCCATGACTGACTTGGGAATACCATTCTCGTCCACATACTTGAACTCTTTCAAGTACCCATCTCGCCTTTCAGGTGACTTGGGCCTTTGAACTGAATTCTGTTGTGGTGCCGAGTGATTTAGATTCACTCTTTGCCTTTGAGTAGGCATTTGTTGTGGTGCTCTAGAATAAGTCTTATTATACTGCATTTCAGACTGTGATCCCTGAGCTTTTACCGGAACATATTGTCTAACAGGAGTATGTGACCTAACTGGAGTGTGTGACCTGCTAGGTGTGGTGCTCCTGTAGACTTGTTGAGGTGCTGACCTAGATTGATTAATGACACGATTCGGTGAATTTGTCCTAACCACTTCTTTTGGTCCAACCTTAACCGGTGTTTGTTTCACAACAGGTCTTGGTGCAGCCTGCACAGTTTTCTCGGTACTCTGAGAACTACTCGTGCTCGCCACACTTGTTGAGGGCTTAACAGGTGTTGGGTTCACTGTCTTAGGGGTAACATCAGCTTTCCTATTTGGACAGTGAGAAGCAACATGCCCTTTCTCGTGACATCTAAAGCAAGACATCTTATCCATGGACTTTTTGGTTGGTCCCTTAGATCTAGGTGTCTCACTAGTGTCTACATCCTTTGGTACATCTACAGTGTCTGTCTCTTCGACCTGGTCAGCCCATGAAATTTTCTGTTTTCCTGCAGGTGTTTCACTGGAGGAAGACACAAATTTCACTTTCTTGACCTTGACGGTTGAGTCATCCACCTTAGGTGTATTTTCAACTGTAGGCTCAGGTGTCGGTTCAGGTAGGTCCTCTAAAACTACTGACTTGTCAGTTTTCTCCTGAGGCTGAGGCACATAGTTTGCATTGAAGGTGGAGGAATTTCGTGAAAACCTAGACCTACAGGCTTCTTAGACTGTCTTTGGGCATCTAAGACTTTTCCTAGGTTTAGGCTCGAATTCCTAAACTTTTCCAGCTTGCTATTTGCCTCTGCTACCTTAACCTTGGTCTCGGCTAGCTCTATGTCCTTATCTTTCAGACTTTTGGTCAAGGCCTCTACGTGCTCATACATAAGTTCTATCCTAACACACTGCTCACTCAGTTTGTCTTTTAGAACGATTACGTCTTGAGCATCAGCCTTAAGCTTTTCTTTTAAATCTTGTTTTATATCATTTAGGCTAGCGTTTTCAATTTTTAAATTTTCATTTTGAGCAGATATGGTTTTATGACTAGATTTAACCTATCATTAGAAGTAGCACACAAAACACATAATTCTTGAAATAGAGAATAAGAAAGACTAACCTTAGAGTTATCAGATTCTACGTTGGCCATCTGAGCAGCAAACTCCAGCACGGTCTGATCATTCGCTTTCTCTACCCACATCGGACTGCTGTCCCGTGTGGTCTGCTCATCCACATCACATCCAGTTTCAGTAACTTCAGCCATGAAGGCTCTAGCATTGGACTCAGGATGTGAACTCCAGTCATAGGTACCATCTAGCTGTCTGTCAGAAGTGACATTGGATATTAGACCCGCTAGATTGGCTTGACCAGATGAAGAACTCGGAAGATATCTCTGTTGGGACTGATTTTGATACTGTCCTTGATGCTGACTCTGTCCTTGGTATGATTCTACCTTCGGTCTTTGACACTCCCTGGCGAAGTGTCCCAATCCCTGACAGTTGTAGCATTTGACCTTAGACTTATCAAATCATATCCCTTTGTTGTTCATCTGCAAATTCCTTCCAGTTCTCTTAATGAATCTTTTAACCCTCTGGGTCACCATGGCCAGTTGCCATTTAAGATCCATTTCCTCTAAGTCATCAGGGTCGACCTGATCGTAATCTTCATCCCAAAGAGCCGGATCATTGATCTTCCCTTGAACACAATTTCCATAAGCGGCCACAAACGAAGCAAGGAGATTCAAATGCTCTTCCGCGGACTTTGCGCTCATGGGCATCTTCGAATAGCTCTGACTGGTCGATGCCTGTTGGACTTGAGGTTGCAGTTCTTCCGATCTTCCTAACCCTAAGAACGCGCGATTCAGTGAGTCTTCGGACTCTGGTGGCGATGACGTTTCTCCGGTGAAAAACGCTGTAGCACTCTTCGGTTCAGCTGTCACTGATGATTTAGATGTCTTTCCAAAATACATAGCCGGATTCTGGACTTGCTCGTAATCAGTCTCAGCCTTAATCATCTCGAAGTGATATGCCCTCAACGTTCCCACAATATCATCAAGTGATTGAGCATAATACTTGTCCTCATTAAGCTTAATCATTGCCACGTACATAGCCCATTTGGCTGGTAGGGCATCAAGAAGCTTGTTGTTCTTGTCAGTGTCAGAATACTCAATGCCATGACTTTCAAGCTCTGTTATCAGATGATAGAACCTTGTGATAATATCATCTAATTGTTCATCCTTAAGCGCCTTGAAAATCGCAAACTGTTGAGTCAACAGCTCTGTACGCTTTCTACGCACCCGTGGATTACCTTCACACCTTTTCTGGAGAGACTCCCAAAGTTCCTTTGACGTCCTTTGAGTCCGAAATGTGTGCAAGATATCTTGAGGTAAAGCCATACGGATAATGGAGAAAGCCTTGTTTTCAGCTTCAAATAGTTTCTTGTCATCCTCTTTCATCATCTGGTATGACAAAACCTTTTGACGGCCTTCAACTTCAGATACTGGTGGAATGTACCCTTCATCTATGCACACCCACATGCGCATATCGTTGAATCGTACAAAATCAGTAAATCTGTCCTTCCACCAGTAATAATCCTCAACTTTCATCAGCTTTGGCGGTGCATTTGCCTTCCCAACTTCGTGATCCATCTCAAGGAATTTCTGAAGGTTTGACATCTTTTCTGAAAGAAATTGAATTTGAACTTAATTAATTTAATTCGAAACTGATTTAGATCAACTTATTCGAATCTAGATAGATTCGAAACTAATTAATATTAAATCTTTTGAAATTAAATTCGATTAAGTCTTAAAAGTCAATTAGATTCGAAATAATGTCAGATTCGAGCAACTCCTTAGATTCGAAGTTATGGCAGATTCGAAGGACTCCTTAGATTCGAAGACCCTTAGAATCGAAGGCACAGCAGAGTCGAATGTCAGCAGATTCGAAGCACAGAATCGAAACAGTAACAAACTCGAAACAAACTCGAAACAATATAGACTCGAGATCCAATTCGAATGAAGTAACAGATTCGAAACAAGGTAGACTCGAAACTCTCTGAAATTGACTCGAAAGGAGCGTATTTAGGTTAGACTCGAAAATAAAGTAAAACCCTAATTACCCCTATAGATTCGAGCGCCGCAAACTCGAAAAACGGCTAACACGTTGATTTTTTGACGTTTTACAGATTAAACCACTATTTTTCAAACGAAAAATAATGATTTCGATCAAAAACGTGAAAAACAACAAAGTGTTTCCCGAATATGAATTTGCTCAGCTCAAAAACACGTTTTTGAGAGCAAAACCGTCCAACTAGCGTCAAGAAACCTAGAATGTATCTGATGAACACGAAGAACACCAAGAACACTCCGTAGGCTCTGATACCACTTGTAAGGTCTACGACTGCAAGATCTATCTAGACGCGGATCCGTTAACGAGTGCGGAATCCTCGTTGACGGGTAGACGGACAACTCTCAACCAACGGAAACACGGAGACTATTAGACGCTGAACGAACGACACACGAACGATCCTACGAACTAATTCTCTCCGAAACGGCACTCACCTAGCTGATAAACTCGAGATCGCCCTTTGCTTAATCCCTCACGAATTCTGCAAAAAGTCTTCTAATCATTCGAGTCTATCCCTAATTATAGACCCTGATTCGAGTCTGTTGTGGGCCAACCTCGAATCTGGCCCAAGGCCCATTCGAATCTGTCCATCTGACAGTCTCGAATCTAGCCTATTTTCGAATCTATGGTTACATTCGAATCTATCACAGATTCGAATGTCAACCCATATATAATTCGAATCTAGCCTTTTACATAAACAACTAAGTGTTGAAGCTTACAATATTACATATGATTGAATTTATCTTTGTACTTTATGTTTGAACTTCTTGTAATACGTTACATCAAGTTCAAACATACAAACACTAATAAATATCAACCATATATAAACATATATATCAAAACACTTGTTAATACTCAGAATATTACTTAAACCATAATGCAGATCGATTAGACTGCTATCGTCACACAGGGTGTACCAACAATTGGCACTGTCTTCAATGGTTTTAGACACACTGTTATACACCCTATAGGCTTTGCTTTGAATAGAGTAACCTACAAAGAAACCTTCGTCAACCTTACTTTCAAACTTTCCTAAGTGAGTTTTAGTGTGAAGAATAGTGCATGAACAACCAAAAGACTTTAAGAATGCTACTAAGGGAATCTTGTGATGGAATAACCCATAGGGAGTTTTTCCTTGAGACTGAACAATTTGAACCCTATTTAGAACATAACAGGTTGTATTTACTGCCTCTGCCCAGAAGGTCATTGGCAGTTTGGAATCAGCTAGGACGGTTCTAGCAGCCTCTATTAAAGTTCTATTCTTCCTTTCAGCAACACCATTTTGTTGTGGTGTTCTAGGTGCACTATATTGCCTTGCAATGCCTTTAGTCTCACAGAAACTGTTTAGGATATGATTTTTAAACTCAGTTCCATTGTCTGACCTGATCACCTTAACTTTTAAATTTGATTGGTTTTCAATCTTAAGAATAAAGGATTTGACTAGCTCAGCAGTTTCATCCTTAGTCCTAAGAAAGTAAACCCATGTAAACCTGGTGAAATCATCAACAATGACTAAACAGTAAGCTCTTTTATTCAAACTCAAAATAGATGTTGGACCAAAGAGATCCATATGAATAAGATGAAGAGCAGATGAGATTGAATTTACTTCTTTGGCCTTATGAGAAGTTTTGTGTTGCTTGCCTTTGAGACATGCTACACAATGATCATCACATATGAACTCCTTTTGTGGTAAACCTCTTACCAAGTTCTTTTTGACTAAAACATTCATAGATTTGAAGTTCATGTGACACATCCTTCTGTGCCAAAGAGCTGACTCATTTGATGATGCTTTGGATATCAAACAACTTAAAGTATTTGATTTGGATAAAAGATCTGTGTCCAAACAGTAGACATTGTCCTTTCTTGGTGTTCTAAGTAAAACAAGATTTTTAAGGATTTTAAAATCTTTTGAAAGAACAATGCACTCAGAGTCTGTGAACAAAACAATATTTTGTTTATCACTGATTTGAGACACACTTAGTAAATTGTACTTCAGCTGTTCAACATACAAAACATCATTGAATAACATGTTGCCTGCTTTGACGGTACCCTTACCTGTTACCTTACCTCCCTTGGAATTGCCTCCAAATGCAACAAACCCTCCTTCAAAGCTTTTGAAGTTTGACAAGCATTCAGAGTTGCCTGTCATGTGCCTAGAGCATCCACTATCCATATGCCATTTTGTCTTATGTTGGGACCTGTGGTTGCCCTGCACAGAAAACAACTTAGTTAGTAGTGGAGTAAACCCAAACCAAATTGGTTTTGGGTTGTCCTTGTGCATTGACATAACTAAACACTGTTTGTGTCTTTTTAAAGTGAGATCCACTCGTGGATTTTGTGAAGAGTATTTAGTTATGACATGAGGTATCCAGGTGTTCTTTCCAACCTTTTCATTAACAGTCTTAGAAGATCCACTACCAGTTCCAGTTTTAGACTTAGCAGTTTGAACTGGGTTTTTAGTGCTAACAGGTTGAGAATTTGCACTACCAGTTTCAACTTTTGACTTAACAGTCTCAACACTTGCATCAACAGTTTGATCTGTGTTTTTGCCTTTAACACACCATATTGCTTTAGATTTTGCTAAAACTTGTTTTTGGTGTGTAGGCTGTCTTTTGTTGACTTTTAAGTACCTGTGGTCAACTGTCTTCTTTGGAACTGGTGTAACAGGTGTTTTGGCCTTTGAAATTTTTGAGTTTTGAACAATCGCCTGTTTTTGAACCACACTCTGTTTTGTAACAGATGGTTTATATAAACAATGCCTGGCTAAATGGTTTTTCCTGCCACAATGGAAACATCTTTTGACTGTTTTGATTGGAGAACCAGTTTTGTGGGACCATAAATGGTTCTTGTTCCTTTGATTTCCCCTCACATGCTGTTGTGTGGGAAACTTTTGGACACCATGTTTTTGGCATGTGCATATTTGAATAGTCTTACCCCTTTTATTAGTTTTTGAGGAAGATGCAATGTTACAATTAGAAGGTATAGAAACAGGTGGAGCATTATTGCATACACTCATCTTCTCTTTTCTTTTCTCACTGGGGGTTTTGATGAAACTAGAAGTAGAAGGATCTATAGGTGCACTCATTGTTTTGGAGTTTCTCTCAACTTCTTTACACTCACAGCCTTCAGTTGGAATCAGTTCTTCTTTAGATTCAGGCTTGTCTTCAAGGATAGGATCTACAGTTTTCATTGTCTCATCTAATGGTTCATTCACAAGCCTATCAGCAACTTCACTCATGGGATGAATGTATTTGTTGTTGTATGGGGGTGGAGTAGCTTTGTATCCTATACCTTCCTTGGGATTGAGTTGAGATTTTACCCTATCATTAAATTGGACCTCCATTAGGTGTTCTAGCTTTTGATTGGCCAGCTTGAAGCTACCTAAATCTATATTAATAGATTCTATTTTCTTGTTAGCTTCTAACACCTTCTGTTCAGCCTCATCAAGTTTCTTATTTAGGGTCTCTATTTTCTTATTCAGTTCGTTTTTCTCCCACTCATGATATGTTCTATCATGTCCCATCTGAATCTCTTTATCCTTATAGTCATTGATCTGTTTTTCAAGATCTTCTATAGCCTGCATATACTCATATCTCTTCTCTTCCATCTTAGCTAGAGTTTTGCACATGCTCTCATTATGATCTCTGTACTTTTTAACCATATTTTTGCATGTTTGAGATCAGAGTTTAGCATTTACCTCAGATGGTAGTTCAGTGGAAGTGACAGTGGATGTTTCTGCCATAAGAGCTTGATTTTGAAACTCTTCTTCTGTCTGATCACTCCAGTCAAACACATTGTCTTCTTGAGAGACAAGAGGTTGTGAGGATGAAGTTTGGTTGGTTTGCTGGGGTCTTGGTGGCTACTGACCTTGGGATCTGCACTCTCTAGCAAGTGGCCAAGCTTGTGGCATTTAAAGCACTCAACCTTTGATTTATCAAATGCTGACTTGCCTTCTGTTCTGGCTTGAAAGTTTGGTCTGCCAGTCCTTTTCAGAAATCTTTTGACCCTCATAGTTAACATAGCATGTTGCCACTTTAAGTCCATCTCTTCTAAATCATCTGGATGGATTTGTTCTAAATCTTCAGCATTTAGAGCAAACGGTCCATCACTTGCAACAAAAGCTTCATAATGAACTTCAGAAGAGTCACCATCAGCACCTGAAAAAGAATCACAACAGTTTGATTTATCAATTAATGCTGATGACAACATAGCAGTGTTGTGATTGTAAGAAAATGATTTATTTTTATTTTCAATCTCAGATATAAACACTCTCAGGCTGTTGTAAAGATCATCCAACTCTATTTCATCTAGAGTGTCTTTGGTTCTCCATTGGGCAGCATAGACTGTCCATTCTTACCAAGAGATCTAAGGAATTTTCTGTTTACTTCATCTTGATCCAGACTGACTTTAGCACTCTCCAATTCACCTATTAGCTTATAAAACCTATCAAAAATCTTTGTAAGGTTTTCATTCTTGCCACCAGAAAAGTTTTCATACTGCTGTTTTAAAAGATCCTTTTGATTCCTTTTGGTGCTAGCATTGCCAGCAAATCTTTTCTCTAAAGCAATCCAAAGAGAATGAGCAGTATAGAACTTTTTATACTGATGTTGATAAGCATTAGGAATGGCTATTTGTAAAAGACTAAGAGCTTTCACTTCATTCATTCTAGCCTTTCTTTCAATTTCAGTTTTTGGAGGTGTTTTTATAGGTTTGCTCTCAGCATCTAGTTCAGGATCAACTGCAGGAGGATTTTCAAGAGCTTCCCATATGGCATAATCAATAAATTGAATGTGATGTTGAATCTTGTGTTTCCACATCCCGAACTCAGTGGGTTTGAGCAGAGGCACTTTGAGTCCTTGCCCAGATCCACTACTGCTATTTTCAAACTCCATTGCAGAAAAATAAATTTTTTTAAAAGAAAGTTTCTTACTTTGAAAACAACGAATAACAAACAAAAACCTGGCTCTGATACCACTTGTCAAGATCAAAATCACCTAAGATTAACTGGTTTCAATAAATCAGAGTGTAAACCAATAACCTTGTATTGAATCAAAGTCCAATTAAGAAGTTTGCGGAATAACACTTAATTGTTTTAAGAAAAACTTTCAAAGTAAATAACAGATGAATATAACTGAAATCAAATCCTTTATATTGCCAAAATCACTGATTACAATCACCTCTAATCTGTTTGATTAGACGAAGAACACAGACTGTTCTTAGGGTTTTACAACCTTAGAGGCTTGAGAAACTTTATCAGAAAGCAATTACAATTGAAGCACAAAATTACTGAACTTTCACGTACAGACTTACAATAGAAAGACCTAGTCTATCTATATATATAGCCTTCTGATTTGTTTCCTTGATGAACTCTGATTTCTCTGGTAGTAGATACTCTATGAAGATATTCAAATCTTGAAATATATATCACTTCCTGAATTTCAGCATTTTCTGTTGTTAATCTGTTGAGCAGCTTGAACTTTTAAACTAGCAGCTCGAACTTGTTGAACTAGCAGCTCGAGCTTTGTAATTCACAGAAATACTACTAACAGTTTGAGAAATCTAACTAACACTTTGACATACTTAGAATATTTCCCAACAGTATGTTTCGCTTTCACACACGCACGACAAATATCGTCTTTAAAATTAAAGGAAACATTTTTCAAAGAATCGATGTGACTAAGTTTTGACGTACTGGCATGACCAAGTCTTGAATGCCAAACATCCGAATCTGCTTCTAAACTCATGACTCTTCTATCGTCCCTTAGCACACCAATTCAATATAGACCACATACACATTTACCCGCTCCAATCAACTTCTTCGAGTGTAAGCCCTGCATAACACAAAAGTCCGGGTAAAAGTTAACTACACAATTTAGTTCCCTTGATAATCGAATCACAGATAATAGATTGCAATTAAATTTGGGAATGTATAAAACTCCTCCAATTTTAATTCCATCTTTTTGGATGGAATCACTTGTAGCTTCCACAGAGATGCTTTCTCCACTTGGTATGACAACGTGTGTTTCAGAATAAGCCTTTGATGCATTTTCAAGCATACCACATTTGTGAACTATGTGTTCTGTCGAACCTGAGTCAATGATCCAATCATCAATTTTGACATTGATCTTACCTACCATATTAGCCTTACGTGGAACATCACCTTGTGCCTTCTCATTTGATTCTGAAAGATGCCTCATCAAAGTCTGGTACTGAGTTTCTGACAGCCCTTCTATAACGGATGCTTCACCATCAACATGGGCCACCTTTGGTTTGCCATTCTTATTCTTCATTTTTCCGGGCCACCAATCTGGATATCCAATGATCTTGAAACACCCTTCTTTCTTGTGGCCATCTCGGCCACAAAAAGTACATCGCTCCTGCCCGTTATCATTGTTCCACTTCAAGTCCTTTTGCCCAACTTTATTTCGCATATTGTTTCGTTTGTTAACATTATCACGCCTTTCTCGAGAATGATTTTGAAATGCAGCGGGTTCGGCATGACTTTCTTTAGATGCTGCAATAGGCCGGTGTTGTTCGTCCTCAAACGCAAGCCTATAAGCCTCACTGTAAGGTCCCTCTGTAGCAGGATCTATCGAGGCGTTGCGACGTCCAACGAGTGCAGAATCCTCATTTAACGCTAACGGATCAAACACAAATGCTCACATGGGAAAATGGAGCCAAATACGATGTTGGTTGAATGAATATCAACACCACAAGTTGTATCGCTCCTCTAGGCGCTCTATTGCTCTCAAAAACCATCTGAAATTCTGATTTTCGAAGTTGTAAGAATTCTTGAACATAAGTTCATAATATATACGTTAAGTTCGTGCATGGCTCAAGCCCACGAACTTATAAGTTCAAGCTCATGCAGCTAAGTTCATATGAACTTATTCACCATAAGTTCGTATGAACTTATTAATCATAAGTTCATACCTACACACTCATGAACTTATCATGCAGTCATGAACTTATCATGCAGTCATGAACTTATCATGCAGTCATGAACTTATCATGCAATCATGAACTTAACATGCAATCATGAACGTAATACACAATCATGAACTTAAGACATAAACATGAACATATAATCATGACTTTGTATTCATAAGGCCCTATCTATTACAATAGACTACCAATAACAAACTACACTGCTGTCGTCACATTGTGTGTACCAACAGACTCCCCCTTGACGATAGCTTCTAGTTGTTTTTCATTGATCTAAAAACTGGGCATGTTCAGATCGCTTCCTGCATATAGCCCTGTTCAATGCAAACCCTGAACACTTTCTGGTATTTTCTGCCTTCAGATTTCCAACCTTCATGGTAGAAGATCGGCTGTTCGTGAAGATTCTGCAGATCACCCCGAGATAGGTTTACAAGATGCAAAGGGTCATATACCTTAATAACCTTCTCGTCTTCATCCTCCATTATAGCTTCAGCTGTTTCATTGTCAACATACCACCACTTCATATTTCTCAGAACATCCTGTGGCATTGTCTTCAATGGAACCTTCTTTAGGCATCTAACTGGTTTGTAAACCATCTTGGTTCATGGTCTACCGGTCTGAGGATCTCTCCTTGTTTCATCTATTTCTCTTTTACCGAATCTTGGCTTGATCTTTTCAAACTTTCCAGATCGACCCTCTCTTCTGATAATTCTTGCAACTACTTTTGCATAAGGTTCGTCTCCTAAGTTGATAAGGTCCTTCCAAGAGAACTCTTTGACTTCACATTTTGGCAATGAGCTGAAGTCCTTCAGTCTTCTTTTTAGATATCGTAGCCCATCTCTTCTCTTTAAGACAAATAGCTGCAATTCTTTGTCAAAGAACCAGCTCAAAATTCCACCTGACAAATCTCCTGCATTTGGCAATTTCATTTTCTTCTTTGTGGCCAAGTCTATCTTCTTCTCTTCTCTCTTGAACCACCATTTTTTTCTTCTTTCGTAAGTTCCCTGTCCGGCATTTGAGATATATCAGAATCCGATTCCATTCAGTGTAGATCTCAGTACATTTAGATCTATCAGATTCTAATCTATATTTACATATTGCTCTGTAACAGGTTGCTTATGTACAAAATTTACATCAACATTATCATCTTCATCTATGACCATTTCAATATCTGACTTCCAATCAGGTATATCTTCAGGAATAAGTTCTCCTTCCTCAAGTTCTTCCTGATCCAAGTCATCTTCAAAGTCAAATCTCAGCTCATCTTCATCCAACCCTGATAGAGCTCCTATCAGGTCTTCTTCAGTTGCTTTTGTTGTCTCTAAAGCCTTGCCTTTGCCCTTGTCCTGGGCTGATGACCCAGACTCCCCCTAAGGATCAGCAAGCTGAGCAGATTGTTGTTTTGAAAGATCTGCCAGCTCACTATCTTTGTTTGCACTTGGGTCATCTCCTTCATCTTCCCTCTAAATATGCCTCATGGCATCTTCTCTACAACTGTCCCCCCGAACTGGTTGATCTTTCAACAGTTGTGCCAGTAGATCCTCAAGGTAGGCAATCTTTAGCTGTTGATCAGCCACCGTTTGATCTAACTGGACATTATGCCTTTGAAGTTCAATAATCGCCTTTGTCAGTTGGAGAATCTACACAGCCTGATTATCAATCTGAGCTTGAAGGTGAAGAAGGATCTGGCTGTCAGACGAAACTGATGCGATGGTGTGGTTGTGGTAGTTTCTGGTGGTACTGTTGCTGAGGTGGAGGGCATCAATTGATCTGTTCTTTGACGTTTTGCCCTCTGATGCCTCTCCACGAAAACTCTCCTCTTCTGGCTCATACTCTTCATCATCATCATCTTGAAGTTGCCATGTATGCTGTTGCTCAGCCTGTGGCACGACCAATCGAGAACAATAACGACCATAAGTTGTAGGTAGATTTGCCGCATCCCTAATATCCCTGGCCGCATCTGAATCGGTCTCAGATTCGGGGTCAAATGCCTCAGTAGACTGTTCCGGTTGATAATTCTCAATATCTTCAAAAATGTTTCCAGGTGCTTCACGTGGGTGAAAAATATCCTGAATTACTTCTTCGGCAATGTCAGCTTGAGCTACTCCACCATGAGCAAAAATGTCTTTCAAAGCTTCTTGTCTAGGATCAGCCTGAACCACCAGTGGAGGTGCTACTGCTGCTGATGCATGAACAGCCTGATGCTGAGCAGGTGCTGCTGCTGCTGGGCCTTGTTGGTCATTGTCCATCCAGCCATCCCCTGCTGGAGCAACATATTTAGCATTGAGCAAAGCTCCAAATGGGGTAGGCTGTGGACGCTCATTTTCAGCCCGTCTTTGGCTGTGTCCTTGACAATCAGCAAAACTTCGTTTGTCGATGCCCGAAACAACAACAACCTCCGGTGATGGTGGCAAATTCGGCAGACAGTGACGAATGATCATCATGACAAAGCGAGAATACAGTAGAAATCGCTCGCAACTTGGAGCTGTAATCTGATGAATGAATTCTGCAAAAAAGAAGCCAGAAAAGCTATATGGCTTGTTATAAACCAATGAGATCATCCCAGATTGTAGCTTGGATGTCATCACATCAAAACCGGCCTTCTTGGGGGCTAGACACACAAGAAGAACGTGCATCAAGTATCGTCATTGCCCTATCAGGCCACTCTTCACATATGAGGCTTTGGCCAGATCAAGTGAGTAACCAATTCGCTGGAAAGCCCCTTGGTGTAGTTGAGCTAGGTAATCGATCGGACCATTCTTATGCGCTTAACTCCCCAGGGCCAGAATTGTCCTCAAATTTGCTGCCGAGAAAGAAATCGGCTGCCCATTTACTGTTGCCCTGAGTACGGGGGCAAGACAGAGCTGTCCCGATGCAATGTACTCCAAAATTGGCGAATGTATTGAATCATCAAGTTAAGGTTATGTGTCAATGCATATGCGACTCGGGATCTGTTCAGAAAGGCCAGAATGTCTCTGTATGGCCCAGCTTCTGGTGCCTGCATATCAATGTTGGCCACCATGTTGTGCTTGTTCACAAACGCGCGCTCTGCCATTCCTGCACATGCAACAAAACGTTAAAAATTTGAAAAATTGAATTTTTGAAAACAAATAAGTTTGCACGAACTTAGGTAAGTTCGTACGAACTTAGAACCAAATGAACTTATTTTTAAAATTTAAAATAAGTTCTCACAAACTTAATTTAGGTAAGTTTGTACGAACTTGTTCTTTTGAACAAGTTCGTGGTCGGCAGTTTGCGTTTTAATTTCAACATTTAAACCCTCTTTAGACTTAATCAACACATGAAACTAGTCCTAATAGGTTCAAATTAAGTTTATTAAGATTCCATTGTCAGGTTTATATCCTAAAACCTAGAGTTATGAACCCTTTGTTATTCGGACATCAAAACCCCTAAAAACCATTTAAAATCCAATTAAACTCCCCAATCTTACATACTTTGTCTTTTAGAAGGTAAACCGAAAGTAAATAGTGTTAAGTTCAAGAAGAATCGATGGGATCTTCCTGAAACAGGAACAAAACCATTAGAAGGTCGTTAAGTTCGTAGTCACACGCTAAGTTCGTAATCTCCAAATAAGATCGTGAGGATTAAGTTCATCTGTGGTTGGTGAACGAATTTAATGTTGTGGCACTATTTATAGGCCCCACATACTGTCTACGAACTTAGTTGCCATAAGTTTGTACGGACTTAGTTGTCACGAACTTAATCTTAAACTTGAAAAACTTTGAAAAAAATTTCAACTTTTTCAACTTATCATGGAACACTTCACTTTGAGCAACTGATTATCACGCATCTGTTGTTTTCCAACTAAAATCCATCTAAGTTTATGACCTCATTCCTACCTACTTAAATTTTCTTAATGAACTAAACTAAAATAAAATAAAATAAAAAAGAAGATTAAAGTTAAAATTAAAGTACAAGAAATGAAAATTAAAGACAAAATAACACAAAATATTTTTGCAAGAGTCATAGAAGGTTCAATCAGATAGCTTTGCCAACGCACTTCTGGTGTTGCACTTTCACACTTTGGAATTTTTACATCCCTTAATTGTTTGTTGTAACATACACACAATGTCGATTATCAGTATTGTTGTCCACTTACACACACAACACTAGAACTTTCCTTTGGCCTTTTTATATATCAAGAAATTACCTTACGTGTTCCATACTTAGACATAATTCTGTGATCAAGACATACAAAAAATCATTATGACTTTTTGGTATTTGCAAATCATCTTTAAAAGACAAACGTTCGGACACAAGTCTGTACTCACGTACAATAGAGTCTTAGTTTGCCTTAGGGTAGAGCATCCTTCTTATAGTTAGCCAAGATAGCGGTGACAGGTCTGTACTATCGTACAACAAAGTGACATATCTTGCTATATTAGGTCAAAACAGCGGTGACAAGTCTGTACATACATACAACAAAGCGACATGTCTTGACATTCTTTTCGACTCATGCATGCTCTTTGTTTAAGATGTATTCTGATGAAGCGATACTTCTCCCAGATTTTCTTACATACCTCATTCATAATTAAATTTTATGTGAGCCTCTAAAACAGATATTAAGATCTATCAATCATACGTCTAGTTTAGCAACACGTACGACAATTCCTGGATTGTTTTTGGCTTTTAGGAAAATCGTCATTTTGAATGCCTACCAACACATCAGAACATGAATATGTACATCACTGAAATTTATTATGCATTATGTGTGAAAGTTTAACACTTAGAGCTTGTTAGCTTTCGCTTAAATCTCGTCATGTTGAACCTTGAACTCTATGACAGATCTCCTTATTTAATTTTTTATTTTTTATGTATTTATTTATTTTTAAGTAAATTAACTAGAAAGACAAACTAAAAGCTAAAAATTAAAGAAAAACTATCTAATGAGGTCAGGTTACTCTTGATTTCGAATCCCATTTAGTTGGACTAACAACTCAAAGCGTGATCTATCAAATGCTTTTGTGAACAAATCTCCATAGTTGTCTTCCGTTGGAACTTTTACCAACTTAATCAGGTTTTTCTCTGCACAGTCACGAATAAAATGATGATGTATATCAATGAGCTTAGTCTTACTATGCTTTACCGGATTATTGGTTATTTCTATTGTGGATTGGTTGTCTATCCTAATAGGCGTATGAGAATAAGTCAAATCGTAATCCTGCAAATGTTGTTGAATCCATAGAACCTGGGAACAACAGCTACCCGCAGCTACCTATTCGGCTTCGCATGTGGATACGTCTACCGAAGTCTATTTCTTGCATTGCCAGGACACTAGTCTCCCTCCTAAGAACTGACAACCTCTGGTTGTTGACTTTCTGTTCAAGCTGCACCCTCCATATTCCGCGTCTGTGTAAGCTTCCAATTCTAGATCTCCATCGGCATGATACCAAAGACCCAGCTTCGGTTTTGACTTCAGGTATCTCAGAATCGGCTTCACAGCTTTCATATGCATCTCTTTAGGTTTGGCTTGAAACCTGACACATAAACAAACAGCAAACATAATGTCAGGTCTGGAAGCCAATAGATACATAAGTGACCCGATCATGGCCCGATATAATGTCGGATCCACATCAGTATCACTATCGGTACCCGGTCCGAGATTGTGGTTGACTTGAATTGGTGTGCTGAACTGGGTTGTGAGTTTTGTTCCTTCCATCCCGAAGCGTTCAAGTATCTCATGGACATACTTCGACTGATGAATGAACATACCCTCCTTTCGTTGATCAACTTGTAATCCTAGAAAAAAACTCAGCTCCCCCGTCACACTCATCTCGAACTTTGACTTCATGACCTTCTCAAAGTCCTTGCACAACTGTTCATTTGACGACCCAAAGATTATGTCGTCCACATACACTTGTACGAGCAGAAAATCATCCTCTTTCCACATAAATCATGTAAAGTCGAAAAGTTTAGAGTTACCTTTTTCTTGTCAGATTCGATGTTGGCCATCTGAGCTGCGAACTCCAAAGTAGTCATCTCCTCAGTATTCTCTAGTACCAATGGATTTGAATCGGACTGTTGGGTATCCTCTTTCTTTACTTATTCTGCTCTAGTATCAGCTTCTGTCACTTCAGCCATGAGAGCTCTAGTGGTTGCCTCAGAATGTGTATTCCAATCATACGTACCAACTAACTGTTTGTTAGAAGACACGTTTGTGAGTAAACCAGCTACTGACGCTTGATTCCCTGAACCAGTAGAAGTCTGACGTCCTGAGTTTTGATAGCTATCCACCTTAGGTCTATGACACTCTCTAGCAAAGTGTCTCAACCCCTGACAGTTGTAACATTTGACCTTTGATGTGTCAAATCCTACACTGTTCACACTTAGATTTCTGCATGTGCTTTTCATGAACCTTTTAACTCTCTGTGTGACCATGTCCAGTTATCATTGTAGGTCCATCTGCTCAAGATCATCGGGATTAACTTGATCATAGTCTTCTTCCCAGAGTGTCAGATCGTTGATCTTCCCCTGAATACAGTTCCCATATGCTGCTCCAAACAATGCTAGAAGCTTGAGTTGCTCCTCAGCAGTCTTAGCAATCATCGACATCTTTGTGTACCCTTGAGTTGATGATCCTGAAGTATAGCTCTGTGGCTGATCATCTGTTTTAGAGAAACCCAGAGAAGCCCTACCAATAGATTCTTCTATTTCTTTAGGTATGCCCTCTTGTTCCTTAGTATAGAATGTTGTAGCTCCAGACTTAGTTGCACTAGAAGTAGATGGCTTAGTCTTACCAAAGTACATCTTCGGATCTTACACCTGATCATACTCCATCTCTTTCTTCTGCATCTTGAAATTATGAGCTCTCAGGATCCCAGTCACTTCCTCAAGAGAAAGTGTATCTAACTTCTCTCGATCATGCTTTAACAAAGTAGTGTATATCTCCCACTTTGACGGTAAAGCATCCAGAAGTTTGTCAATCTTCACTGATTCTTTATAATCAACTCTGTGATTATCTAGTTCAGTCACAAGATGATAGAATCGAGTGATCACTTCATCCAGACTCTCATTCTTCAGACACTTGAAGATTGCAAACTGTTGCTTCAGCAAGTCGGTTCTCCCCTTCCTTACTTGTGGATTTCCCTCATGCCTTTTCTCCAAAGCCTCCCAAAGTTCTTTCGAGGTTCTGTTGTGTTTGAAAGTATGCAGAATCTCCATAGGCAGTGACGACTTTATTGAAGATAAGGCTCGATTCTCAGCTTCATAGATCTTCTTATCCTCGTCCTTCATCTGCTGATAAGAGAGAACTTTCATCCTGCCTTCAAGTTCCTGAGTTGGGGGAACATATCCTTCGTCGATACAAATCCACATTCTCATGTCATTGTAACGAGCAAAGTCTGCAAACCTGGCCTTCCACTAATAGTTGTCCTCAATTTTCATGAGCTTTGGTGGGGAATTCGATTTACCAACTTCATGATCCATTTCCATGAATATGTGTAAACTTGACATTCTCGAAAACTTTTGTTCACAAACTTAATTAATTAATTAAAATGAATTCTAAGCAAGTTCGTACGGACTTATAATAAGTTCGTACGAAGTTAAATATAAATTCGTTTTACCAAATTAAAATCGTTTTATATTAAGTTCGTGAACCATAAGTTCGTAATGACTAAATTCGTCTGACAAGTTCGTGAATCCCTAGTTTCTGACAAGTTCGTTACTCAAGTTCGTACGAACTTAACAAGCAAAGTTCGTAGAACCCTAATACTGACAAGTCCGTGAAACCCTAGATTCTGACAAGTCCGTGCGCCGCAAGTTCGTGAATGAGCCTAAAAATGTATTTTTTTCAAAAACTCAGGTTAGTTCAACGTTTTCAAGACTAAAAACGATGAATCCCACTGGATAATGAACTCAGATGTCTGTATATTAGTAAAACTACTCAAATCAACGTAAAAACTTCGAGAAAATTTGTGATTTATCCGGAAAACACACCTAGAAACCTTTGAATGTTCAACAAAACACGAAGAACGTGAAGAACACTCAATGAAAATGCTTTGATACCAGTTGTAAGGTCCCTCCGTAGCAGGATCTATCGAGGCGTTGCGACTTCAAACGAGTGCAGAATCCTCGTTTAACGCTAATGGATCAAACACAAATGCTCACACGGGAAAACGGAGCCAAACACGATGTTAGTTGAATGAATATCAACTCCACAAGTTGTACCGCTCCTCTGGTCGCTCTGTTGCTTTCACAAAACCGTCTGAAATTCTGATTTTCGAAGTTGTAAGAATTCTTGAACATAAGTTCATAATATATATGTTAAGTTCGTGCATGGCCCAAGCCCACGAACTTATAAGTTCAAGCCCATGCAGCTAAGTTCGTTTGAACTTATTCACCATAAGTTCGTATGAACTTATTAATCATAAGTTCATACCTACTCACTCATGAACTTATCATGCAGTCATGAACTTATCATGCAATCATGAACTTAACATGCAATCATGAACTTAATACACAATCATGAACATAAGACATAAACATGAACATATAATCATGACTTTGTATTCATAAGGCCTTATCTATTACATTAGACTATCAATAACAATTTCACAAGTACAGTGGCTGCAGGTACATCGTGGGGTAGGTAGAACTGACGATATCTCATCCCAAAGACCCCTAAGTTTCATATAGTAGGCCGAAACAAAACTATCTTCTTGTCTTGTTATAGTGAGCTTTTGTTTCAATCCATACGCACGAGAGGCGCTTTCTTTACCAAAGCGTTCTTTGAGATCAGCCCATATTTCTCCTGAAGTGTTGGCATATTTGACGCTGCCTCTAGTCATCTTCTCCATGGACTCGTTAACCACCCCTTTATCATGGCATCACATCGCATCCATGCCATGTAGGTGTTATGATTTTGATCCGACTTCGGAATGGTTCCATCAACAAAACCCATCTTGTTCTTTGCATACAGAAAAATAGCCATCTCTTGAACCCAATCGTTGTAGTTGCTGTCGGTGAGGGGATCGTTCGTCTGCATCTGCCTTGAGGAATCAGAAGTATGAATATAATAGGGTGAACTGTTGTTGATCGTTTCATCCTTCGGGTTTGATGCTTGGTCGCCAGCCATGTCGCCAGATTTAGGGTTAGTGATTTTTACGTTTTTATTTTTGTGGTAACCCGCCCTGATACCATGGGATTTTTGATATCAAAGCCAATCAATTAAATCATTAGATCCAGGAAACATATATACATGATGATCTCCTGAAAGAAAGGAGAAAAAGAAGGAAACTAAATCTCCAAAAATCAATCTCCTAAAACAAACTCTTCCTAATACATAGGAAAGAAAATAAAGGGATAAACAAATTTCAACACTTTCTCTATGATCCGCCTCCAATGAGTGAGAATTTCAACGATTAATTACCGCCTAATAATAGTCTAAAATATGGTTATCCGACTGCTGGTAACAACACAATTGTGGGCTTTGGTTCTAATATTACTAGCACAGCCTCGGTACCTCTTGAAGCTCAAAGCCAAAGGCATGGACACTATGGAAAAACAATGTTACGACCAATACTCGAGTAATGCATATAGCTTATTAGTTGTTGCAACACCACCGCCAAATACTGGTATTTTCAGGTGGATCCGTGTGTCAAACGAACGACATGAGTTATGAGGCCTATAATAGGTCGACTGGCAATGGTGCATCGTCTATGCAGCGTGGCAGGGGAATGGATGGTCAAATACCAAACTGAAAACAAAATCAGGTGAAGAATATCTAATCGAGCAGACTAAGTTACCAAATGGTTTTAACGCAAACAAAGGTTATGACTCGTTCGATGATCTTATGAACGGAATGATGAAACGGATATGATTTTTTTTCGATTGTATAATCCGTTAGGATCTTTTAATTGATTCATCTTACTATATCATCTTTAACCTCCACCAGAATGCGATGCCAACAACTTTGATGTGCAGCGGATGACCGGCCCTCGAAATCAAAGACTAAGGCACTTAAAACAAAGGAGGTATCTAATGAAATCATTATTGTTGGTTTATTGACTGTTCGTGTGGTTTTCAATGAATTTTAGGGATTTATGTGATTATGATGTGTTCGTTGGGATATCATACGAAACAAAGAACCACAAGAATAAACATTGCTGAAAATTCTACCATGTTTTGCAGCTATTTGGGCATGATGATGATGAAATATCCACCATGTTTTGTTGCTTCACTTAACTTTAATTTCTTTATATCATCCTTTTCATACACGCATTTCAAATGGTTTAAGAGATAGTATAATTTTTAAATGATAGTGTAATTTTTAATGTTTAAATCTCACATGTGTATCCAAATGCTATTTTAAATTTAACTTCATCATTTAAAAAAATATAAAATACTATTTCTTAATTAATTTATCATTAAATTAATTTAGAAAATAATATTTCTTTATTATTTTAATTTATTTTTATTGGATTTAAGACGATAGTTTAATTATTCAAAAAAAAATAAATAATAACATAAATTTAAAATAGTCATTTGGATATTTATGTGAGATTTAGTAATTTAGAAGGATATATATGTAATAAGGAATTTTGCAAGGATCTATATGTCATATTTAAAGTTTGTAAGGATATATATGAAATTATCCCTTGTTGTTTTGTGTTAATAATGAAGCTTCAACTTTGATTGTCCTTATGCCTCTTCTTTTTAATTTGTAAAGATGATTTCTTTCTTTTCCTGTGTTTATGACCGTTTCTATTGCTTGAAGATTAGGTTTGTTGGGTTCATAAAGTACAAGCTTTGGACGTGTTTTACGTGGGCTCGTTTAAACTGTAAGATATCCACCCAAAATCCTAACATGTGACAGCTTGTTTACACACTGTAGTCTAATTTGACCACAAGCAAAAGAACCAAATTATCTTTTGGGGTCAAACCCATTGGTATACAATGAGAGGGGGAAATATATATACATACAAAGAAGTCTATTGAAACCATCAAAACTAAAGTCATATGCACCTAAAATCAAATCAAATAACACCAAAATTAATATTTCATGATCCTTTTTTGATCTAAGTCAATTTCATTACCTTATTTGACAATTACTGAATTGTAATGATTCTTGGCCTAAAATATTCCACTATACATTTATTGTCAAAATTTGTATTTTATGATAGTTTTCTAGAAAAATTCATCATCACTGAATCACATTAGATTGAACTTTATGGATGACAGGTACGCAAAGAATGATGTACTTATGAACTAGGGGTGGCAAAACGGGCAGGTTGGGTTGGGCAACGGGTCAAAATGGGTTTGGGTCCAAACGGGTGCGGGTTGAAATGGGTTCGGTTTCAAACGGGTTCGGGTCAAAACAGTTTCGGTTCCAAATGAGTTGGGCCGCCCAGTCTTTTTTAAAAATTTTATGATAAAGACATATCATCAATTTAATTTTTATTTCAATTTTATTTATCCCTTATTTTACTTTTTTTTTTTAAATTGAATTTAATTTAATCATTTAGTCAATTACATAAGTAAAATCAAAAGAACTTATAAATCTAAATGTTTTGTGACCAGTTATGCCTAGAAGCTAGAGCCCAGATAATGACTACATGTATTATATTTTTTTTAAAAATAAATAATAAAATAAAATGTCAGTGAAGGGATAGCTTGAGCCTTGAGGACTTGTCAATAAAGTCAAATTATTTCCTTTAAATGCAATGTGCCACTGTTCTTCACTTCTTCCCCAAAAACTGCTCTTCCACCGCCTCAACTCCATGCTCCTCTTCCACCGCCTCAACTCCAAGCTCCAAACGCCGAAAAAATTTGAGAGTTAATTGATTTGCCAACGATTTATCTATTCAAATAGCATCAGGTTTCTTTTTTATTTTTCAGCTTCTTTTAGTTTAGAAATCAATTTTCTTATTTCTTTTGAGTTCAATATTTTTCTAGATTTGGTTCATCAGCTATTTGTTTTTAAAATTGATTTCAAATTCATCTCTTGTGTGAATGTGTCTAAATTTTTTGTTTTCCTTCACAGCTTCACTCTATTTCCTTTTTTCCTTTTTCTTTTTGGGTGTTTGACGGTGAATCGCGACCGGTGGTAGGAGACATCGGCGGTCGGTGACGGTAGACGTCGGTGGTTGAGGATGAACGGTGGTTGGTGTTGGTGTCGGCTGGCGGTAGCCGGTAGATAATGGGTGGTTGCATTGACCGATAAATCTAACTAGCGAGTGACGACTGACGAGGAAGGTGGTGGACTGACGAAGACCGATGAGGTTTGCAACCCGTTGGACCCGTTACATGCTTCTTAAATCGCCCATATCGACCCTCAATATGTTTCTGAAATCATCCATGCTGACCCGCAACATGTTTCTGCAAGCACCCATATTAACCCGTATGTCTGAAAAACTTATCCAACATAACCCATTTCTTTGAGTTTAGGTTGAGATTGCCAGGTCTATTATGAACGAACATGTTACCAAATGGATACTAATACTCGTCGTCGCTGCTTTGCGCGGATACACTACTAGTGTATATACATATATGCATATACACACACACACACACACACATATATATACATATATATACATATATATACATACATATATATATATATATATATATATATATATATATATATATATATATATATATATATATACTTGTGTATGGGTGTGTGTGTGTGTGTGTCTATATATATATATATATATATATATATATATATATATATATATATATATATATATGGGGGTTTAATGGAGAACCTCCATGCAATAAAGAATATCGAAAAATCTCCATACACCACCACAAATGTATCACAATTCCAGCGTGATGCATCATTATTTTCACGTGATGCATCAAATTCTCGCGTGATGCATCGACTTCTACGTGATGCATTAAGATTTTTGCATTATGCACAGGGTGGCCTGTGTGATAATACAAAATAGGCCTATCAACCAAACACATCTATTATTTTTCCTCACTTTTGTTTATATATTTTTTTTTCATATTCACTGTGATCCTTTTAACCGGTAAATGTAAATAAATGACAGAAGAATCAAATTAATAATAATATGAAAATATATTGATTTTTATTCCTTGTATCAATATATGTTACTTAAACCGGTCATACTTTTATATTTTATCAATTTAATACAGTTTGGTTAAGTAGATCGACCAAAATGCATATGGCACCATAGATATGGTCATTTGAAATAGAAATTAAAAAAGATTGACGAAACTAATAATTTGTAACATTCGGCACTAAACCAGGTTAGCAACAATGACCTAATTTGTATTTAATAGCCAATTATAATCTAATCAGTGGTCATTAGAAATTAATCAAGTGATTAACAAGGTTTATTAGAAAATTCAACTCAATTAGAATCAAATTCATCGGTGCGATGAATCGGGAAATCAATTAATCCGATCGATTTACGATATGAGGGATTAATTCAACTAAGTACATAATTAAATTATGATTGGTGACACTAATCATATACTAATACAATTACTTAACATTAATTATGCAAGACTAAAACAGTTCATTAAAACAATGCATCCAAAAGTATTTATGAAATTACAAAAAAAAGGAAATACAAGAATACATCTCTAAATACTTTTAAAAAAAATGAAAATACATGTATAATACATGTATATGGCTGGCTATAGGCATGTGTTTTTAGGGGTTGACTTCTATTTTTTTAATATTACTTTAAACATAATCATTTTGCTAAAAGGTGCACACAACCTCCATCTCTTTTTCATCATTTCATCACTTTTTCTCTTCTATAAATAGAGAGGCATTTCATTCATTTTCACCACACCAAACACTCTTCTTTCCCTCTCTAAAAACCGGATCCACACCCACACACATCACAAACCTTTTCATTCAAGTGTTCTTGGTGAAATTCAAGTGTTCTTGGTGCATATCTTGAAAAGATTTCAACTAATACTCAAAATCATACTCTAAACACTTCAAAGTAAGTAAATACTAACTTATTTCATCTTACATTTATGTTTATATAAGTCTTGCATAATATATATAATCACCAACAACAACAACAAGTTTCATAAAAACTCAAGTTTATAAAATTCTAGTTTTTGTTTTTAAGTTGTTTCTTTAAATGTGTTTATGAATATATGAACACGTCATAAAAGTGTTAATATTATGAAAACAAGTGATATATATATATATATATATATATATATATATATATATATATATATATATATATATATATATATATATATGTGTGTGTGTGTGTGTGTGTGTGTGTGTGTGTGTTTTATAACTTTTATAACTTTCATACAAGTAGTCTTTGAATAAACAACAAGAATCATAAGTTATTTCAAGTTTATAAACTGCGGATTTTCAGCAGAAAATTTATATCGACTTTGAAAAATCATAACTAATTCATAACTTAACGAAATGAGTTGATTCTTGTCTCAAAAGTTAGATCTATGTCTTAACTATAGATCTGGAAGTTTTCATAATTTATTTTGGAGTTTAAGACCTCCAGAAATTATTTGGGAAACTGAAAGTTTGACAGCTCAAAAATGGCCAACATAGGGTTTTTAACGAGCTTTTTCACCAACCTAAACATCTCGAAAAATGGCCGTTCTTGATTCTAAAAATCCTTTGTGTATAGTAGTTTAATGTCCTAGAAAACCAAATCCTAAAACATTTTGGAGCTTGGTCAAAAACAGCCTCAAAGTAGGCCGAAAAACCTCCGAAAAAGCTGGAAAATTATATATATATCTATATATATGTATAAACTTGACGTTTTAAGTGGGTTTTATTTATAAACTTGTAATGTTGGGTGATTTAAGACATAAAAATCTATAAATATACATATTATCATATATTAGAGATATTAAGTCCTTATTATCATTTAGGACTCGGTTAAACACATCCGGTTTCATCACCCATCAAACAACGCAAACTTGCATTTTTGCGCGTATTTTGCCATCACAAGCTCGGTGAGTCTTCATAGCCCCTATTTTCACTATCTATTGGGGTGGAAATACATGCACTGTTTTCATATGGACATCAAAACTGTTTATTTCTTATATGTATTACATGTTTGGATCCATCAGCCCTCAAATCATGAACCGTTAATTGCATTTATTTGCAAGCGCGAATATATTGTGGATAGATCTATTGGGAGTCATGTCCCCCATTCGGGTTAGTTCGGGTCGGCTAACAGCGAGTGCATATATATTCAACACACGGTATTACGTATGGGAATACTGCACAGGGCAAACTCATTTTAATTAAGCTTCGATTGCATGATGGTTTATGTAATACATACACGGAATTTATGATTTTATAAATTCAACTCATCTGATAATGTCCATACAAGTGGTCTTTTCGCGTAAACCTATGAGCTCACCAACAATTTGTTGACGTATTTTAGCATGTATTTTCAGGTGTTTGAGACATGCACATTTATCGGAAGTATTCCAAGGCTTCCGTTCATTTTGGAGTCGCATCGTTTTCAAACTCGGAGATTCATTTGCATTTTTCCTGATAAACTAAATTGTGTATCTACATCTTGGTATTTTAAGAACTACTTACGTTGTATTTTGGTTATGTAAAACAATATTTATATTTGAAGTTAAATCAATGTATTTTTGAAAAACGTCGATATAGTGGTCGTTCGTTATGATTATGGTTACGCTTCCGCGACGTCACGCTTCGTTGCCAACCGGGGTACAGGGTGTGACATAATTGAAAATACAATGGTTTTGTTCAATACAAATACGTATATAATATGAAATAGATATTATAATTATTACCAATTATTATTGTTGCTATTATGATTATTATTATTTTTAATAACTAAAATGATAAATAGATAATGTCAGCTGTGTTAACTTATTATTATTCTAGGCTTTAAACAAAAATCTTGAGAAAGACAAAAGTAGACCCAACATCCAATATTATTTAATGTTTCTTGTAATTATGTTTGACTTTTGTCCTTTTTTGCCCCCTCACTGTGTCACATCTCTAAATATTCATTAAACACACTTCTTCTTTTGCATCTCCAGCAGTGGTAGCTCCTTCACCACCGTCCATGTCGCACTCTACCGGTCTCCTCCTCCTCCTTTTCTATTTATAGATTTTTGATTTGTTTGACTTACTATTTTGGTCCCCTTCCTACACTACTTTTGATTGTCCCAATCGTCGGTGTGTAAGAGGTTGAAGGTTTCAGAGGCCCTAGGTTATTTGGGTGCCATGTGCGTTGATCAGGTTTGACATCTTTTCTGAAAGAAATTGAATTTGAACTTAATTAATTTAATTCGAAACTGATTTAGATTAACTTATTCGAATCTAGATAGATTCGAAACTAATTAATATTAAATCTTTTGAAATTAAATTCGATTAAGTCTTAAAAGTCAATTAGATTCGAAATAATGTCAGATTCGAACTATTCCTTAGATTCGAAGTTATGTCAGATTCGAAGAACTTCTTAGATTCGAAGTTATGTCAGATTCGAAGGACTCCTTAGATTCGAAGACCCTTAGAATCGAAGGCACAGCAGAGTCGAATGACAGCAGATTCGAAGCACAGAATCGAAACAGTAACAAACTCGAAACAAACTCGAAACAATATAGACTCGAGATCCAATTCGAATGAAGTAACAGATTCGAAACAAGGTAGACTCGAAACTCTCTGAAATTGACTCGAAAGGAGCGTATTTAGGTTAGACTCGAAAATAAAGTAAAACCCTAATTACCCCTATAGATTCGAGCGCCGCAAACTCGAAAAACGGCTAACACGTTGATTTTTTGACGTTTTACAGATTAAACCACTATTTTTCAAACGAAAAAGAATGATTTCGATCAAAAACGTGAAAAACCACAAAGTGTTTCCCGAATACGAATTTGCTAAGCTCAAAAACCCGTTTTTGAGAGCAAAACCGTCCAACTAGCGTCAAGAAACCTAGAATGTATCTGATGAACACGAAGAACACCAAGAACACTCCGTAGGCTTTGATACCACTTGTAAGGTCTACGACTGCAAGATCTATCTAGACGCGGATCCGTTAATGAGTGCGGAATCCTCGTTGACGGTCAGACGGACAACTCTCAACCAACGGAAACATAGAGACTATTAGACGCTGAACGAACGACACACGAACGATCCTACGTACTAATTCTCTCCGAAACGGCACTCACCTAGCTGATAAACTCGAGATCGCCTCTTGCTCAATTCCTCACGAATTCTGCAAAAAGTCATCTAATCATTCGAGTCTATCCCTAATTATAGACCCTGATTCGAATCTGATGTGGGTCAGACTCGAATCTGGCCCAAGGCCCATTCGAGTCTGTCCAACATGACAGACTCGAATCTATCCTATATTCGAATCTAAGGACTCATTCGAATCTATCACAGATTCGAATGTATCCTCTTATGCAATTCGAATCTAGCCTTTTACATAAACAACTAAGTGTTTGAAACTTATGATATTACCTTATGACTGATTTTATCTTTGAGCTTTATGTTTGAACTTCTTGTAATACGTTACATCAAGTTCAAACATACAAACACTGATAAACATCAATCATACATAATATATATATATACCAAACATATGCTAAATCACAATGTAAGACAACTTAGACTGCTATCGTCACACGGGATGTACCAACACATGTCGCACTCTACCGGTCTCCTCCTCCTCCTTTTCTATTTATAGATTTTTGATTTGTTTGACTTACTATTTTGGTCCCCTTCCTACACTACTTTTGATTGTCCCAATCGTCGGTGTGTAAGAGGTTGAAGGTTTCAGAGGCCCTAGGTTATTTTGTAAGGTCTACTAATGCAAGATCTATCTAGACGCGGATCCGTGAACGAGTGCGGAATCCTCGTTGACGGTTAGACGGACAACTCTCAACCAACGGAAACACGGAGACTATTAGACGCTGAACGAACGACACACGAATGATCCTACGTACTAATTCTCTCCGAAACGGCACTCACCTAGCTGATAAACTCGAGATCTCCTCTTGCTTAATTCCTCACGAATTCTGCAAAAAGTCCTCTAATCATTCGAGTCTATCCCTAATTATAGACCCTGATACGAATCTGATGTGGGTCAGACTCGAATCTGGCCCAAGGCCCATTCGAGTCTGTCCAACATGACAGACTCGAATCTATCCTATATTCGAATCTAAGGACTCATTCGAATCTATCACAGATTCGAATGTATCCTTTTAGCTATTCGAATCTATCCAATACACTTAAACACTTAAGTGATGAAACTTATGTTTTAACTAATGCTTGAGTTAATCTTTGATCTTTATGTTTGAACTTCTTGTAATACGTTACATCAAGTTCAAACACACAATCAATAACAGACAAACACAGATTAAACATATATATCAAAATACTTGTTAATACTCAGAATATTACTTAAACCATAATGCAAATCGATTAGACTGCTATCGTCACACAGGGTGTACCAACAGACTCCCCCTTGACGATAGCTTCTAATTATTTACATTACATCAAATTTAAGTACTAGAGCTATATATATTACTACCTGCATATAATCCAGCATCTATACAAACTTTAACTACCTTTTGGAACTTCCTGGCTTCAGATCTCCATGGTTCAGTAAAGAAAATAGGCTGATCATGAAGCTTCTTCAGGTCGTCCTTCGATAGGTTTATCAAATGCAGTGGATCATATACCTTCAAAATGACCTGCTCGTCTTGATCTTCCATGATAGCTTCAGCAGTGTCAATCTCTAGGTACCACCACTTCATGTTGCTCAACACGTTCTGTGGCATTGGTTTCATTGGCACTTTTTTCAAGCATTTGACTGGCTTATAAATCATTCTTGCCCAAGGCCTTCCAGTATGAGGATCTATCCTTGATCCATCCTCGACCCTCTTTCCGGTCCTTGGCTTGAGTTGCTCAAATTTGCCTAATCGCCCTTCTTTCCTTATAATTCTTTCAATTACGTTCGCGTAGGGATCATCTCCAATATTGATCAGCTCCTTCCAGGCTAACTCTTTAACTTCAATCTTGGGCAATGAATTAAACGCTTTCAGTGTCCGCCTCATGTATTGAAGTCCATCTCTTCTTTTCAAAATAAACAGCTGCAGTTCTCTGTCAAAGAACCAGCTAATAATCCCTCCTGAGAAGTTTCCAGCACTTGGATTTCTCATCATCTTCTTCATCTTCAGCTGATCTTTCTTTTCTTCCTTCTTGAACCAAAGATTGATCAGATCAGCTCTAGATGGCTCTTTCTCAGCCTCTTCAAGTTCTTTATCTTCAACTGAGGCTACCTTGATGTAATCAATATCAATCACATTATGATTTTGGCTCTCATACAATTCAGTGACTGGTTGTGAATTGATTATTACTTCATCAACATGATCGTCTTCATCATCTAGCACCTCATCATCCGATTTCCAGTCGACTACGTCATCTGGAATGAATTCACCTTCTTCTAATTCTTCAATATCATCTTCAAAATCAAATTCCATTAGCTCTTCTTCAATATCTTTCAGCGCATCTATCATGTCGCTATCTAAAGTCCTTGAAGAACCTGCTTCTCCTCCTGTTCCTCCTACTTCTCCCCCTGGACTAGGCTCCCCCTCAGATTGAGCAGTCTGAGCAGCAGAAGAATCTACTGGCTCATTCTGTCTTTTAGGGCTGGGATCATTGCCTTGGTTGTCTTCATCATCATCATCTCTCGGCCTCTGTACTTCCTGATCACGGCACGACGTCTCCCCCTGAGCCTGTAAATTTTTCATTAACTGCTCAATTAAGGAGCGCATCGACCTTATCACGGCTGACTGATCACAAACAATTGTTTTTAACTCTGTGTTTTCTTCCTGGACCTTTTCCACAATCTTCTTCAAATCGGCATTCTCCTTATCGATATCTGCGTTATGCTTCTGAAGCTCACCGATTGCTGTTGTTAGCCCAAAGATTTGAATTTCCTGGAAGTCAACTCTATCTTTTAAGCGCAAAAATCTTTGATTGTCAGCGTATGAGGATGAGGTTGATGGAATTGACTGTAACGGAGTTGGAAGTATTGGCGATGGAATATATGGTTCATCGCGAGGTGGTGGTGGTGGAATGGTGGTTTGAGGTTCTTGAGGTTGAGGGTTTTGAGGTTGAGAAATTTCTGGTTGTTCTGCGGAGACTGAAGAGGATCCTTGCATGAACCTGTGACGTTTGGCCCGTTGCCTCGTCACAAGTTGAGAAACTTCTTCTTCTTCGAAATCAGACTCCTCCAATTCCCTGTCCAATCGTCTCCTAGAACCACCTTCATTTATAATCAGTCGCGAACCATAAGTTCCAATTTGAACTTCAGGAACGGCAGACATTGACTCTGGAGCTTCAACTTCTATCTCCTCCATCTCTTCTGACTCAGTTGCTGAAGATGACAAGTCAGTACCAGTTTGCTCAGGTTCATATTCCTCAACTTGCCTAAACACATCTTCTGCTCCTTCCGGAGGCTGTAATAACTGATCAACTAACTCTGCAGTTATTTCCTCATTGGCATGAGGTCCAAACGCCCAGATTTCTTCCAAAGTTTGGGCGATTTGCTCGGGTTCTGGAACGGCACTTGAAGGCCCTGCTTCCTGTACCTCTGGCTGTTGACTTATGGAAGGCCTTGATGCCTGAATCTGACTCGCAGTAGCTCTTTGTCTTCGCCTTGGATCACGTGGACGTTGCTGTTGTTGTTGCGGTTGTTGTTGTTGCTGTCGAGGCTGAACTTCTACTTCACCTGCCCAGTTGGCATTATCTGGTGCCACAAAGTTCCTGTCTAAAACAGCTCCAAACAACGGACGCTCAATTGGAACAGCCAACCTTCCCCGATGTGAGGAACAGTCAGAGTAGATGCGCTTATCCATAATATTCACGCTCAATGCATCATCTGTTTGTGGTAAATCAGGCAAGAAGTGCCTTATCAACATCATTACAAACCTAGGATACAGAAGGAATCTTTCTCTCTCAGGAGCAGTGATTTGATGGATGAATTCCGAGAAAAACAACTGTGAGAAGCTGAATTTCTTATTGTACACCATGGCAATCACCCCAGATTGAATCTTTGAGACGATGTAATCAAATCCATCCTTCTTAGGCGCAAAACAAACCATGAACACGTGGACCAAAAATCGCCACTGCCCTATCAACCCGCTTTTTATATAAGATGATTTTGTAACGTCCAAACTATAGCCCATTCGCAAAAACGCTGCTTGCCTAATACTTAATGGAAAGTCTATAGGCCCGTCTTCTTGTTCTTGTGAACCCAACTGCAGTACTTGACGCAAAATATCTGCTGAGAAAACCAGAGGTTGACCAGCAATTCTGGTTCTTAAAACTGTCGGGGTGACAGTACAGTCCACCTGTAAATGATCGTAAAATTGACGCACATATGAAATCACAATCGGAATATTTTGATATAATGCATAGCTGATCCTAGACTCTGCTAGAAAATCTAAAACTTCTCGATAACCCTGCGCTTCAGGGATGTTATGAGCTGGATTAAGTACCATATTATGCTTAGGAACAAAAGCACGAAGCGCCATATCTGCACAATACATAAAACTGTTAGAATTATTAAAAATCAATAAACTTGTTTAAATTCAAAATTTGTTTTATTTTGTACTCGATTAAGTACCAAATCCAACACAATTAAATTTCCACAAGTTTAATAAAATTTAAATTCAACAAAGTAAATAAAGTACAGATTCGAAGGTAACAGATTCGAAGTGTCCATATTCAAATGTAATGGACAGATTCGAAGAGTCCCTATCCGAGTCTAATGGACAGATTCGAATATCATGGTCATCTCAAATCTAATGATAGATTCGAGAAACCAATGAACAGATTCGAAAGTCCATGAACAGACTCGAAACCCCGTCGGCCATTGTTTCAACAAAAACCCAAAATTTTAACCATTTTGAACTCAGCAAATCACATACATTAGTTCAACTAGGTTCTAATTGTAGATTTATGCTTTCAATTTGATATTTTATAGGTCCTAACTTAGTTATTTAGCAAAAACTCTATTTTGACCCATAAAACTTCAAAATGTGATGTTTAAGCCCAAAATTGTGTATAAAACTACCAAAATCTTGTACAATCCGGTTGATTATACCTAGATATGAGTGTAGAATCGAACACAATAGCTTTAGACTCGATGAAATGTCGTTTATGTGAAATACGGTAGACTCGAGAAAATAGATTCGAAATCGCCTGAATAGATTCGAGAGTATAGATTCGACAACAGTAAAGTAATAAATGACTTCACTATTGACCTATATATACTACCAACCTTCGAGTCTAAGTCCCTAGTCGAATCTACTGACAGATTCGAAGTCTTACCACTTCGAGTCTGTCCTAGATTCGAAACTACCAAACACTTAGAAAAATTTCGAAAATTTTGAAAATAACTTCAACTTTTCCAACTTTTTTCTACGGTATTGTGTAACCAGATAACCTATGCCAACTCTTTTTCCCTAAGCAACAAATATTTCACGCAATGTTTATTTTATTCAACCTTGAATGCACCCTCAGTAATTTTTGACCTTTTACCTAAGTAAAAATTAAACTAAACTAAAATAAAATAAACTAAGGTAAAAATAAAATAAAATAAACTAAAGTAAAATAAACTTTTGACCAAAAATTTAATCTAGACTTAAGAAAAATAATTTACAATCTAAGCTAAATACTTAACAACATATTTTTGATGAGGATAGTCTAAGAAAGGTTCAATCAGATAGCGATGTCCAATACTAACTTTCAGTACTTAAACTTTCACACTTAGGAATTTTTTGAATTCCTTTGATTGTTTGTCGTGACATACCCATTTAGCCGATTATTGGTATTTTACCCTGTTAAACATTCTACATTTCGGAATATCCCTTGGCCTTTTTATTTATCAGGAAATTATCTTACGTGACTCAGACATAGACATACTTTTATGATCAAGGCACACAGACAAAAATTCTAACTTGTTGGTATTTGCAAACTTTCTTTAAAAGACAAACATCGGACACAGGTCTGTATTCTCATACAACAAAGTGTCTTAGTTCGACTTAAGGTTTATTTTTAAAGTTAGCAGATAGCGGTGACAGGTCTGTACTGACGTACAACAAAGCGACATGTCTGCTAACCCGAATCTAAACAGAGACAACAGGTCTGTACTTACGTACAACAGAGTTGCATGTTTTCGACTCTCAGTTTTACATGATATTTCTATTCTTTCCATTTTCAGATGTATTTGATGTTGCCATACATCCCCAGAAAGTTTGCATACCTCATTTAGACTTAAAGTTTGTATGTCTTGTACATAAAAATTAAGACTGATTGGTCGTACATCTAGGTTAGTGACACGCTTGACTTTTTCTAGAATATTTTATTAGCCTTGAGATTCCCTATATGTATTATGCCTACCAACACATCAAACTAAATAAAGTATAACACTTAGGATTTAGTTGCATTATGTGTGAAAGCCTAAATACTTAGAGTCTGTAACGACGGTGCTAATTTTCGTCACTTTGAACCTATGTATCTAAGACTTAACTCCTTTTCTGATATTCTCTTTTTTTTGTATTTTTGTAATTTTCTCTCTTTTTTCTTTTGTTTTTCATAAGAAAAAGCAGTAAACTAAGCTAACCTACTAACTTACTAAAAATAGAAACTTACTAAAAATAGAAACTTTCCTAAATTAGAAACTTACCTAAATTAGCAGACTACTGTAAAGAAAGAAATACTACTACTCTAAAAGAAAATAAACTTACTACTACTAAGGTCAAATTACTCTGGGTTGCGCATTCCATTCAGTTGAATTAAATACTCAAACCGTGACTTATCAAACGCTTTGGTAAATAAATCTGCATTATTATCTTCTGTTGCCACCTTTACCAGTTTGATTAAGTTCTTTTCAGCACAATCACGAATAAAATGATGCCTTATGTCTATGTGCTTTGTTTTACTGTGTTTAACTGGATTATTAGTTATAGCAATTGTAGATTGATTGTCTATCCTAATAGGAGTTTGAGTGTAAGCCAAACCGTAATCCCGCAATTGTTGTTGTATCCACAGAACCTGTGAACAGCAACTACCAGCAGCTACATACTCGGCCTCGCACGTTGACACGGCTACCGATGTTTGTTTCTTGCATTGCCAGGACACCAATCTCCCTCCTAGGAACTGACAACCTCCAGTCGTTGATTTGCGCGTCAAGCTGCATCCTCCGTAGTCCGAATCTGTGAACGCTTCCAACTCTAGATCTCCCTCCGCGTGATACCAAAGTCCCAGCTTCGGTTTCGACTTGAGGTATCGTTCGACTAAGGTATCGTAGAATCCGCTTCACAGCCTTCATATGCATCTCCTTCGGATTCGCTTGAAACCTAGCACAAATACACACAGCAAACATTATGTCAGGTCTTGAAGCAGTTAAATACATAAGTGACCCAATCATGGCCCGATATAAAGTCGGATCCACATCGGAATCACTTTCAGTACCCGGCCCGAGATTGTGATTCACTTGAATCGGCGTGCTGAAATGGGCAGTCAACTTAGTTCCCTCCATCCCAAACCGTTCTAATATGTCATAGACATACTTAGTTTGATGGATAAACATTCCTTCCTTCTTTTGGTCAACTTGTAACCCTAAAAAGAAATTCAACTCTCCCATAGCACTCATCTCGAACTTAGACTTCATCACCTTTTCGAAATCTTTGCACATCTGTTCGTCTGATGATCCAAAAATGATATCATCGACGTACACTTGTACCAAGATAAAGTGTTTCCCTTCCTCTTCACAAATAGAGTACTATCTATCCTACCCCTTTCAAAACCGTTTTCTAAAAGATGGTTGGATAAAGTCTCATACCATGCCCTAGGTGCCTGATGTAATCCGTAAAGAGCCTTATCTAAGCGATATACTCTCTCAGGATATTTTGGATCTGTAAATCCGGGCGGTTGTTCTACATACACTAACTCCTTCACTTTCCCGTACAGGAAAGCACTCTTAACATCCAGTTGATATACTTTAAAGCCTTTGAAGGAGGCAAACGCTAAAAACAACCTAATTGCTTCCAGCCTTGCTACTGGTGCAAAAACTTCGTTGTAATCGATTCCCTCCTCTTGGTTGAAATCCTTTACAACTAATCTCGCCTTGTTGCGCGTGACTATACCCCGATCGTCTCTTTTGCACTTAAAAACCCATTTGGTTCCTATTGCAATCTCCCCTCGAGGTAACGGAACTAACTCCCACACTTCTAGTTTCCTAAATTGTGAAAGTTCTTCCTGCATCGCTTCAACCCAGGAATTGTCCTTAAGTGCCATTTGCACATTTTTGGGCTCTACTTGCGATATGAAACATGAATATAGACATGTGTGATATGCCTCGGAGTCGTTTATCATCGACAACAACACAGTGTTGTTATTTACACTACTCCGAGTCCTCACACCCTCGTTAGGATTTCCTATGATGCTATCTATTGGATGGTTCTTGTTAATCCTAGAGGTCTCTATTTCATCAACCCTTAGATTGTCTCCTAAGATGGATCCTATTTCACCTAATGGGGGAACAGACTCAGCTTCTACGTTTTCCTCCTCACGGATATTTTCCTCAGAGTTGGAACTTGATGCTTGAGTCTGATTCTCATTGGTAGGTTCTTCTGGATTAGCAACTTCTGGAGACCCATCTACAGTCGCAGTAGGCTCGGATGTAGATTCGAACGTGGTCTTTGGAAAGATTTGGCCATCGTCGTTCAGATGCAACGTCGCCAAGTCCTTCTCGATTGTACCTGCATTATCATCCAGAGGAATGTTAAATGACTCAAATAACTTATCATTGTCAAATATCCATTCCGGACCAGTTTGGGGTTCATGTGTATAACTTGAGACTTCAATATTATACACAATCTCCACAGTACCAGTTGTTTTGTTAAACACCCGTTTGTTTGGTGAGTTTGGCACATAACCTAGGAAGTATCCTTCGTCAGCCTTTTCACCAAACTTCGGTTGATGTTTTGTTCTTAAAAATGTGCATGGTACTCCAAACGGTTCGAATCCAGTTAAGTTAGGTGGCCGTTTATTCAAAATTTCATAGCATGTTTTGTTCAATGATTTGACTGTAAGGACTCGGTTTAAAATGTGGCACGCGGTATTCACTGCCTCCCCCCAAAACATGGTAGGAAGCTTTGAATCCGAAAGCATAGTCCTTGCAGCCTCAATCAATGTTCTGTTTTACGTTCGGCCACCCCATTCTGTTGTGGTTCATATGGTGCACTGAATTGATGCACGATGCCCTTTGATAGGCAATATACACCAATTACAGAGTTTTTAAATTCAGTCCCATTATCACTACGAATATGTTTAACCCTTGTTCCGTAGGAGTTCTCCACTTGGTCTAAGAACCCGATGAGCTTTGCAGTCGTCTCGTCCTTCGTACCTAAAAAGGAAACCCATGAAAACCGTGAGTAATCGTCAGTGATAACTAAGCAAAACCAACTACCTCCTATACTCCTTTTGTTGATAGGGCCGAAAAGGTCCATATGCAACAAATCGAATGTCGAGGTTATGGAGTTCAACTTCTTGGACTTGTGTGTCTTTTTATGTTGCTTGCCCTTCATGCACGGTAGACACTTGTCTTCAAATTGAAAGCTCTTCAGAGGCACACCTTGCACCAAACCATTCTTCGTTATGTAGTTCATTTTCCTTAGGTGCAANCTTCTTGTGTTGTTTGCCCTTCATTCAAGGTAGACACTTATCCTCGAACTGAAAACTTTTCATGGGCACACCCTGCACCAGTCCATGCTTCGTTATGTAATTCATCTTCCTCAGGTGCAGGTGAGCCATGCGTCTGTGCCACAGTACGGACTCCGTCTCTGAAGCTTTGGATAGTAGACAAATTGGCCCCATCGAAGTATCTGGCTTGTTCATATCCAGCATGTACAAGTCGTTCTTCCTTGGCGCCCGCATCAACACCCATTCTTCAGGAATTTTGAATCCAGGCTTTAGCACTAACGCCTCAGTGTCAGTAAATAACACCGAGTTCTTTTTATCACAGATTTGAGAGACACTAATGAGATTATGAACCAGTTTATCAACGTGATAAACTTGATCCAAAGTAATCGTCCCATTAGTGACTTCTCCAGTTCCAGTGATATTTCCACCCTTGTTACCCGCGAATGATACGAATCCCCTATTACCCCCCTTGAAGTCTGTGAGAAGATTTCTTTCCCCCGTCATGTGCCTGGAGCAACCACTGTCGACGAACCACTTGTTGTTTGGACCGGTAGTTATCTCCTGCACATGAAAGAAAATAGGTTAGTTATCACGGGGAACCCAAGCCATGACTGACTTGGTAATACCATTCTCGTCCACATACGTGAACTCTTTCAAGTACACATCTCGCCGTTCAGGTGACTTGGGCCTTTGAACTGAATTCTGTTGTGGTGCCGAGTGATTTAAATTCACTCTTTGCCTTGGTGTAGGCATTTGTTGTGTAGCTCTAGAATAATTCCTATTATATGCCATTTCTGACTGTGATCCTTGAGCTCTTACCGGTGCATACTGTCTAACAGGAGTATGTGACCTAACTGGAGTATGTGACCTGCTAGGTGTGGTGCTCCTATAGACTTGTTGTGGTGCTGACCTAGATTGATTATTGACACGATTCGGTGAATTTGTCCTAATCACTTCCTTTGGTCCAACCTTAACCGGTGTGTTCTTCACAACTTGTTTGGGTGCGGCCTGCACAGTTTTCTCGGTAGGTTGAGAACTACTGCTGCTTGCCACACTGGATGAGGGCTTAACAGGTGTTGGGTTCACTGTCTTAGGCGTAACATCTGCTTTCCTAAGTGGACAGTGAGAAGCAACATGCCCTTTCTCGTGACATCTAAAGCAAGACATCTTATCCATGGACTTTTTGGTTGGTCCCTTAGATCTAGGTGTCTCACTAGTGTCTACTGCCTTTTGTACATCTACAGTGTCTGTCTCTTCGACCTGGTCAGCCCATGAAATTTTCTGTTTTCCTGCAGGTGTTTCACTGGAGGAAGACACAAATTTCACTTTCTTGACCTTGACGGTTGAGTCAACCACCTTAGGTGTATTATCAACTGTGGGCTCAGGAGATGGTTCAGGTAGGTCCTCTAATTCTACTGACTTGTCAGTTTTCTCCTGAGGCTGAGGCACATAATTAGCATTGAAAGGTGGAGGAATTTCGTGAAAACCTAGACCTACAGGCTTCTTAGACTGTCTTTGGGCATCTAAGACTTTCCCTAGATTCACGTTCGAATTCCTAAACTTTTCCAGCTTGCTATTTGCCTCTGCTACCTTCACCTTGGTCTCGGCTAGCTCTATGTCCTTGTCCTTCAGACTTTTGGTCAAGGCCTCTACGTGCTCATACATAAGCTCTATCCTAACACACTGCTCACTCAGTTTGTCTTTTAGAACTATTACGTCTTGAGCATCAGCCTTAAGCTTTTCTTCTAAGTCTTGCTTTATATCATTTAGGCTAGCGTTTTCTATTTTTAAGTTTTCATTTTGAGCAGAGATGGTTTTGTGTGATTCTAAGACTAGATTTAACCTATCATTAGAAGTAGCACACAAAGCACATAAATCTGAAAATAGAGAATAAGAAAGACTAACCTTAGAGTTATCAGATTCCACGTTGGCCATCTGAGCAGCAAACTCCAGCACGGTCTGATCATTCGCCTTCTCTACCCACATCGGACTGCTGTCCCGTGTGGTTTGCTCGTCTTCTTCACAACCATTCTCCGTAACTTCAGCCATGAAAGCTCTAGCATTGGACTCAGGATGTGAACTCCAGTCATAGGTACCATCTAGCTGTCTGTCAGAGGTGACATTGGATATTAGACCCGCTAGATTGGCTTGACCAGATGATGAACTCGGAAGGTATCTTTGTTTGGACTGATTTTGGAATTGTCCCTGATGTTGGCTCTGTCCCTGGTATGTCTCTACCTTTGGCCTCTGGCACTCCCTTGCGAAGTGTCCTAGTCCTTGACAGTTATAGCATTTGACCTTGGACTTATCAAACCCGATCCCCTTGTTATTCATCTGCAAATTCCTTCCAGTTCTCTTAATGAATCTTTTAACCCTCTGGGTCACCATGGCCAGTTGCCATTTAAGATCCATTTCCTCTAAGTCATCAGGGTCGACCTGATCGTAATCTTCATCCCAAAGAGCCGGATCATTGATTTTCCCTTGAACACAATTTCCATAAGCGGCCACAAATGAAGCAAGTAGATTCAGATGCTCTTCCGCTGACTTTGCGCTCATGGGCATCTTCGAATAGCTCTGACTGGTCGATGCCTGTTGGACTTGAGGTTGCGGTTCTTCCGATCTTCCTAACACTAAGAACGCGTGATTCAGTGAGTCTTCGGACTCTGGTGGCGATGACGTTTCTCCAGTGAAAAACGCTGTAGCACTCTTCGGTTCAGCTGTCACTGATGATTTAGATGTCTTTCCAAAATACATAGCCGGATTCTGGACTTGCTCGTAATCAGTCTCAGCCTTAATCATCTCGAAGTGATATGCCCTCAACGTTCCCACAATGTCATCAAGTGATTGAGCATAATATTTGTCCTCATTCAGCTTAATCATTGCCACGTACATAGCCCATTTGGCTGGTAGGGCATCAAGAAGCTTGTTGTTCTTGTCAGTGTCCGAATACTCAATTCCATGACTTTCAAGTTCCGTTATCAGATGATAGAACCTTGTGATAATATCATCCAACTGTTCATCCTTAATTGCCTTGAAAATCGCAAACTGTTGGGTCAACAGCTCTGTACGCTTTCTACGCACCCGAGGATTACCTTCACACCTTTTCTGGAGAGACTCCCAAAGTTCCTTCGACGTCCTTTGAGTCCGAAATGTGTGTAAAATATCTTGAGGTAAAGCCATACGGATTATGGAGAAAGCTTTGTTTTCAGCTTCAAATAGTTTCTTGTCATCCTCTTTCATCATCTGATATGACAAGACCTTTTGACGGCCTTCAACTTCAGATACTGGTGGAATGTACCCTTCATCTATGCACACCCACATGCGCATATCGTTGAATCGTACAAAATCCGTAAATCTGTCCTTCCACCAGTAATAGTCCTCAACTTTCATCAGCTTTGGCGGTGCATTTGCCTTCCCAACTTCGTGATCCATCTCAAAGAATTTCTGAAGGTTTGACATCTTTTCTGAAACAAATTGAATTTGAACTTAATTAATTTAATTCGAAACTGATTTAGACTAACTTATTCGAATCTAGATAGATTCGAAACTAATTAATATTAAATCTGTTGAGATTAAATTCGAAATGAATGTCAGATTCGAACAACTCCTTAGATTCGATGGTCCTTAGAATCGAAAGCTTTAGTAGATTCGAATGTCTAGCAGATTCGAAGCACAGAATCGAAACAGTAACAAACTCGAAATAAACTCGAAACAACACAGACTCGAGATCCAATTCGAATGAAGTAACAGATTCGAAACAAAGTAGACTCGAAACACACTGTAATTGACTCGAAAGGAGCGTATTTAGGTTAGACTCGAGACTAAAGTGAAACCCTAATTACCCCTATAGATTCGAGCGCCGCAAACTCGAAAAACGGCTAACACTTTGATTTTTTGACGTTTTACAGATTAAACCACTATTTTTCAAAAGAAAAAAAATGATTTCGACCAAAAACGTGAAAAACGACAAAGTGTTTCCCGAATATGAATTTGCTAAGCTCAGAAACACGTTTTTGAGAGCAAAACCGTCCAACTAGCGTCAAGAAACCTAGAATGTATCTGATGAACACGAAGAACACCAAGAACACTCCGTAGGCTCTGATACCACTTGTAAGGTCTACGACTGCAAGATCTATCTAGACGCGGATCCGTGAACGAGTGCGGAATCCTCGTTGACGGTTAGACGGACAACTCTCAACCAACGGAACACGGAGACTATTAGACGCTGAACGAACGACACACGAACGATCCTACGTACTAATTCTCTCCGAAACGGCACTCACCTAGCTGATAAACTCGAGATCGCCTCTTGCTTAATTCCTCACGAATTCTGCAAAAAGTCCTCTAATCATTCGAGTCTATCCCTAATTATAGACCCAGATTCGAATCTGATGTGGTTCAGACTCGAATCTGGCCCAAGGCCCATTCGAGTCTGTCCAACATGACAGTCTCGAATCTATCCTATATTCGAATCTAATGTCTCATTCGAATCTATCACAGATTCAAATGTATCCTCTTATGCAATTCGAATCTAGCCTTTGACATATACAACTAAGTGTTTGAAACTTATGATATTACCTTATGACTGATTTTATCTTTGAACTTTATGTTTGAACTTCTTGTAATACGTTACATCAAGTTCAAACATACAAACACTGACAATCATCAATCATACATAATATATATATAACAAACATATGCTAAATCACAATGTAAGACAACTTAGACTGCTATCGTCACACGGGATGTACCAACACATTTCAAGTTCACACCTTGTCCTTTGAATAACTCTTGTTATTTTATGTGTTTCATTCAAAATATTCGAGTTTAGAGAGTGGGTTTTCAATTTTAGGAATCAAATTCGAATTTCAGGGGTTAAATTCGAATTTCCTTCGAATTTAATGACTAAACTCGAACTCCTAAGGATAAATTCGAACCATATTCGAATCTAGGGCCTTAGATTCGAATCCATGGTGTCAAACTCGAATTCATGCTCAAATTTAGTACAAAAATCGAGTTTGTTCTTGCATTTCGACTGTGTTCTTGGTATTTTCGAGTTTGTTCATCTTTACAACTTAAATCCTTCATTTCAAAGCCTAAAATCAAGAATATATCAAGTATTATACCTAGGTTTGATTCTATTACACATATACTATCACATTCTTGCAAGATTTCAAGCATAACTAGCTCCAAATCACATAAAAATGGCAGATTCGAATCTAAGTTCTTCAAAACCGAAATAAACAAACTTAAAAGGGTCGATTCTTACCTCAATTCGTACGAAATCGAAAATCCAACCGTAGATTGTTGTTGTACCCCTCGAGATCTTTCCGATGACGTATAAATCTCGATAATCGGCCGGTCGGTTTGTGAGATATCGTAGAGAGAAGTAGAGAGAATTCTAGAGAGAGAAAGTGTAGAGAGAGAGAGTAACCATAGAAAATGAAAGGCTTTAGCCTTTTATTCCCATTTTCATCATTTGCACATTTCACCCTCAACTTAACCGGTTCAATAAAATAGTGATTTATTCTTAAATTTATCATTAATAGCTTTTTAAATTCATAATATTCCATAATAATAATTATTAATTCTCAAACTTCGTAACTTATTAAAATAGCGTCAAACTTTTAAATATCTCAAATACATAATAATTGCTCATAATTCAACTTAATTATAAATTATCCGCCTAAATAACTCCGAATTACAGTAATTGAATTTGAGGATGTTACAACATGGGCTCCACCACGCTCTAACTTCGTCCTCGAAGTTATTTGACTTCAAACAGTTGCGGATACTTCCTTAACATATCAGCTTTTGTCTCCCATGTATGTTTGGCTCCCTTATGATGCTTCCAACGTACCAGCACCATTTTGTTTCTTATTCTTCATTACTACAATATTCATAATATATTTTGACTTTTCAACATATACTAACCCTTTATGATTTCTAATTCATTATAATCAGCCTAATCTTCATTACCAGTTGTGAAGATTTCATAAAGATTTCTACATGAAATACCAAGTGTTATTTTGATATTTCCTTAGGTAATTCCAATTATCACAACTAATTCCAACTTTTTCATTACTCTAAATGTGCCAACATATTTTTGTGTCAACTCGTCTCCTTTTTACAAAACCAGTTTCAACCCTTATCGTTGATGTTTTCAACTATACTTAATCGTTTGTTATTATAACTGATCAGTTAATGGCTACTATCATAGTAGCACATTTGTGATAACGCGGTCATAACAATCAGAGTTCTTTCAATTTTCTTTCCAACATGTAGGGCTTCTACATTTTCTCCCGTGCAAAACTTTTAAACATGGTTTTCTTTACTTTACCATGATGACTAAAGTTATACGAATCTCTATCTAATCAATTGATCTTTTAAATTTATACTTGAATCCAAAATCCATTATCTCGTCACATATTTCAATGTGAAATTATCCATTCATTCTGATCTTCTATCAGTTGCTGGTAAGTTTTACTCGTATTCATGTTTGTGCCGCATCTTACTTATATTTCGTTATATGCATACCGATACGAACAATAAGTTATTGGGAAAAACTCCAAGGATCAAATCAGCATGTAAACCTACTTCTTCGATCTCTAAAGTACAATCATGATACACATGATCTATTTTAACTAATGTGTTATTAAGAAATTTCAACATCAATCACAACCGTCAACTTAGACCAAAAGACTAACATTGATTGCACAAATGCAGTAGTTACAATTTAATTGATCGGCACCAGAATTAAACAAAACTTATAACCACCTCCGAATCCCCCTTAGATTCCGAATCGTAGTATTAGACCTTTCTTTACTGTATAAACAAATTTCATGATTGTCCAAAGTCTCTTTAACCTTCTTATTGATTACTTACCATATCAACAAGTATTCTATCCTCATGTAGCATTTTAGTTCCTTTTTAATTGATTACAACTCACGTACATATCTTACTTATATCTCACATTGTATATTTCAAATCTCATATCATATGAACACCAGTCTTGTATTATTATACCCTCATATGCTTTTTCCAAAATTTCTAGACTTAGTTTCTTCATATCATGTTCGTATATATATCAATATTGAAACAATTTCCTTGATTCCAATTACATAAAAATTCTCACGATATTTAAAACATCTTTTCCAATTCAAAGCTTCAAACTCCATTTTGGTTATTCATCTAATGCCTATTCAGATACTAGAGTATTCTTATTCACAATCATCATCTTACCTATATTAGTAACAACTTTTCCTAATACTTAAGTTCATGTTATCTTCGAAATCATAAAACTTCGATGAAGTTATATATAGAATCTTAAGGTACTCTTCCAAAATGACTCATTTTCCACCATTATAACAAACATCAGTCCTTCTTGACATTTGTTATTCTTATTTATAATGTCGACATCTTCTATATTTATCACGTTACATTCACTAAATGCTATCGGAGTAAGATCCAAATTTGAAGACTACATCTTCAATTTTCTAAGGTACAGCTACGATATATGTAATCTAATTCGGCTTAAGTGTTACTAGTAACTTCTATGTCAAATATAGCAAGTAACTTAAACAGCGTCATGACTAGTCGTTTGTTCAAACAGTAGACACAAAAGGCCTATTGATATCAGAATTAAACATCACTATTGCAAGCAAAGATTTAACTTATAAACGTACCCGCATCCACCTCCGAGTTTTCCCTAGCTTCTTCCGCGGTAATCTGATATGCACTAGCCTGTCCCCTTTGTGGCTAATTCCGACGGTTGGCTGAACCACCACTTGATCCTCCAAATGATCTAGTCGACGATGGAGCAGTAGCTGTTGGAGTATTCTTTCGACAATCCCTGCTATAGTGCCCCCACACACCACATTTATGGCAGGCATCCGATCTTCGTGGGCATTCATTTTGGTAGTGGCCCAATTCTCCACAACAAAAACATGTACGCCCCTTAGTACATTTGCCGAAATGTTCCAAATGGCATTTATTACAGTATCACGGCTCAGAGTTGATGGAGTATGCACGAGAACGATCAGAAGACCCAGAGTAGTCTCCGCCGCGTTGACGTTTCGGTGGTGAAGGTTGAGTTGGGCTGGCTGAAGCAGCAGCAGCAGACCCCATCACATATCCTGACATACTCAGGATCTGTTCTACATTTCTGGCAGCTTCCAGCAGACTAGCAAACGTGGGGTAACGTACGTTGCTCATCACTCTTCGGATTTCCAAATCAAGACCAACCTCAAATCGGGTCACTTTTCTTTCTTCTGTATCAACCTGATGAGGCGCAAATAAACTTAGCCTCGTGAACTCTACCGCATATTGGGACACAGACTTAGTCCCCTGAATTAGTGTCATGAACTTAGTTTCTAGTCTTCGGCGTTCATCGGCCGGGCAGTATTGCTGAGTGAAAATTTCAGTAAACTCAGCCCATGTCATTCTAGAAACCTTCTCTATTGTTAAGGCATTCACCATTGAATTCCACCACATTACCGCGTCTTTGATGAACATAGCAGTAGCGAACCGGACCATGTCCTTCTCAGCACAATCACTGATTCGGAATGTCCGTTCTGTGGCTGTTATCCATTCCAGAGCAGCAACAGCATCACCCAGTCCATTAAACTTACCTGCTCCATTTCCCTTAAAATCCTTAAACCGACAACTTCTGGGCTTATTAGATGACCCAGTATTGTCATCTTGCTTGTCATTGCTTCTCTCGCTTTCCTTATTCTTCCTCTTATCTTCTCTTCGTTTAGCTTCGGCCTCATCTCGAGCCCGAAACTGGTCTTGTATCATCCGATTTTGCTCAGCCATCATGGCTAGCATCATTTCTCTCGTCTCTTCTGGTGTCATTCCTCCTCCAGACATGTTCTGAAATATGAAACATATAACTTATTTAGTAACATGCCATTTATTTGAAGACACCACCCAATTGTCCCGTATGATAGTCAATCTCTTATGAATACCGGATCATAACCTATCTTAGTTCAGATCATTACTTAAACCACTACATATCATTACCTAATGTTTGAGATCAAGACCTCACGGACACTTGAAATCTCAAACTACTGCTCTGATACCATCTCGTGTGACACCCTTGCCACAACAACCACCATTTACATAACACCCAGGATTTAATCATCAAACACAATTACAATAATGATCTGATAACCTAGTTTAAGTGCGGAAGCATTAAAAACACATAATAAAAGAAGTGCAACAGTGTCAAACACCCTATGGTGCTACAAGGTACCAAATCTAAGTCTACATGCCCAATACAATTATTACAACATCCAGAATATAATATAACATTGTCCCAAAGCATAATTACAGAATATATAGTACCAAATCTTCCGAATCTTCACAAATGACCTAACTAGAAGGTCCGGCGGTAGACTTCCCTTTTCCTGTAAAATAAAAATAAACAACTGGGGAATAAGCAAAGGCTTAGTGAATACAAAGATTACGCATTTTATAAATTTTTATGAAGCCCAAGGGTAAAACCGATGCCAAACATCGTATACCCTCTTCGTACACCAAGTACGGACCATAGCCGCAGCCCCTTCGAGCCCAAAGCTCGGCATTAAACATACCATCTGAGACAAACGTACGATCGGGGATGACATACTGCCTACCAGAACCTCGGAGGGATCAACTCCAGGTCATATAGCGCAGTAACATCAGAGTAATCGATGCGACCAACCGGTCCATCACTAGATGCACAACAATCGAACGGACATGCAACAAGTAAAAATGTGCATCTAAATCTACGCATGTTAGTAGAATTCCAAACAAATCATGAAGCAACAGGTCTCAGCAGGCAAAGCTTAACATAAAACAGATATAAACATGTGAAATCTACTGTACTCACAGTGGGTGCGTAATTAAACTTTAATCGATATTATTTCTCATTGGAATTTCAACCGGATCCTCAATGTACCCCACTGTGGGTTAAACAACACCACAAGGGACCTGTTAAATCAGTTGCAACAATATTTCGAGTCAAAAACCGTTTAAATCCATAAAACCAAGTTTCGTAAGTTTTGTAATATTTTCCCCCACTTCGGGTCTATGTCCAAATTCGAACTACAACTAAGTTTGAACCCATTTCAAGTTCACACCTTGTCCTTTGAATAACTCTTGTTATTTTATGTGTTTCATTCAAAATATTCGAGTTTAGAGAGTGGGTTTTCAATTTTAGGCATCAAATTCGAATTTCAGGGGTTAAATTCGAATTTCCTTTGAATTTAATGACTAAACTCGAACTCCTAAGGATAAATTCGAACCATATTCGAATCTAGGGCCTTAGATTCGAATCCATGGTGTCAAACTCGAATTCATGCTCGAATTTAGTACCAAAATCGAGTTTGTTCTTGCATTTCGACCGTGTTCTTGGTATTTTCAAGTTTGTTCATCTTTACAACTTAAATCCTTCATTTCAAAGCCTAAAATCATGAATATATCAAGTATTATACCTAGGTTTGATTCTATTACACATATACTATCACATTCTTGCAAGATTTCAAGCAAAACTAGCTCCAAATCACATAAAAATGGCAGATTCGAATCTAAGTTCTTCAAAACCGAAATAAACAAACTTAAAAGGGTCGATTCTTACCTCAATTCGTACGAAATCGAAAATCCAACCGTAGATTGTTGTTGTACTCCTCGAGATCTTTCCGATGATGTATAAATCTCGATAATCGGCCGGTCGGTTTGTGAGATATGGTAGAGAGAAGTAGAGAGAATTCTAGAGAGAGAAAGTGTAGAGTGTAAGGTCTACCACTATACGAGATCTATCTAGACGCGGAGCCGTCAATGAGTGCGGAATCCTCGTTAACGGTTAGACGGAAACAACTCTCAACTACGAAACACGGAGACTATCAGAGGCTGAACGAACGACACACGAACGATCCTACAAACTGATTCTCTCCAAAAGAACACGCACCAAGCTGATAAACTCGAGATCGCTTTATGCTTAATCCCTCACGAATTCTGCAAAAAGTCTGATTATATCTCGAGTCTATCCCTAATTAGAGACCCTGATTCGAGTCTGATGTGGGCCAAACTCGAATCTGGCCCAAGGCCCATTGGAGTCTGTTGTCAGGATCTATAACTTATGAAAATTGTGAATAACCAAGATTAACTGATTTGAATTTATCAGAGTATAAATCAATAATCTTGCTTTGAATCAAAGTTTAATTAAGAAGTTTGCGGAATAACACTTAATTATTTTGACAAAAACTTTCAGAATCAATAATAGCATAAAACATAAGAAGTAATCAAGACTGTTTGTATTGCTGAATTCACTGATTACAATCACCTCTAATCTGTTTTGATTAGACGAAGAACACAAACTGTTCTTAGGGTTTTACAACCTTAGAGGCTTAAGAAAAACTTGAACAATAAAGCAATTACAGACTCAAAATATGCAGAAAACTCTTATTCTATGCGTATATCTTCTATACAATCTTCTGTCTATTTATATTGCTTTATGGACGTGTTTCCTTGAAGGACTACGACTTCTCTGATAGTAGATATGCTGGAATCTTCTTGTAGATATGTCAGGATCTATAACTTATGAAAATTATGAATAACCAAGATTAACTGATTTGAATTTATCAGAGTATAAATCAATAATCTTGCTTTGAATCAAAGTTTAATTAAGAAGTTTGCGGAATAACACTTAATTATTTTGACAAAAACTTTCAGAATCAATAATAGCATAAAACATAAGAAGTAATCAAGACTGTTTGTATTGCTGAATTCACTGATTACAATCACCTCTAATCTGTTTTGATTAGACGAAGAACACAAACTGTTCTTAGGGTTTTACAACCTTAGAGGCTTAAGAAAACTTGAACAATAAAGCAATTACAGACTCAAAATATGCAGAAAACTCTTATTCTATGCGTATATCTTCTATACAATCTTCTGTCTATTTATATTGCTTTATGGACGTGTTTCCTTGAAGGACTATGACTTCTCTGATAGTAGATATGCTGGAATCTTCTTGTAGATATCTTCCCTGAAAATCAGCACATTCTGTTTATGAAACTGTTGAGCAGCTTGAATGACTTGGCAGCATGAACTGAGCAGCTTGAGTTATTTTGCTCTGGCAGCTTGAACTTTTATACTGGCAGCTCGAGTTTCTTCAACTAGCAGCATGAACTTTGTACTTACACAGAAATTCTACTAACAGTATGAGAAGTCTAACTAACAGCTTGAGTATACTTAAACTATTTCCCAACAATCTCCCCCTAACTTAAATTCTTTATACAAGACTTTAAGTTCTATACAAATAAGGAAATGAAAAAGTAAACTGTTATTTAGAAACCAAGGCTTTCAAAAACTTACAATTGTGCAAGCTTCTGATCTATAGCCTTCAAAAATTCTCTCTTCATCTCTTCTTTATCACAAGATATCCTAACTGATTTTATTTGAAGCAGCATATCTTTTGAAAAATTATAAAACTCGAGATTGAAGAAAATACCAAATCCATCTTTGAATTGAATTCTGTAGGTTCTGGATTTGACAAAAATATGTACTTCCTTGATCTGCTTCCCTTTCTTCTCAGCATCTTCCACTTCTTTTCTTGCAAATTCAGCATCAGCAACTGAACTTAGATCTCTGATGAGTTGTTTTACTTGTGGAAGATCAGATCTGACTTGAGAAACAGACCCTATGTGGTACATCTTTATTAGTTCATCCCTGGTCAGCTTATGGACCATCTGCCAGAATGTATCATACTCCTCTTCTGGTCCAGATTCTCTCCTTATCACAAACTTGACCCTTATATTTCTTTCATCCAGAGACCTGGCAAACCAGTAGTTGATTTCTGGCTTTGTGAAGTCATGTTGATCAATCAACTTTTCTATTTCCATAGCTTTTTGCAAATGGTGCTGAAAGATCACCCTCTTAACAGATGATGGAACAGAAACAGTAGGTTGATCAGTGGGAGCAGGTGCACTGGCAGCTTCAGTTTGGACTGGTTTTGTTGATGGTTGGACTGATTGGGACGATTGAACTTTTGGTACTGGCTGAACTGCTGAAGAGACTCTTGTTTTCTTTCTTTTCTCCATTTCTTTATCATGTATTTCCTGCAGCCTTTCAGTACTCATGGACTGAGCAATTTTCTTTGGAATGTCTGCTGCAACGGCAAAATTGATCAAGAATCTTCTATTTTCAGCCTTGGTATGCCCAGTTGGCATCTTCCTCTTCCTTTCACCTTGCTTGACCACAAACCCTCTTAGGTAATCTCCTAAGGTTTCATCATCTTGCATTGGGGCATGGGTTTGCTGGTCTAAGGCCTGATCTTGTTCTTCTGCTAATTTTCTGGCAATCTCAGCATCAAAGGCAATCTGGGCTTTTCTGGAAGAAAACTTGTGCTTTGGAGACTCAATGAGAATACCCTTGCCCTTATCTTTTGTAGCAGAAGATGTAGCTTGGACTGAACTGGATGGAGCTTGAATACCTTCTCTTATAACAACTCCAGTTGCTCTTGTAGAAGCAGCTTGAGTTTCTAGGCTAACAGCTTGAGAAGCTGTTGGGACTGCTAGCCTAGAAGATGGAGCTGTTGATGCTGCTTGGACTGTTGGTGTTGGAGCTGCTTGGACTGGTTCAGGAACTTCCTGATTCTCCCCCTTTTTGGAAGCATTGGTTTGGTCAGAAGGACCTACAACCTTTGCCACATGGGTTTGAATCAACTGCTCTAGTTTGATGAGCTTATTTCCACAAAGAGTAAACCCTTTGTGTAGATTAGACAGTTTCTGATTGTGAGCAGCTTCTGCCTGTTTGAGTGCATGAATTTGTGCCCCCTGTGCAGCAATGATGGACATTTGGTATTCCAACATTGTTACAACAGGTTTCAGCTTTGGATCCGTTAAGAGCATCAGTTGCAGACTAGTCTCAAGATCAGATAACACCAGGGGTGTTTGTGGTCTATCACTGACATTAACACCAGAAGTAGGAACCTCTGGGCCCCTCTTTTCTTGGTACTGGGGACTTCCAGCTCGTGTTTGCACACTTGCTGTTGCCATGGGTGTGGTCTTAGAGATGGTGGCCCTGTCCTGTGCCTCTTGTGCAGAGACATCAGTAGTGCCAGCCACAAAACCCATATGAACAGTCTCAGAAGAGATGTTCACCTCCTGATTGAGGTTGGGAGTGTCCTCAATTGGTTCCCTTTGGATATTCTGTGCAGAAGGATCCTCCTGCACAGGGATATATGGCTCTTGTCTAAAGGAGGAGGAGGAAGGAGCTCCTCGTCCCCTTTTCCTTTTATATAAGTATTGTAGTGGGCGTGTGGGCTGTACAAAAGGATCAGTGGGAATATCTGTATCATGAGGAGTGGGTTGGGGTCCTGGGGTTGAAGCAGTAATGTTAGGCTGTGTCTGCTCAGGCCCCTCTCCTCTGTTTCTTGTGATGATGTTCATCATTGCAGAGGGCAATGGAGCATCAATGCTAACAAAATTGGCACTTGGCTTTATCAGCCTTTTGATTGAAGATAGTGAGTGCCTATGGAATGTCATGTTGCCTGCATTTACAGTACCTTTACCTGTAACCTTACCTCCTTTTGAGTTGCCTCCAAACGCAACAAAACCTCCATCAAATCCTTTGAAATTCGACAAGCATTCAGAATTGCCTGTCATGTGCCTAGAGCATCCACTGTCCAGATGCCATCTTGTCCTATGAGGAGACCTGTGGTTGCCCTGCACAAATAACAGCTTAGTTAGTAGTGGAGTAAACCCAAACCAAATTGGTTTTGGGTTGGCCTTGTACATTGACATAACTAAAAACTGTTTTTGACTTCTTGTATTTGGTGAGATCTACTGATGGAGTCTTTGGAGAGTATTTAGTGATGATATGAGGTATCCAATTATTTTGATCATCTTTTCTTCTGACAGTCTCAGATGATTCACTAGCAGCTCCAGTTTGGTGCCCAGCAGCTTGAGCTGTGTTAGTAGTGCTAACAGTTTCACTTTTTGCACTACCAGCATCAGATTTTGACTTAGCAGTCTGATCTTTTGCATTAGCAGTTTGAGCAACAGATTTGTCCTTGACACACCATATTTGTTTAAAACTTGATTTAGGCTTTGCCAAAACTTGTTTTTGATGTGTGGACTGTTTTTTATTAACTTTTGAGAATCTGTGATCAACTGCTCTCTTTGGAGCTGCTGTGGAAGGTTTCACTTTTGAGGGCTTTGCCTGTTTAGGATTTGATTTTGTGTGATGCACAGGCTGTTTTGCAACAGCTGGTTTGTAAAAACAATCCTTAGCTAAGTGATTCTTCCTTCCACAGTGAAAGCATCTTTTGACAGTTTGAATTGGAACACCAGACTTTTCTGTCAATTTCTGGTTCTTGTTTCTCTGGTTTCCTCTTACCTGCTGTTGTTTAGGAAACTTTTGAACACCATGCTTTTGGCATGTGCAGATAGAAACAGTTTTACCTCTTTTAGTTCCTTTTGATGAAGATGCAGTGTTACAGTTAGAATGTACAGAAACTTGTGGAGTAGCATTGCATACACTCATCTTCTCTTTTCCTTTCTTACTGGGAACTTTGACTTCTATGGGTGCACTCTTTGTGTCACAGTCTCTATTTTGACTCTTATCTTCCTTTGGTTCAGGACTGCTATCAAGGATAGGATCTACAATAGTCATAGACTCATCTAATGGTTCATTGACAAGTCTATCAGCAACTTCACTCATTGGATGAATGTACTTGTTATTATATGGAGGTGGAGTAGCTCTGTATCCTATTCCTTCTTTGGGATTGACCTGAGATTTGACTCTATCTTTGAATTGAACTTCCATTAGGTGTTCTAGCTTTTGATTTGCTAACTTGAAGTTACCTAAATCTATGTTAACAGATTCAGTTTCTCATTAGCCTCTAACACCTTCTGTTCAGTTTCTTCTACCTTTTTATTCAAAGATTCTATTTTCTTATTGAGTTCCTTTTTCTCCCATTCATGATAGTTTCTATCATACCCCATTTGAAGCTCATTATCCTTATAGTCATTGATCTGTTTTTCCAGATCTTCTATGGCTTGCATATATTCATATCTCCTTTCTTCCATCTTAGCTAGAGTTTTGCACATGCTCTCATTATGATCTCTGTACTTTTTAACCATATTTTTGCATGATTGAGAGCAGAGTTTAGAATTTACCTCAGATGGTAGTTCAGTTGAGGAGACATTTGAGGTTTCTGCCATCAGTGCTTGATTTTGGAATTCTTCCTCTGTCTGATCACTCCAGTCAAACACATTGTCTTCTTGAGAGACAAGTGCTGTTGATGAGGAAGCTTGGATGGGCTGTGAAGTCCTTGATGGTTGTTGACCTTGAGATCTACATTCTCTGGCAAAGTGACCAAGCTTATGGCATTTATAGCATTCCACTTTTGATTTATCAAAAGATGGTTTGCCATCTGTTTTGGCTTGAAAGTTGGTCCTTCCAGTTCTTTTCAGGAATCTTTTGGCTCTCATGGTCAGCATTGCATGTTGCCACTTTAAATCCATCTCTTCAAGATCATCAGGATGGATTTGTTCCAAGTCTTCAACATTTAGAGCAAATAATCCATCATTGGCAACAAAAGCTTCATAATGAGTTTCAGCAGAATTGCCATCACCACCTGAAAAAGAATCACAGTTATTAGATTTTTCAGAGGACAAAAGAGCAGTGTTGTGATTATAAGAAAAGGATTTCTTTTTAGCATCAATTTCAGTCTCAAACACTCTTAGACTGTTGTATAGATCATCCAATTCTATCTCATCAAGTGTGTCTTTTGTTCTCCACTGTGCAGCATAGACTGTCCATTCTTCTCCAAGAGATCTGAGAAACTTTCTGTTGACCTCATCTTGATCCAGATTGACCTTGCACTTTCCAGTTCACTTATCAGTTTGTTGAACCTGTCAAAGATTTGAGTGAGGTTTTCATTCTTGCCACCAGAAAAGTTTTCATACTGCTGTTTCAAGAGGTCCTTTTGATTTCTCTTGGTACTTGCATTACCAGCAAACCTCTTCTCTAAGGCATTCCAAAGAGAGTGAGCAGTATAAAACTTTTTAAACTGATGTTGATAAGCATTAGGAATGGCTATTTGTAATAATGTGAGTGCTTTCACTTCATTCATTCTAGCCTTCCTTTCAAGTTCAGTTTTTGGAGGAGTTTTTACTGGTTTTCCCTCAGCATCAAGTTCTGGATCAACTGCAGGAGGAAATTCAACAGCTTCCCATATGGCATAATCAATGAATTGAATATGCTGTTGAATCCTGAGTTTCCACATCTCAAACTCAGTGGGCTTGAGCATAGGCACTTTGAGTCCTTGCCCAGATCCACTGCTGCTATTTTCAAATTCCATTGAAAAAGATTAAAAATTTGAAAGAAAGTTTTCGACTTTGAAAAACAAAGAACGACCTGTGGCTCTGATACCACTTGTCAGGATCTATAACTTATGAAAATTATGAATAACCAAGATTAACTGATTTGAATTTATCAGAGTATAAATCAATAATCTTGCTTTGAATCAAAGTTTAATTAAGAAGTTTGCGGAATAACACTTAATTATTTTGACAAAAACTTTCAGAATCAATAATAGCATAAAACATAAGAAGTAATCAAGACTGTTTGTATTGCTGAATTCACTGATTACAATCACCTCTAATCTGTTTTGATTAGACGAAGAACACAAACTGTTCTTAGGGTTTTACAACCTTAGAGGCTTAAGAAAACTTGAACAATAAAGCAATTACAGACTCAAAATATGCAGAAAACTCTTATTCTATGCGTATATCTTCTATACAATCTTCTGTCTATTTATATTGCTTTATGGACGTGTTTCCTTGAAGGACTATGACTTCTCTGATAGTAGATATGCTGGAATCTTCTTGTAGATATCTTCCCTGAAAATCAGCACATTCTGTTTATGAAACTGTTGAGCAGCTTGAATGACTTGGCAGCATGAACTGAGCAGCTTGAGTTATTTTGCTCTGGCAGCTTGAACTTTTATACTGGCAGCTCGAGTTTCTTCAACTAGCAGCATGAACTTTGTACTTACACAGAAATTCTACTAACAGTATGAGAAGTCTAACTAACAGCTTGAGTATACTTAAACTATTTCCCAACAAGATATCTTCCCTGAAAATCAGCACATTCTGTTTATGAAACGGTTGAGCAGCTTGAATGACTTGGCAGCATGAACTGAGCAGCTTGAGTTATTTTGCTCTGGCAGCTTGAACTTTTATACTGGCAGCTCGAGTTTCTTCAACTAGCAGCATGAACTTTGTACTTACACAGAAATTCTACTAACAGTATGAGAAGTCTAACTAACAGCTTGAGTATACTTAAACTATTTCCCAACAATCTCCCCCTAACTTAAATTCTTTATACAAGACTTTAAGTTCTATACAAATAAGGAAATGAAAAAGTAAACTGTTATTTACAAACCAAGGCTTTCAAAAACTTACAATTGTGCAAGCTTCTGATCTATAGCCTTCAAAAATTCTCTCTTCATCTCTTCTTTATCACAAGATATCCTAACTGATTTTATTTGAAGCAGCATATCTTTTGAAAAATTATAAAACTCGAGATTGAAGAAAATACCAAATCCATCTTTGAATTGAATTCTGTAGGTTCTGGATTTGACAAAAATATGTACTTCCTTGATCTGCTTCCCTTTCTTCTCAGCATCTTCCACTTCTTTTCTTGCAAATTCAGCATCAGCAACTGAACTTAGATCTCTGATGAGTTGTTTTACTTGTGGAAGATCAGATCTGACTTGAGAAACAGACCCTATGTGGTACATCTTTATTAGTTCATCCCTGGTCAGCTTATGGACCATCTGCCAGAATGTATCATACTCCTCTTCTGGTCCAGATTCTCTCCTTATCACAAACTTGACCCTTATATTTCTTTCATCCAGAGACCTGGCAAACCAGTAGTTGATTTCTGGCTTTGTGAAGTCATGTTGATCAATCAACTTTTCTATTTCCATAGCTTTTTGCAAATGGTGCTGAAAGATCACCCTCTTAACAGATGATGGAACAGAAACAGTAGGTTGATCAGTGGGAGCAGGTGCACTGGCAGCTTCAGTTTGGACTGGTTTTGTTGATGGTTGGACTGATTGGGACGATTGAACTTTTGGTACTGGCTGAACTGCTGAAGAGACTCTTGTTTTCTTTCTTTTCTCCATTTCTTTATCATGTATTTCCTGCAGCCTTTCAGTACTCATGGACTGAGCAATTTTCTTTGGTATGTCTGCTGCAACGGCAAAATTGATCAAGAATCTTCTATTTTCAGCCTTGGTATGCCCAGTTGGCATCTTCCTCTTCCTTTCACCTTGCTTGACCACAAACCCTCTTAGGTAATCTCCTAAGGTTTCATCATCTTGCATTGGGGCATGGGTTTGCTGGTCTAAGGCCTGATCTTGTTCTTCTGCTAATTTTCTGGCAATCTCAGCATCAAAGGCAATCTGGGCTTTTCTGGAAGAAAACTTGTGCTTTGGAGACTCAATGAGAATACCCTTGCCCTTATCTTTTGTAGCAGAAGATGTAGCTTGGACTGAACTGGATGGAGCTTGAATACCTTCTCTTATAACAACTCCAGTTGCTCTTGTAGAAGCAGCTTGAGTTTCTAGGCTAACAGCTTGAGAAGCTGTTGGGACTGCTAGCCTAGAAGATGGAGCTGTTGATGCTGCTTGGACTGTTGGTGTTGGAGCTGCTTGGACTGGTTCAGGAACTTCCTGATTCTCCCCCTTTTTGGAAGCATTGGTTTGGTCAGAAGGACCTACAACCTTTGCCACATGGGTTTGAATCAACTGCTCTAGTTTGATGAGCTTATTTCCACAAAGAGTAAACCCTTTGTGTAGATTAGCCAGTTTCTGATTGTGAGCAGCTTCTGCCTGTTTGAGTGCATGAATTTGTGCCCCCTGTGCAGCAATGATGGACATTTGGTATTCCAACATTGTTACAACAGGTTTCAGCTTTGGATCCGTTAAGAGCATCAGTTGCAGACTAGTCTCAAGATCAGATAACACCAGGGGTGTTTGTGGTCTATCACTGACATTAACACCAGAAGTAGAAACCTCTGGGCCCCTCTTTTCTTGGTACTGGGGACTTCCAGCTCGTGTTTGCACACTTGCTGTTGCCATGGGTGTGGTCTTAGAGATGTTGGCCCTGTCCTGTGCCTCTTGTGCAGAGACATCAGTAGTGCCAGCCACAGAACCCATATGAACAGTCTCAGAAGAGATGTTCACCTCCTGATTGAGGTTGGGAGTGTCCTCAATTGGTTCCCTTTGGATATTCTGTGCAGAAGGATCCTCCTGCACAGGGATATATGGCTCTTGTCTAAGGGAGGAGGAGGAAGGAGCTCCTCGTCCCCTTTTCCTTTTATATAAGTATTGTAGTGGGCGTGTGGGCTGTACAAAAGGATCAGTGGGAATATCTGTATCATGAGGAGTGGGTTGGGGTCCTGGGGTTGAAGCAGTAATGTTAGGCTGTGTCTGCTCAGGCCCCTCTCCTCTGTTTCTTGTGATGATGTTCATCATTGCAGAGGGCAATGGAGCATCAATGCTAACAAAATTGGCACTTGGCTTTATCAGCCTTTTGATTGAAGATAGTGAGTGCCTATGGGAAACATATATCCTCTTATGTAAATTTGAAGCAGTGCAGGTGTGTGCAATTATTTTTGCCAAAAATCGAGGATACATCAAAAATTTCCCATGCTTCAAGGAATGATGCCTTAACATTCCTTGAAAGATCATATTTGAAAAATTAAACTGTTGGCCAGTAGAAAAGCACACTAAGGCAGTGGCAATATTTGAAGAAAATTCGGACCAACCAGTTCTTTTGGGGCTTAAACATTGTTGAATAATATGCACAAGGTATTTCCATTTAGGAGAAAAATGTGCTTTCAAGAAAGTAAAAGAATCAGCAGGACCCCTATATCCAATATTTTGAAGACCAAAGTGTAAAGCAGTAAGAGATAGGTCTTTTATACCTGTGGCATCTTGAAGATGCAGATGATGTCTGATGGACTCCTCGGTGATATTGATGGTAGTACCATCGATTTTGGAAGTCAGGGTAGGCACTCCATTGATGGTTTGAACATAGGCATGATTCCAGAATTGCTCAATATGAGATATGTATATAGTGGGGTCAATATTGAGTGCATAGTGTATATGGGAGTGCCTGAGGAAGTCCATCATCTCATGGAACGGTTCAAGGTCAGTGTGTTTCAGGGTGTATGGGAGGCAGTTGTGTTCTTTTACGAACTCCATTGATCAAGAAACGACGGTTTAGGGGTTTAGGGTTTGAAGAGAATGTGTGTATCGTTCAGAGAGAAAGCAGAAGGCCGTGGAAGAAGAATATGTAACTGGTAGTTACAACTGAACGAAACTGGGACCTTTAAAGGTTTCGAAAAGGTTAGGTCCCGCGCACACATTTGGGAAATTACCTAAATACCCTGCACACTTTGACAGATCAAGTGAAAATAACTAGCAGTCCGAGAAAATGAACTAGCAGCATGAGAAAAGACTCATGCTGTTAGTGTAAATTTGTGCAGATTTTCAATGGAACAGTGTCTCCCCCTTAAATTAGCATATTGAGTTGATAATAATAAAAATCAATTAATCCATGTTTACCATACCAATGTTTGATATTAGGAAAGTGAACCTTCCTACATCAAAAGGTTTTGTAAATAGATCAGCTAGCTGATCATCAGTATGTATTTTGGTAACTTGGATTAACTTCTTTTCATTACAATCTCTGATGAAGTGAAATCTGATTTCTATATGCTTGGTTTTTGGGAATTTCACTGGGTTTTGCACAATGCTAATGGCACTTGAATTGTCAATATAAATAGGAGTGGATAAGAAATTCATACCATAGTCTCTTAGCTGATTTTGAATCCACATTACCTGGGAGCAGCAGCTTGCAGCTGCTACGTATTCTGCTTCAGTGGATGATGTGGAGACAGTTGTTTGTTTCTTGCATTGCCAAGAGACCAGTCTTGCTCCTAAGTATTGACATCCACCAGTTGTGGATTTTCTGTCAATGTTGCAACCACCATAGTCACTGTCAGAATATGCAGTTAGTTCAAAAGGAGAGTCTTTGGGATACCAGAGGCCTAAATGTGGTTGGCCTTTAAGGTATCTGAAAATTCTCTTAACAGCAACCAAGTGAGAATCCTTTGGTGAACATTGAAACCTGGCACACACACAGACAGCAAACATTATATCAGGTCTAGAAGATGTTAGATACATGAGAGATCCTATAAGGGATCTGTATAGATGAATGTCCACATCTATGCCGTCTTTGTCTGTATGAAGCTGTTTATGAGGATCCATTGGAGTGCTTGCAACCTTTGTGTCTTGATAGCCAAACTTTTCCAGTATGTCTTTGACATACTTTGATTGACTTATGAATAGACCAGTAGGCTTCTGTTTGACCTGCAGCCCTAGAAAGAATGTGAGTTCCCCCATTGAACTCATTTGAAACTTTTTGTGCATTAGGGCCTCAAAATCTTTGCACAACTTATCATTAGTTGAGCCAAAAATGATGTCATCAACATAGATCTGGACAAGAAGAATCTCAGCTTTGATGGATTTAGTGAAAAGTGTTTTGTCCAGAGTGCCTCTCTTGAATCCATTCTGTAGAAGATATGATGACAGTGTGTCATACCATGCTCTGGGGGCTTGGTGAAGACCATAGAGAGCTTTGTCTAGCTTGTACACCCTGTCTGGATACTTGTAGTCTTCAAAACCAGGAGGTTGACACACATACACTTCCTCTTCAATTGTCCCATACAGGAAAGCAGACTTAACATCCATTTGATACACTTTAAATCCTTTGAAACTTGCATATGCTAGAAATAGTCTGATGGCTTCAATTCTTGCTACTGGAGCAAAGACATCATCATAATCTATTCCTTCTTCTTGAGTGTACCCTTGTGCTACTAGTCTTGCTTTGTTCTTGATGACTATCCCTCTCTCATCCTTCTTGTTTCTGAACACCCACCTTGTACCTATTGCTCTCTTACCTTTAGGAAGATCCACCAGAGTCCATACATTCTGAATTTTAAACTGTAAAAGCTCTTCTTGCATAGCTTCAATCCAGGATGAATCTTTTAGTGCTTCTGATGCCTTTTTGGGTTCTAGTTGAGACATGAAACAGGCATGTTCAAAAGCAGCTAGGCTGAATTCTGGAACTGCTTGTTCAGCAACAGCAGTCTCATTGTGGACCATCTTCCTTGTTTGAACAGGAGTGCTTGGATCACCCAGTATTTGATTGAGAGGGTGATACTTATGAACTCTTAGTGTGGGCTCTCTCTCTGTTTGGAAGGATGTTCCAAGGTTTGTGTCATCTCCATCAGAACCAGTGAATGGTTCAGTTTCTGGAACAGTTTGAGTTTCTAGGCTAACAGCTTGAGAAGCTGTTGGGACTGCTAGCCTAGAAACTGGAGCTGTTTCCTTTTGTGTTTGAGCTGTGCTGTCAGGACTTGGAAATGGCACTTCAGTGTCTGGATTTGCATCATGTTGAGTGCTCAGGACCCCTGGAGGATCACATGACAGAAGTGGTAGAGTGGTGAAGTCATCCCAACTTGTTGAATCTGCAGCAGTCTGAAACTTTGTGCCAACAGCATGAGAAATTGTATTGGCAGCATGAGAATGTGTGTTAGCAGCTTCAACCCTGTATGCATCAGCTTCTGCAGTAAACTCAGCAAAGCTCAGAGAATTTTTTAGAGAATCTAAATCAAATAACCAATCAGGACCAGTGCCTTTGATGTTAGCAGTATTTTCATTAAATTCAACATTGGCACTTTCTTCAATTGTTTTAGACACTCTGTTGTATACTCTATAGGCTTTGCTTTGAATTGAGTATCCTACAAAAAAATCCTTCTTCAGCCTTACTCTCAAACTTCCCTAAGTGAGTCTTAGTGTGAAGAATAGTACATGGGCATCCAAAAGGCTTGAAGAAAGCTATTAGGGGACTTCTGTTATGGAATAACTCATAGGGAGTTTTCCCTTGTGATTGAACTACTTGAACCCTATTTAGAACATAACAGGCTGTATTAACAGCTTCTGCCCAGAAAGTCATTGGCAGATTTGAATCAGCTAGCATTGTTCTAGCAGCCTCAATTAATTTTCTATTCTTTCTTTCAGCTACACCATTTTGCTGTGGTGTTCTTGGTGCACTATATTGTTTAGCAATACCTTTGGACTCACAGAAACTGTTTAGAATTTGATTTTTAAATTCAGTTCCATTGTCTGATCTGATCACCTTAACTTTGGAATTGGATTGGTTTTCTATCTTAAGGATAAAAGACTTAACAAGCTCAGCAGTTTCATCTTTGGACCTAAGAAAGTAAACCCAAGTAAATCTGGTGAAATCATCAACAATGACTAAACAGTATGCCCTTTTATTCAAACTCAAAACAGATGTTGGACCAAATAGATCCATATGTAACAGCTGAAGAACAGATGAGATTGAATTTACTTCTTTGGCCTTATGAGAAGTTTTATGTTGCTTACCTTTAAGGCAAGCTACACAATGATCATCACAAATGAACTCCTTTTGTGGTAAACCTCTTACCAGATTCTTTTTAACCAAATCATTCATGGACTTGAAGTTCATGTGACACATCCTTCTATGCCAAAGAGCAGACTCATTTGATGATGCTTTGGATATTAAACAGCTTAAAGTATTTGATTTAGTCAAAAGAGCTGTGTCTAGGCAGTAAACATTTTCCTTTCTTGGTGTTCTAAGTAAAACAAGATTTTCAGGAATTTTGAAATCCTTTGAAAGAACAATGCACTCAGAATCTGTGAACAGAACAATGTTTTGTTTGTCACAGATTTGAGAGACACTCAATAAATTGTACTTAAGCTGTTCAACATACAAAACATCATGGAATGTCATGTTGCCTGCATTTACAGTACCTTTACCTGTAACCTTACCTCCTTTTGAGTTGCCTCCAAATGCAACAAAACCTCCATCAAAGCCTTTGAAATTCGACAAGCATTCAGAATTGCCTGTCATGTGCCTAGAGCATCCACTGTCCAGATGTCATCTTGTCCTATGAGGAGACCTGTGGTTGCCCTGCACAAATAACAGCTTAGTTAGTAGTGGAGTAAACCCAAACCAAATTGGTTTTGGGTTGGGTTTTGGGTTGGCCTTGTACATTGACATAACTAAAAACTGTTTTTGACTTCTTGTATTTGGTGAGATCTACTGATGGAGTCTTTGGAGAGTAGTTAGTGATGATATGAGGTATCCAATTATTTTGATCATCTTTTCTTCTGACAGTCTCAGATGATTCACTAGCAGCTCCAGTTTGGTGCCCAGCAGCTTGAGCTGTGTTAGTAGTGCTAACAGTTTCACTTTTTGCACTACTAACATCAGATTTTGACTTAGCAGTCTGATCTTTTGCATTAGCAGTTTGAGCAACAGATTTGTCCTTGACACACCATATTTGTTTAAAACTTGATTTAGGCTTTTCCAAAACTTGTTTTTGATGTGTGGACTGTTTTTTATTAACTTTTGAGAATCTGTGATCAACTGCTCTCTTTGGAGCTGCTGTGGAAGGTTTCACTTTTGAGTGCTTTGCCTGTTTAGGATTTGATTTTGTGTGATGTACAGTCTGTTTTGCAACAGCTGGTTTGTAAAAACAATCCTTGGCTAAGTGATTCTTCCTTCCACAGTGAAAGCATCTTTTGACAGTTTGAATTGGAACACCAGACTATTCTGTCAATTTCTGGTTCCTGTTTCTCTGGTTTCCTCTTACCTGCTGTTGTTTAGGAAACTTTTGAACACCATGCTTTTGGCATGTGCAGATAGAAACAGTTTTACCTTTTTTTGTTCCTTTTGATGAAGATGTAGTGTTACAGTTAGAATGTACAGA